>CM022876.1:5329279-5357519 GCA_012654025.1 Pachypsylla venusta | reverse complement strand
TTTTTTTTTTTTTTTTTTTTTTTTTTTTTTTTTTTTTTTTTTTTTTTTTTTCGATTTGACTTACAGTTTTCGAGATAATTTTTACCTTGACGTGCTCTCAGTAAGATATATCTAACATATTTTATCAGCACGCCCATTTTTTAATATCTGGACATAAATGTGTTAATTTTAAGTGAAACATCAAGGGTTTATATACGAATATTTGCAAATAGGCGTGCCGTAATGTTACACATGCTAGATATCTCTTACTAAGAGCACGTCATGGACAAAATTATCTCGAAACCTGTAAGTCAAATCAAAAGAAAAAGCAAAAAAGATTTCATTTAGAATGAAAATTCAATGCCACAATAAAAAATAGTTTTATTTATTGTGGCAGTTTTATTAAATTTAACCTGACAAAAAAAAAAAAAAATCCTGAAAATTTTCACCAATAATTTTCTAACTAAGAAGTACCTATAATGTCTGAGTATACTCGTAATATGAATAAAATTTCAAAGAAACAAGAACTCGTTCGATCTGATTCAAAAATGGATTTAATTGAAAGTGATAGTTACAGAATAACAAAATTATCAAAATTTCAATCACAAATGGAATTGAAAAACAAAAAAAGGGAGGAATGGACGCGCCGGGATGGCTGCATGTGTCTCTTTCCTCTGTTTTGTTTTGAAAGGCAAATTGTTTGCGTTAAAATTAAAATAAATTAAAAAAAAGTTAACCTTCAAAAAACCTTGAAGACGATATTGGAGAAAATTTTCAAGGCTACTATAAATTTCCTCAAAAATAAGGGATTTTTGTATCAAACTTTTTCTTCCTATCTCTAACGGGTTCCGAGATATTTGACTATGTGCTTTAATATGACTCACCCTGTATGTTCAAGTTCCCTATAATAAAAGCCTCTTCCTTCTACAACAGTATGCCGGATATGAGACAGTAGGGCTCCCTCGCCTCGAGTCAGTAATTGTTACAGTTGCGACTGAATTTCGCCAGAATAAATGTAGCGTAGACGCTATAATAAAAAAAAAGGCTAAAGCTCTCACACAAGTTTGGTTAACAAACACCATTGATGACCGGAGCCCCCCCCCCTTCAATTCATTAAGATTTACCCCCTAAGATTTGGAATCCTTGGACCTCAGCCTCATAGGCTTTTTGAGTATTTGGTGGGCTCCAGCCATGGTTCAACTGCTCAGTGAGTTTAAGCAGTCTTCGTAACAGATTGTTTTGAACGACTGCCCCTCTGAGGTTTAGTTGCCTTATGATTCAATTCATTAAGATTTACCCCCTAAGATTTGGAATCCTTGGACCTCAGCCTCATAGGCTTTTTGAGTATTTGGTGGGCTCCAGCCATGGTTCAACTGCTCAGTGAGTTTAAGCAGTCTTCATAACAGATTGTTTTGAACGACTGCCCCTCTGAGGTTTAGTTGCCTTATGATTACGTGAGAGGCTGCCCCCCCCATTGTATACATAATCAGGGTGTCTACCAGATTGGAAATCCTGGAAAACCTGGAATGGTCAGGGAATTTTATGAGACTAGAAATGTCAGGGAAAAGTCAGGGAATTTAGGAAAAAACGCCGAAAGTCAGGGAATTTTTCAAATTGGAGTTTTTTTTTTTTATCTCAATGGCCAATTTTCTGCGTGAACATTTTTTTCCTGTAAAATTTCGGCCGCGGCGCTTATTATCGTTTTCCTCTAAAATTTTGGTATACATGTTTAGGGTATGAAGGTTATTTGCTGTGTATAGTTTTTGGGGTCCCTGGGCCCCAATATTAGGCTTTTTGAAGCCAGATGGGGGAGACAAAATCTTGAAAAAGTACACTGGAAAATCCGGAAAAGTAGACTGAAAAACTTGGAAAAGTCAGGGAATTTCACTTTTGACGATTTGGTAGACATTTTATCTAAAGATTCCCATATAGTGTAGGGAGACTACAATGTCCTGTTTGACTAAAACAACCCAACCTTGAAGGATTAGTAAAATGTAATGTGTTACTATTTGTCACAACCTAGAGTTGTGGGTTCACAGCATTACAAGGACCACTGCACTACATCATTATTTGCTCTTGCAATGCCGCTACTGGTCGCATTAAAGTAGCTACTTAATTGTCCTCACGAGGCTCAGTGCATCCCGAACAACCAAGCAGAGTTTCGAAAAAATCTGGTTCCGCCAGGATTCGAACAACCCGGGTCTCCCGCGTGCAAAGCAAGTGTGATACTCACTAGACTAGGGAGGCTTGCTTTAAACAATAGTAATTTTTTTTTTTTTCCTCTCCTGTCACACAGCTTCAATCTAATCAAACATCATCCAAGGTTCTGCTTGTGGACGTCGAACAACAACAGCAACATAAAAATGTCTTAAACAATATTGCTCAAAATAATGGAGAAGTAAATGTGGAACAAGAGATTGAAGATGATGTTCGGACCGAAGAGGAATACGAACTGGAAGAAGGAGAGGAGGAAGAAAACAATGATGATGGGATTGAAGAGGAATACGAAGTAGAAGAAGAGGAGGAAGAAAATGATGATGGGATTGAAGAGGAATACGAAGTAGAATATGTGACGGAAGATGAGGAAGAAGCAGAAGGAGGCAAAGACTTGAAAATAAAGACAGAAGTAGAAGGAGATGAGAGTGAAGGAGAAGTGGAGTATGAAGTAGAGGAAGACGAGAATGAAGACGAAGGAGAAGAAAGTGATGAAGAGCGATTTAAAGAAAATAAAAAACAGAAATGAAGGCTCAGATTATGAGTATAGTCCAGGAATTTTAGATAAAAAATGGGTTGCAAACACATCTTGAATTTGCTCATTTTTTGGTTTTCTGCAAATTTCTCGTGAACGGATAATTTTATCGAATTATTTTATCAGACTCTAATGAACTGCAATTGAATTTCTCACAAGATTAGTTTCATATTTTTTTGTCCTATCTCTGACCGTGTTTCAGATATAGGTAAAATCGAAAATTTTGTGTTGCTATAGGTACTTATTTTTTCTGTTTTTGGTCGCCGGCTAATGTAAAACAATTATATTTTAAGGTCCGGTCCTACCAAAATCCGAGTTTTGAAACACTCGGGTCTGGGTATTGTATTAACACAGTGTTAGATGAAACTCCCTGAAAACACGTAATGGTAGGATCGGGCCTAAAAGAACATTTAAACAATAGCTGGCGGCGGCGAAAAGTTTCGGGGCAGAATGGGACTCAAAATGCTGAGTGGCAAATGTGAACAAACGATTTTTTTTTTAGAATTCTACGTACATTGAAACGTAAAATATCAATGTAATTGTTTTTTCGTGACTATTCCAAAGGTTCATTATTGATAATAAATCAAAAATTCGATAAAGTTTATCGTTCTTGAGGTATTTGCCAAAAATAAAAAAGGAGCGTAAATAAAATTCACGATGGCGGACGATAAAAGTTTTTAGTCAGCGTCCATGGCACGTTACATACACCAGTTCCCGTTAGATCATTGAAGTTTAGCAACGTCCAGCGAGGTTTTACTTGGTGAGTGACCACAATTTGGCTGTTCCCGGCCCAACCCAGACTATGAGGTCAATGTGGGTATCTTTCCAACGAATGAAGGGTAAAACCGCCGTCTCGGATGATCAATAGATGTTAAAGAGACGTTAAGCCGAAAAAAAATCTATAGCAATTAATGTTTTTTTTTCTTCTAAAATTCCTGGGCTAATATGACTTGTGTTTTTTTTCTTTTTTTAAATTCCCGGATGAGACAGAAATGGTAAAACACCTCAAAGATCAAGGTCGTTCTCGTGCTGCATTTGCTATGAAGATCTACATACGTTTGTTTGACTAGTCATTTTCTTGATTGGGCATTTTTTGTCAAAATTTTCCGATAGATTTCATATCAATGAAGTGTAATGACCAACCTATCAAACTGCATTAGTTTTTCTTGCTGTGAAAATGGTGATGCCTCCAGATCACTCACTCTAGACAAAATTGCAGGGTGAAAAGCTCTGATTACACTTTTTTCTGTGGATAATGACATATATTATATGATTTCGTAGCAAGAAAAACCTTAGAAATAATAGAAACATTTTTTCCTCTTTAATTGGTAGAAAATAGAATTTGCTGGTTTGGTTTTCAGACAAATCTAAATTCTGAGAAACATTTTATTTTACAATTTTTACAAGGTTAGGTTATAAAATACGCTTATAAAGTGAAAAAGTAAGTGTTATTAAATTAAAAATGATTTTAATTAAATTGAAAAAAATAAATACGCTTGGAAAAACATCGTAGTTTGATTTTTGTTACCACCATTACAAAACCTGTAACAAAGTGTATTTAATAAAATACGCCTCGAGGACGAGAACAAAGCGTATTTTATTAAAAATGAAGCGTATTTTATTATTGAGTTAAAAAAAACCCCACGAACAAAATAAGTCAAATTTTCTCATACATAATAAAATACGCTTGGTTTTCGTCCTCTAGGCGTATTTTATTATCCTCATTTATTTAATATAGATGAAGTTAATAAAATACGCTTCGTTAGAGTCCTCTAGGCATATGTTATTATTCACATTTAATATACAATATAAGAAAGTAAATAAATACGCTTCTTTATATTCTCTCATATTAAAAAACTATGACCGGACGACACATTTGATATGTTCGCTTTGGAAACTTTTTTTTACTTGGACTATGTAATATAATAATATATATAAGTAAGCGTATTTGTTTACGAGAAATAATAAAATAAGCTTTGAGAAGAAAAATACAACCAACTATCTGTGAACATATTAAATGTCCAAATATGGAAAACCGATTGAGTTGTAAACTTTAAATATTCCGGACTATAATATATGTAGTTTTCCCCTTTCTAGACTGGACATTTTTAAATGTCCATTCTAGAACATTTTTAAATGTCCAAAAAAAAATCTCAAAGCGAATTTTTGTTTGTTTCAAGAACTATACCGATGCGTATTTTATCGCGAAAAATAATAAAATACGTTTTGAGAAGAAAAAGAAAACAACGAACAATCTATGAACATAATAAATGTCCATACTAGTAAAACTGGATAGAGTTTAAACATGAAATAGTCCGGACTATAATATATGATATGTAGTAGAATGGACATTTATTATGTTCGCTTTGGGAACTTTTTATATTTAAAGGTGTGTTGCAGATCTTATGACTCTGACCTCAGATACTAGAGAGATAGAATGAGTTGTTGAATCCGTGAAAATTGAAATTGGCAATATGGCCCCCGGCCTGCAGTTCGCAATGACGCTGTAAATTAATTCAAGAATAATGGTAATTTTTAAGTAGACATATTTTTAAATCAGGATAACTTTCATGGTACCTGTGCCCGCTAGGACACGAAAAATTACCCTCTTTAATCTTTTTACAACGTCATCGTACCACAACTGTATTTCTGTCTAGAATCGCGTGTCACGTGACACTTTTTTTTAAAAAAAAAAATAATGTCTTATCGGATATTTAAAAAGTAGGAATTTGATTTTAGTTTTTAAAAAAATCCGCTGGGGGTTCGATCACAAATTGTGATTCGTACGCTTTGTCGGCGTCAATCGTTGTAAAAAAAAGTTAAAACTGGATATTAAAAAATAGTTGAAATTAAAAAATAGTTGAAAATTTCATCGTGCATTTACCGTATCAGTTAAGCAAGTTTCCCCACTTTCCTATTCTATTCGTTATGCTCAAACAATAAT
This sequence comes from Pachypsylla venusta, assembly GCA_012654025.1. Taxonomy (NCBI): domain Eukaryota; kingdom Metazoa; phylum Arthropoda; class Insecta; order Hemiptera; family Aphalaridae; genus Pachypsylla; species Pachypsylla venusta. The sequence continues at coordinate 5,351,847 of CM022876.1, read as the reverse complement.
CATAACAATCTCAAAGCGTATTTTATAAATGAAACAAAATACGCTTTTAAGTACTCTTAACACTGGTCCGGTAGTCTCCCGATACGATACTTCCAATCAGAGTTGATTATTTACTCGACCCTACCGACATTTCGGGTCGGAGGCTATCGGACTGGTGTAAATCGTACTGTATTATCATTTTGGTATTAAAATATATATATGTACTACGCAAAACAAAATAGGAATACACACAATTGTAATCAAATAAAAGTGAGGCTGGCTGAGAGCACCCTGGTAAGCCTTCAAAAAAGGAATCCCTAACTTGATTAAACAGGGTAATTTATTTTAAAGGACAAATAAGTAAGTATGAGGCTCGTTGAGAGCATCCTCCTAAGCCTTCAAAAAAGGAATCCCTATCCTCCTAAGCCTTCAAAAAAGGAATTCCCTTATTTGATTAGACAGGGTAATTTATTTTAGAAGACAAGTATGTGTTACACATATCTAATTACTCAGAGCACGTCAAGGCAAAAATCTCGAAAACTGTCAAATCGAAAAAAAGTTTTAGTCAAAAAATACATTTTTTAAAAATTTAGAACCACAATACAGGGCCATTAAAAAAAAAAAAAAAAAAAAAAAAAAAAAAAAAAAAAAAAANTGCCCCAAAAATAGGGGGGGGGGCCCTATTTTTTGTATCGAACAATTCCTATCTCCGACTGTTTCCGAAATATTGGAATGTCCATTAAAATGACTCACCCTGTATCAAAAATTTAGTAGTCCCTATTTGGTTTTGCGTGGTGTAGATACAGTTTGATCAAAAGTTTTAAAATCTATTAAAATTGCATAGAAAAGATGAGTAAGGTATGTATGTTAGGTCGTTCAAAAAAATAAATAAATAGGTACTCTTTTGCACTGACATCTTCGGAAAAGTCCCGTTATCTGGGGCCTTTTTACAATATTAACTTTTAAATAAATTAAGACGAAACACCAAAAACACTATTTATAATTATTTATAAAGAAACGAGTTTCGATCATTCGATTCATCATCAGTCTAGAGTCGACTTCCATCCTTCGACTCGACTAGGCTGATGATGGATGAATCGAATGATTTGAAACTAGTTTCTTCATAAATAATAATTATAAATAGTGTTTTTGGTAAGTGTTTTGTTTTAATTTATAATATGGTTAATATTTTTATTATAATTAACATGTTATTCAAAGATTTAAACTTTTTTACAATAAACTACAAATTAATATTCCTAGTCTTGTAAGTTGTATAATTTCGCATACAACCGACCTTTTATCTAATTCATTTTGGATTGACGTCCATTTTAACATCTAAGTTCATTAGAGGGGAATTTTACCCTCCATTTGCTGGAAATTTACGAAATAGCTACACGCATTCCAAACTAGCTACCCACATTCCACGTAGGTTTGGGCTCGAACCTACGTGGTCCCCCACCACAAATTAAAAAATCTTTTTTTATTTAAAAAAAAAAAAAAAGTTTTACANAAAAAAAAAAAAGTTATGCCCAGGAAAAGATTTCGTATTACTTCAGGACACTCCTTTTTACAGCTATGCCATTCCGGAAACGAGCAAATTCAATTTTCACTCTGGGCGGGATTTGTGAACCCATAACCTCCAGACTAAGAGTCAATGGTCTTCACAACTCAGCCTCCGAGATTCGTTAAAAAGTAAAAAAAGATCTACACGCTACTATGAGCGACTGATCCAAATGAATGCAACCTCATCCACTAAAAGTGTTATACACTTACAGTTCATTTACCTAGATTCATTTGGATCAGTCGCTCGTAACGTGATTTTGTAGTCGCTTCGAAAGGACGACTAGTGTGCTCAACGAGTCATTGACGCTGGCTATTTTTTTTTTTTTGAAAATTGATTATTATGTCTATCAATTTTCTTACGTTAAAAAAAATATCATTTTTTGTTCTATTAGATTGGCAAGCACAAGGCTAGTAATATTAACTTGTAATATATGTGTGGAATGTGTTCCGTGCTGTTAGAATTATTCAAATTGATTAACTGCTTAGTGGAGTGGCGAGGTTAATGCCTGAGGCATTTTCTACCACCTAACATTTAGAGCTCTATTTTTATGTGGTCAAATACTCAAATTAATGAGGAAAAAGTCCTGCCCCTGCTGGGGATTGAACCCACGCCCTTCTGTTTACCAGACGAGCGCTTAACTACTGAGCTCCGTGGCAGATGTGTGTCTATGTGTTTAAACCTTTAAGCAGATGTTTATGTATGTCTATGTGTTTAAACCTTTAAACCATAATAAGAAAAGATTTTATATCATTTTCGTCGAATCGACTTTTTTGAGCAGAACACCTCCAATACACCCCTGCCAACGTCTATGGCACTTTGAATATTGGTGTATTCTGGTTAGATCACTGAAGGATCGCGATTTCGTGATGCTATCCCTGGCATAACCCAGGCCGGGGTGAGGACAATGTGGGTATCTTGTTTGTAAGCTTCCAACGAATGGAGGCTAAAACTTGCAATGACCAATAGATGTTAAAGAGACGTTTAAAAAACTGGTGGGCCATTGAGAGGGGACTCTTGCTGACTTTAGCCTCAATCCCTTATGCATTTTTTTTTTAGATTGAAAAAGACGAGACGAAAATGAAAATAAAATAATTTCTTAACACAACGGACAGAGGTAAAAATCGAGGTTCACTCCGTGGGAACGGGGGTCCTACACCGGGGAGATCCGTTGACTGTTGAGGTAAGTTTTTCAAAAAAATTCAATATTTTTTTTTAAACTCGCTGTTTTATTAGCCGTCATGGGTCCATGATGGACGATTGTTTCTAATTTCTAATCTCTCTAATTGGGTTAAAATTAGTATGGATTTTTGGATTGCCTCAAAAGATCTCCCCCGTGTCAGACCCGTGGGACTGGCCATTCTTTTTTTCAAAATTGTAATCTTTAATACTGACTGAGTCCTTTATATCAAAAATCCATGACCTAAGATATTTATATAATGTAATATATGTATCTCTTTACAATGAAATCATTTCAACCAATCAAAAATGTGTATTTATCGAATTACACAATTTCCCCCCTCCCCCCGACGAGGATATCGTTTCACATGTGTGAACATCGATCCCACGGAGTAAATTCGTTGTGTTCACGCGTGTCCATTATATATTAATACAATAAATACCAAGTCACCAAAGACGTTGTTCATAATACAAGAGAATACGAGGGGTTTTCTGAAAATTGAGTTCTCCAACGAGAACTGACGTTGCAACAGAGTAAGCTGGCTTAATGTTCAATTCAATCGTAACTGGGGACAAGACATGGGTTTCATACAATTAGCGATGAATTTTACTAGAGGGTGACGGTCCTAAGCCCGTGTAAATACTGAAGGTTTGGTGTTAGGAAGGACATCCACCCTTGAAAAAATTCTGCTTCAAACCAATGGAGATATCATCAGCCAAAAGCGTGTTTCCGCGCAGTTTCAATTGATATTGTGAAAAGCAAGCTAGAAAAGGGTTACAGCTAAAGAGAGTACGCACCGAACAAAAGGTTGTGGCATGGTAGAATTGAGGAAATCAGAGCAGACCCCAAATAAAATTTGGAAAGGGTGTAGTTCAAGAAGAAGAACTCCTTAAACCACAGAAATCTAATCACTCAACGCAATTCACTATTGACGGGACCGATACATCGATAACGACTAATGACGTTTTCTTTCCAGACTGGGCGTCACAACGAGTAGGGGACCTGCCAGACTAGTGATGGGGGAAGCAAGAAACACAGCGCTGCTCACTTTTAATCTAGCCCACTCAGTTACAGCAGGTAACTCGTTGAAGACCACGAGTTGGGGACCTGCCAGACTAGTGATAGGGGAAGCAAGAAACACAGCGCTGCTCACTTTTAATCTAGCGCAATCAGTCACAACACACAACAGGTAACTCGTTGGAGATCTTAATTTACAAACAATCCTCGAATATTATAAGGAATTCATTTAAAATAGAGTACACAAAATAATTAAAATAATTGTTCAAATGCCGTTTGTCAAGGTCGTACTTGGTGTCGGGAAGCCAAGTTATTCCTAAATGCCTTGGGGATAGGTCATCTGGCGAGCCCAGCTCGCGCTTTTTTCTTGTTGAACATACTTCTCTTTCCGTTCAGCAAGGAAACAGTGCGAGTGTGATGCTCTGCCTTCTTCCCATACCTTCATTATATGAGGTACATATTACTAACAACACACCTCGCCCCCACTAACACTTCATGATTTTCTTTATCGTGGCGTTTTGTTTACGTGTGGCACATACATATATTAATATTGAGGTGATTTAATAACGAAATGTTTTTCTGTCCACGTTTGAAAAAAAAACACGTCATGTTGAATTTTGAAATGACGTCTTGTCTTTGGAAATCGTCAGGACAAAAAAATCGTTAGATGATCAAGTGGCATGTGTAATTAAATTGCACGTTTGTCTCTCCCTTCAGTACTGATGAAGTATGAACAACTGATGAATCGAATGGGGAAACACAACCGTCCGCCTCTTTTTTTTTTCGTCAGCGATAAAAAAAAAACCCGAACTGGGACGAGGTTTAAAAAGCAACTTGAATTATGTTTTATATTATTCTAGGTATTTACATATAGGACAGACAGTGAGAAAACTTGCTTCATTTAACCCATGAGACGAAGGATCGGTCAAATTCTAGCGTTAGACATTACGCTATCGGGATTTTCGACTCATTACTTTTTTTAAATAGGTATTAAATCAATACATATTTTAAATAGGTATTGAATCAATACATATTTTAAATAGGTATTAAATCAATACATATTTTAAATAGGTATTGAATCAATACATATTTTAAATAGGTATTGAATCAATACATATTATTTTAAAAAGGTATTGAATCAATACATATTTCAAAAAGTCGCAAGACGAAAATATTTAAAATAACCCTTCAAAAAAATCTTGTTATACACACCAAAGAGGTTAAAACAAAACATATTATAAACATATTGGTACGCAATAATCTCGAATCTACTCGAATTATGGGGACTCCCAAAACGAAAACCGAGCTTTCGGGATGGTTTTCGTATTCCGATAAATTTGCGAAATCTTTCTAATGAATTTTAGTTTTTGTCGCGGAATCGTCACGAACATACATCGTGAAGTAGGAGCGAGGTGCTATTTAACATGGGGTTGTATGTTGCGTACCACTAGCCGTCGTTGTACCATTCCTTCTATTTGTTACATGTCCATTTGCTGTTTGATTGCTCTCTTCTGAATTACCTGAAATGCCTCCCATCGATACTCTCGTTTGTCGTGAAGATCCTCCATCCATACTGTTATTGGCCGTAGTTACAACTCCTCCTCCAATCCGAGAATGAGCCGCCCCATCTCCACTTCCCCCACCACTATTTTCTAAATGATTATTACTTCCATTATCATCATCAATAAAGGACGTCATTCTTGATGGATATGTTAGGACTGTTTCGTTGACGTTCGCTATTTCGGTGTCTCGTTCATCCTCTTCATCGTCAGAGCCTAATGAGAAATCTTCAATGTCTTCGGCATGACGGAGTGGTATTTGTTCATCCAAAGTTGTGAAAGAGTCACGCGATTGACTGGCAGCCCTAAAAACAGAGAGAATATTGATTTTTTTTTTTTAAAAAAAAAAGCAAAAACTCTTGAGTGGATGATTACCACTAGGCGAGGTTAATGCATGAGGCATTTTCTACCATTTAACTCTGTACGAACATTCACAAAAAGGTTTTTTCGAATTTTCTACTTGGTCCTCCTGAGGACAATTTAGTAGCTATGGTCGAGTAATAACGCCAAGTGGTAGCATTATAAGATGAAACTAGTTAAAGTGTAGTTTAGGTTAGGGATATTGGAGTGAATGTTGAAAAAACCTTGAAATGCTAACAAACATTATGACATAATAACACAAAGAAATATAAATTTACATATTCGTTTCTTACCTTCGCTTATATTCGGCTGCTGCTTCACTATGATAATAGGACACCTTTTTGAAATGTGGATAAACGTCTTCTTCTAATTCGGCCAATATTTGCATAAAAGTTGGCCGCACAAATGGTTTAAATTGCCAACATCGTCGCATAAGATTGAATAGTTTGTCGGGACAATTGTCAGGCCGCACCAGAATACCACCGCCTTTGACCCAATTCAGAACTTGTTCATTGGCTAATCCTTGATATGGTTGGGAGGCTAATGTTGCCATCTCCCAAAGTACAACGCCATAGGACCAAACGTCCGAAGATGAGGAGTAAACACCATCTTTGAGAGATTCAGGAGCCATCCATCGGACTGGAAGCAATCCCCGGGATCCTGCGAAATAAAGGAAGAAAATCGTTGGAAAATTATCACCATCATTAGGTAACAACATCGTGTCCGATGGTAGCCAAATGTAAGAGACTGTAGCTATAGAGCTACAGCTTATTTAGATACGATGTTCGCTGCTAAAGTTTTCAATTGTCATCATCATTATCATTAGGTGTCCGATGGTAGCCAAATGTAAGAAACTGTAGCTATAGAGCTACAGCTTATTTAGATAGGTACGTTGTTTGCTGCTAAAGTTTTCAATTGTCATCATCATTAGGTGGCATCATCGTGTCCGGCGGTAGCCAAATGTAAGAGACTGTAGCTATAGAACTACAACTTATTTAGATAAGTTGTTTGCTGCTTAAGTTTTCAATTGTCATAATCATTAGGTGACAACATCGTGTCTGATGGTAGCCAAATGTAAGAGACTGTAGCTATAGAGCTACAGCTTATTTAGATACGTTGTTTGCTGCTAAAGTTTTCAATTGGCATCATCATTAGGTGGCATTATCGTGTCCAATGGTGGCCAAATTAATGAGACTGCAGCTACCGCGCCGTCCCCCTACGTCGCACACCGTCCGATTTGAATCTCATCTCTTGGTATACCGATCAATAAAACTTACCTTTGCGATAGTACTCGGTCTCGTAAATGTCTCTCGTCATACCAAAATCACCAACTTTGACTGTCAAGCCTGATTTCACCATACAATTTCTGGCAGCCAAATCCCGATGAACATACTTTTTGTCTGCCAAGTAGGCCTGCTAAAGTTTGCTGCTAAAGTTTTCAATTGTCATAATCATTAGGTGACAACATCGTGTCTGATGGTAGCCAAATGTAAGAGACTGTAGCTATAGAGCTACAGCTTATTTAGATACGTTGTTTGCTGCTAAAGTTTTCAATTGGCATCATCATTAGGTGGCATTATCGTGTCCAATGGTGGCCAAATTAATGAGACTGCAGCTACCGCGCCGTCCCCCTACGTCGCACACCGTCCGATTTGAATCTCATCTCTTGGTATACCGATCAATAAAACTTACCTTTGCGATAGTACTCGGTCTCGTAAATGTCTCTCGTCATACCAAAATCACCAACTTTGACTGTCAAGCCTGATTTCACCATACAATTCCTGGCAGCCAAATCCCGATGAACATACTTTTTGTCTGCCAAGTAGGCCATTCCATCACCTATTTCTGCAGCCATTTGAAGAATTCTCTGAAAATAAAAAAAAAGCGAAATATACAGGGTGTCCCAATAAACATGTAATCCTCGTAACCACGTATACTAAAACTCAAGTAAATAAACATGTAACCCTTTTAACCACGTATACGAGAGCTCAAATAAAGCCTTTTTGCTTAATAAACATGTGATCCTCTGAACCACGTATACTAGAACTCAAATAAAGGCCTCTTTGGTTAATAAATATGTTATCCTCTTAACCACGTATACTGGAGCTCAAATAAAATAAATATATGTCGTTTTTAAAAACCCCATTACTCCACCCCTACACATGGTAGAATAATGAGCCCTTCTCCAAAAGACAGTGAAAGTTTTTCTAAGTTTAACTAATAATGGGAATAATATTTTCATCGCGTTCCAATAGCAGTTTTGAGAGCGAACGCAAAAAAAAATAATCTGGAACGTCACGGCCCCTGTTGCTTGAAGGGGGTGCATTTCCGTAATTATTTTTATTGGCAGAGTGGTCTTTTTTATCTGAGCTACAGTATACGTACCAAGCTTCATATTCTTTTAATCACTTTCAAAAAGTGTCGCGCTCAAGCAAGATTGCTCATCAAGGCATGGCCGTAAAAACGTTTCCTAACCTGTCTAGTTGTGTTCAACTATGTCAAAAAAGCTAACAAGTAAACATAAAAAGTTAAAAGAAACGAAAAGGAGTGGCCGGAGGGATATTGCAAATTGCACGCTTTCCACATTTGGTGGTGGCGGGATTTTTTTTAACCAATAAGAAACCCATGTGTCATATTGGCAGAGTTTGTTTTTCTGAATGCAATAATTAAGTACAAATTCCATTATTTAGACTCACCTTTAATGTGGGAGGACTTCGTTGTACTTCGGTATCTGCGTCGGGTCTACAAGATCGGAGGTAATTTTTCAAATCGCCCAAGTCCATTAATTCCATGATGACCAAACTGGGATGACCTTCTGACACCACACCATACAATTTGACCACATGAGTCGTATCAAAAGCTCTGCAAAACGAAAACACTTGAGTTAGTCAAGGCGTCACCGGGAAAATTATTGGGGGGGGGGGGGNGGGGGGGGGGGGGGGGGGGGGGAGACGTTATATTAGATTGCCAATTTAGTCTGATTTTCAACAAACTTTATTTTAATATGTTTTTAAGAGTCTAAATATAACAACCAGGCGTGAAATTTAAATTGAAATTAATATTTATTACTTATAAACATTTATTAAGGGATCGGTATACATAACGGACATGTCAAAGCGTGATAATGAACCTAAACCTAATCCTGCTGAGTTTAGACTGGGTTGAAAATTGCCTTGCGCAAACTTCAACACACATTCTTTTTGTTTTGTTTTTTACCTAAGCCAACAAATCCTACGCAACAAACATGATATCCATACCATCAATGCAGCGTATCCTAACCATATCATAAATGGAAATAAAATCAATTCTAAAATGAAAAGGTCAAACAACGAAAATTCTAATAAAAAAATAAATCTTTCGGCCAAGAAACAAAATATTGAAAATTAAAATAAAAAGAGAAAATGTTTGATTTTTCCTATAATCCCTGTATGGTATAACTCCCTTTACATGACCCGCCCCCNAAAAAAAAAAATTAAATCCTGGATATGGACCTGGTAAATTTAGGCAGCACTCACCTGAGTTCAGATTCAGCATCGACAAAATTCTGACTCTTCTCTTCAACTTCACCCTTTCCTAATTCTATTTGGGGTGGGCGCTGCTTTCCCTTTTCAACCATGCCACAACATTCTGTTCGATGCCTACTCTAGCTGTAATCCTTCCCTGGCATGGTAACCCTAGCTTGCTTCTCACAGTATTCATAAAAACTGCGTAGAAATTGGGTTTTTGCTGATGATCTCTCATCATTGGTTTGAAGCAGACTTTTTTTAAAGACTGAATGCCCTTCATTACACCAAATTTTCAATATTTACACGAGCTTAGGACCACCACCAAATGAAGCTGGCTTCGGTCGACAAAAAAAATAAATTATAGTTATTTTGATCTACTGATCAAAAATCAATATAAGAGATCGATATAAATTTGGTATATGTATATAAAACGCCCAATGAACAATAATGCATTTAAATTATAAGAAAATTTGAAGACATTTTTTGGTTCATAGGTACATAATTATAAAAATTTAAACTTGACATTGTTATGCAGATTGTTTGTTCTCGAACTATAAATTTTTTTATAAAAATTTATAGTTCGGAAATTATTTATTAGTTCTTTCGTTTTAAAACTAATTGTTCAAAGCAGCCAGAATATTTAAAAATTAGAATTGCTGATAAGAAAACAACGTGCTTCAAGCATGCGAGGAAATAATGTAAACAAACCATTTGATGATTTATACTCTGGGCAGAAATTAAGTACCCATAAAAATGTTAAAATAACAACGGCAACGACAGATTCGCTCCTCGCCGAAATCCAGGGTAACAACTGATTTGTCTCCAGACCGAAATCCAGGGTCAAATAACACTTCAGGAATAGTCAAGACCCCCCCCCCCATCAAAATTTGGTTATTTTACGTAGGAAAATGAAATACTTAAATTTATTTGGTCGAATTGAGAAATTATGTCAAGTAAAACCATAATAAGGCGGTTACATTACTATATCTTACAATCAATCGAAAAAAAAGACCACAGCACAAATGTAAAAAATACGCAGGTATTTCCTCGTATTTTGATTCCTCCAGATTTTTTTGGGGGGGGAGGGGGGGACTATACCTCTAGTCTTCCCCCGTGGATTCGCCACTAGACACTCCCTAAAAATCGGGAAACTATATGTCCTATGTATTTTTCTCCCGTATTATGTAATTTTCTATCGTATCATGTACATATTAATTTTATTTTCCTTTTATTTTCTTTCTAATGTGTTTCATCTGTATTTTTTTCGCCCCTTATATATCTATTTCTAATGTAATCAAAATTGTAATGTGACATACTATATATGGACATATACTAGCATACTATATATGGACATATACTAGCTGAGTACCCGAACTTCGTTTCGAGAAGATGATAGAACATGGGGAGTAGTAACGGGTTGTTAAGCTGTGTAGAAAGTGTTGGGAGTAGTATTGGGTTAGGTTCCAAAAAAAATAAAATGCGTGTTGAAGTCTGCTGAGTTTAGGCTGGGTCTGCGACCCAGCCTAACCTTGCGCAGACTTCAACACGCATTTTATTTTTTTTGGAACCTAACCCAATACTACTCCCAACACGTTCTACCCAACAAACTTGGTGTTCAATTCTATTAAATTATAGATAAAAACCTATTCGCACACCTACCGAATGTACATACAAAATTTCATTAAAATCGCTTAAGCCGTTTTGGAGGAGTATGGTAACAAACACTGTGACACGAGAAGTTTAAATATTAGAGATATGTCCATAATACAATAAAATATAATAATAATTGTAAACTATAAAAATCTATTCTGAAATTTTTCTCCAAATACTTTTTCAAATTTCTTTTCCAAACTAAGAAGTAATGTCTGAGTGGTCTTCACAAAGAATAACCTCACCGTGGACCAGTCAGACTAAATGAAGATGAAGAAAAACTTAGACAGAATGGAGCAGAAGAAAAATCATCAAGATATGAAACGAAGATCTGGTACCCAATTGGTGCAGACTCAATATGAACTCAGGAACATGGTTTGTTCCCGGTCATATTGGCTCTCAAAACTACCACCATGAACAATCATCATAAGTTATCGGCCGTGGGGCTGCTTGACAACAACTCGCCATAAGTTGTTGATACTTTAGAATACGGATAATGCAGCTCCTCCTTGCTTTTTGCTTGGGTAATGGAAAAGATATAGTTTGCGACCCTTCTCTTAGTCGAATTTTACGACTTGCATGGACTTGGGTGTCTTGGAAGTATTTTTTTAAAGGCTCCCTATCCACAGGGGACATAGGAAGGATATACTGCAGTAGCTTCTCGTTGCTTTCTGCATGGGTAATGGAAAAGATATAATTTCCGACCCTTCCTTTAGGCACCTTTTACAACTGGCATGGATTTGGGTGCCTTGGAAGTATTCTTTTAAGTCCCCCTATCCACAGGGGACAACATATTGGGTCTTAAAACTACCACAATGAACAGTCATGTGAAAAATCAAATAATATACTCACTTCATGACGGACGCTTCATTAAGAAACTCTGCCCTCTCTCGCTCAGTGGCACTGTCATTGATAAGTTTGATAGCACAAGGGTGTTCTGCCATGTTTTGAAAATCTTTGATTAAGCCTTTGTGTACCATTCCGAACGTACCCTTACCCAGTTCGTCCAAAATTGTTATTTTGGACCGAGCGACTTCCCAATTGTCTTTACGATAAACTGAAAAGAAAGGAAGAAGAAGAAAGTATTGTAATGGGCTGAACTTTTCGATGTCGATTTTTCAATGCTAAAGCACGATTTGAGGTCAGGCCAAAACACGCCCAGAGCCAAATCTCGAGTTTCAATCATTGTTTCGTGTGCTGTAAACATAATATCTCGGTAGGTTTTGTCGTGTTATATGTATATATATATATTTTTTATAGAATTTTAAATTTATTTATTATTTATTCATATACATACAAAGATAATTTTCCCTAAGCTAATAAGCTTCTAAGGAAATATACATTATACAAAATATATAAATTCTATATACTTAACATACATACCAAATTTCAAGTCTCTGGACACTAGCATTCTCTTTCCCTTCAGGCAAAAAGCGGCAAATGGTGCATTTCATTTGAATTAAAATTAATTAAATTTAAAATTAAATAAAGTCTGATACAAGATACAAACATACATTGAAGAGAAGAATTTCGGTAGGTACTAGCCCTTTCCAATCAAAATTCTCGCGTTTCCCATTAGATATTAGGATCTTTACAAACCTCACATAGTCATATTTTTTGGGCAATTGATAAAGGTAAATAACTTAGGTATTACTAGGTACATAAATAATATACATTTTTTCCCTTTTTTTGCAATAAAATAAAAGGCGTAATACCTCCTTATATTGTAACATTCATGTTCAAGGATACATTTCCCTCTTTAGGTTACATTCATGGTCAGAACTTGAATTTGCTTTTTTTCGAATTTGCCCAGTCCAAGTGTACCTAATTGTTCCCTGGAGACCACACTTTCCTATTCCAATGTAAAATGAAAGATACAAGGTAGAAAATAAGCTGGACAGAGTCTAAACTGAAAGAACCTCTGTCTAGCAAATTTGATAGAGAGTCTTAACGGAAATGTTATTGTCTAGCATATATGCTATACATGGTACGCAAAGTGTTAAAGAATAACTTTGTACGTCATGTCACTTGGTGGTGACTCTTTTTTTAAAAAAAGGACAGACAGTAAATCCTAGATTTTAATAATGCTGATATCAGAATTTGAAGGATAACTATATTGATTCTGCCTCAAATATAGAAAAAATATCGGAAACTACCATTGATCGATAATAGCCAATAGTCGAAACTATCGATAGTTCAGTAAAAAAATATGGTGTCAAAGTTTTGAAAAAACAAAACAAAATTGGGGGACAACTGAAGAGTAAAATATTTTTTTTTTCGTCCGTTTTTAAATGTGATTTGAAATGTGCATCATAAGTATTTTTGAGTAAAAAAAATAATGAAAAATCGAACACTATTTTTTTTCCATGTTAATAGGAAATCATGAAAATGGTCCGATTACGATAAATTTGAGAAATAAGCTCCAATTGAAGTCCTGGATACAACTATAAAATTAGAATTTTGAAAAAAAGAGTATGAACCAAAATGGCAGTCTTCCTAGAGTTTGAAATATCTTGCATTAAAGATAACTTTTCTGTAAAATGACATAAGAAAAGTGAATAACCTTCTTCCCATGTAAAAAAGTTCATGAAATATTTAACACGACTTTTTTTCCCATGTTAAAAGTGAACCAAGAAAATACAATGAAATTTTAGATATAAGCTCAAATTAAAGTTCTGGACAAAACTATCAAATCAAATTTTCCAAAACGAACACGAAATAAAATAAAAGCGTTTTAAATTCTAAAAAATATTCTATTTAAAACATTTAATCTGGACACCGAGCAAAAAGTGTGGAATGTAGCAACTATAATCTTACCTGGAATGTACTCGGGATTCACCGAAGGATTTAATCTGGGTCGGTTCTGTTCTCTCTGAATATAAATAATCCACAGTAGGATAAGAATCACCGTCAGGACGACAAGAAAAACGACCACAAACAATTCAAAGTCGCTCAAAAAGGGCGCCTGAAAAAAAAAGATCAAAAATAATTTCACTTTCTTGAACTCTTGAAGAAAGCAAAGCCTTTTAGTCCCAATTCCTAGCAGTGTGATTTTTAATGATTTAAGCAGATGAAAAACCTTTTTTGATACACAGTAAGTGAACTTTTAGATTCAAACTCAAAACAGGTACCGTTATACAGGGCGTGTCAAAGTTTATACCCCTCCAGATCCGCCCCTGTTTGAAAAATAAAATAAAAGGAAATAAAATAAAAGGAGTCTTTCATTTTATTTGAACTTTTATTTGAACAAAAATACAAAAATATTTACACCATTCCATTTAAATTTCCAGAGAAATCGCCACTTTCTGTCAGGAAAAGTCACTTCCGATGGTCGAATCCAGATTTCACCATAACTATTCGAAAGGCTATGGCCCCTTCCCTATTCCAAGCCGCTCAAAAGTTAAGAGAGAGTGAGCGAAAGCTTCCATTTTTTTTTTTTTTTTTTTTTTTTTTTTTTTTTTNTTTTTTTTTTTTTTTTTTTTTTTTTTTTTTTTGTGTTTACGACGATTCTGTACATTATTAATTATATTTCTCTATATGAAGCAAAAAAAAAAGTGATTTCGTGGGAGTAAGGTTGACATTTACAAAATGGCCGCCATCTTGAAAATAAAGTGAAAACGGCATAAGCTGAATAGAGCAATTTGTGTTAGGAATGACGTGTTCTACCTAGGGTTGTTGCGATATTGTTTTTTATGAAATATCCGATATCAATATTTTTCGGGTATCGATATCGCAATATTATCCCAAAGGAAATATCGAAAGATATCGGTTCGGATTCCAGTTTAAAAAGTGATAATTGAATCTTATCTTAAACTTTGCTAGCTCAGTTTACTCTAAGGATTATGATTACTTAAAAATCAGCAAATGGAATGCAAAATAATAATAATACAATAAAAACCGTTCTTAATATGAATATAATCTCTGCAGCTAAAAAAGAATCTAGAATAATTTTCACAATCCTCTGATAAGAAGAAATCCAATAAAAATCGGTGATCAATTTGCAAACTAGACTAAAGATAAAAACAATAACACAAAGCTACTAGGGATGACCAATGAATAAAATAGAGGAAGAAGTGTCAATCCACTTTATACAACACAAAGGATCTGATATGCTCTAGGACCCTTCCCTATGACATTCTGATTCGATATCGATATTGACATTTTTCTTCCGCAATCCGATATTATGGAATCCCTAATATCGATAAAAATATCGGAAATATCGAAAGAAAATATCGTTATTTAACGATATCGATAATATCGCAACATCCCTCTACCTACCCCAGGCCTGTGATAACGTTTTTCACGTTCACCGTGTATATACTATATTGGCCGGAGTTTTCGTTTACTTACAATTACATCAAATTCTAATTTTTCCGTCCAAACACTTTCTCCTCCTGCCAAACTAACAGCCCGAACACGGACCGAGTATTTGCCTGCTGACAAATCTTGAGGAATTTCATATCTTCGTTTATCTTTGTCAAACTCATATTTGGAAATACATTGTGTATGTGACGTCGACTTGCTCTTATCTTCCCGTTGATATTCTATCTTATAAGCTACAATAAGTCCGTTCGGATTCACAGGTTCTTCCCAGTAGACGAAAACGGTTCCGTTGGTTTCCTCTACTCGAAATGAAGTTTGATCAATAGCGTCAACTCCGTCTGAAAT
Organism: Pachypsylla venusta; assembly: GCA_012654025.1. Classification (NCBI taxonomy): domain Eukaryota; kingdom Metazoa; phylum Arthropoda; class Insecta; order Hemiptera; family Aphalaridae; genus Pachypsylla; species Pachypsylla venusta. The sequence continues at coordinate 5,336,367 of CM022876.1, read as the reverse complement.
AGAAAGCAAAATGTCAAAATTTAATCGGGAAGAAGGGAGGACAAGGCCCTAACCAAGATTTTTTTTTTTTTGGAGGGGGGCGAAGGATTGACAGCCAAGCCAGTACTAACACCTGAAAATGATGATCATGGAAGGTGATGTTGTTATTGTTCTTGTTGATGATGTTGTTGTTGATGATGTTGTTTTTGTTGGTGGTCCTCTTGGCCCTCAAGATTTTTGGTTCCTCGTACCGGGGCTACCCGTGCCCTCGGTCACGGCCAAAGACCATCAACACCGTTCCGACGACAACTCACTATGTTTTTCCTCTGTTGTACCCAGCCGTGCTGCTCCAGATACTTCCTCAAAGAGATGATATATAAATCCTTGTTAAACCCTGAAGTATCTGATCTTTGACTATCCATCATTCAACTATCCATCAAACCCAACTAACCTAGAGCTGTCAGCATTATGGACTGATCCTGTTGGAGCGGCCGCCTTTCTTGGCCTGGAGACACAGTGAGAGTCGTTGAGAACGTTAACAGCAACAACCTTACAATATTACATAAGTCATGCATAAAAAAATAATGAAATTTCGGTGGGGGGGGGTCTGGACCCCATGGGCACGGATTTGTATATGCTGTATATTGTAACGTACCTATATGTACCCCATATGTTTCCCCAGAGACATTAATATCGTAACACACTATTCGTCAGGATTCCAAAATTTTGGCACAATTTATTTGATGTATATTTCTTGAATTTTTGTGTTTGGTATATATTTGTGCCCCTATCATACAATTTGTTGAGACTTTCAAATAAAATTATTTACTTTCAAATAAGATATTATTTATTGTGTATTATACTTTTGGTGCGTGTGGACTCCTACTTACCTTTCATTAACGTTCTTCTAGTGACCATACTGTTTGATGAACAGTTTATTTTTATGAAGGAGTGGGTGGGTGGTAGGCCAAATCCAACTGTTGGTGCGTGTGGACTCCTACTTACCTTTCATTAACGTTCTTCGAGTGACCATACTGTTTGATGAACAGTTTGTTTATTTTTATGAAGGGGAGGATGCTAGGCTAAATCCAACTGTTGGTGCGTGTGGACTCCTACTTACCTTTCATTAAAGTTCTTCGAGTGACCATACTCTTTGATGAACAGTTTGTATTGTCTGTCGAAAAAATTTCGTCTGCCACAATCTCTCGACATGCTTGAACTTCTATATTGTACTTGGCATAATGACTCAGATTTTTCAAAACAAAACTTGTCGCTCCGTAAAGCACAAACTCAAATCTTTCGTACACACCTGAAATATATATAAAAATATGTTAAAACCCCTTTCAACAGTATACTGAGGAGTTTATATCAACTCACAGACAATTGAAGTTTATATAAACTCACAGAAAATTGAAGTTTATATCTACTCACAGAAAATTGAAGTTTATATCAACTCACAAGAAATTGAAGTTTATATCAACTCACAGGAAATTGAAGTTTATATCAACTCACAGAAAATTGAAGTTTATATCAACTCACTCTAAACAATATTAAGTGTTTAGAGTTGAGTCGTCATTTCTATTGGCTGAACTCAATATAACTAGCCAATAGAAAACCCAAAAATCCCGCTAACGGTCGTTCTGAAAAAAACTTTAAATCAAGCAAGGTCTATTAAAAATATTTAGTCTGACATTCGACGACACAACACCTTAATATATTTTATTCTCTTTTATATATATAGATTAGCAAGCTCCCATGACGCAGTGGTTACTGCACTCGGAAGACTCGGGTTCGGCTCCTGGCGGGGCAATAATATGTCACTGTGGTTTGGATGTTTCGGGGCCCACTCAGCCTCGTGAGGACAATGAGTAACTATGGATATAGAAGGGCAAAGGTACCCGGTGCCTGGTAAAATTGAAAAATGAATGATTGATATTGGGAAAATCCTACAATGTTGCAGTGAGCACCAAAGTTGTGACATAATAACACAAAGAAACAGTTGTTATTATTATAATTAATATTTTTTATTAGTTATCCATCTTTTTTTTTTTAATTTGGCTTAACGTCTCCTTAACCCTAGGATTGCCAAGGGAGGGGCACAAAGTACCCGCGTTTTAGCAAAAAGCTTGTAGTAATCAAATTATGATATTTATTTTAATAAGATAAATAGTTGTCACAAACAATATTTTCCATCATGGTATATATAAATATGTATGTTCTAAGGGTACTAAGGGATGATATTGAAGCCAAACTTTGGGCAGGTACTTTATATCCCCCCTTGGCAATGCATTTACCAATTCATTGATTGTCTAAAGCTACCATTATCTGTACCACGCAAGAAATATATGTGTGGTAAACACTGTCAGAAGACATTTGTCTGAGTGGGATGTCAGGAAGGACAAAGTTCTGGTTCAGAATAGATTTCCTAGGGTCTAGCGATTTTTTTTTTTTATTTTAATTTACATTAGTTTAATCCTGGGATTTAATTTTATTTTTATGCAAGATAATAATTGATTTAGTTTATATTTTTTTAGTTTTTAATTTAGAAATAAAGCCTTATTCTAATAATAATAATAATAATAAAAAAATCATTGTTTCCTTTATTTTGTTTGCGTGTACTTTTTACCCCCCCCCCCCTTGGCAATGCACGTAATTGNAACATCTATTGGTCATTCAAGACGGGGGTTTCACCCTCCATTCGCTGGAAACTTGCAAACCAGCTACCCACATTGAACTCACCCAGCCTTGGTTGGGCCGAAAAAATAGCCAGCATTACGAGGGCGCGAACTCACGTGGTACAACCTCTCAATTTTTCCAATTTTTTGGAACATACTTTTAAATTTGACATACTTTTAAATTTGAAGTCTCTAGCACTTGCCGTCCTCGAGATATCTTGTTCACAGACAGACAAACGGACACACACACACGGACCAATGGCTGAAACTCGAGATTTGGGCTCTGGGGACATCGAAAATTTCAGCCCATTACAAACGTAGTCTATTAAAAAAATACGCAGACTGAGGTCATAAAAAAAAATCTGCTTTATTTGGAAGTTACACGCCTGGGTCTCCTTCAAAGTACTCTCCTATACTCACCTGATCTTGCTCCTTGTGACTTTTTCTTATGCCCAAAACTGAAAAAAAAAACCTCAAAGAAGAAGGTTTGAGACGATTTTGAAGATTAAGGCAAATGCGACGAAGGAGCTGAAAGCCATCACAAAAGGAACGTACCAGGACTGTTTCAACAAGTGGAAACACCGTTGGGATAAGTGTGTGCGTTGGGAAGGAGAGTACTTTGAAGGATACCCAGACGTGTAACTTCCAAATAAAGTAGATTTTTTTTTATGACCTCAGTTCGCGTATTTTTTTAATAGACCTCGTACTTTCCTTTTGTACTTTCCTTTTTATATGATAAGGAAAATAATAATTTAAATCTTGGGGAAGAGAGACATTTTCTGTTCCTCTAGAATTAGTTTTGATCTTGAAAAAGTTTAAATATTTTAATTAAATTTCCCCTCTTTTTTTCTTCTTCAGAAATTGATTTTTTCCCATTTTTTGGAATAAAATAATAAATTAGATAGATAAACAAGCCTAGTTTTCAGTAGTAGAACACTTACCATCTGTAGTAGTTTTATTTCCATCAGGATCGGGTACAGAAAATGATATATTGGATGATGACATGTGATTGGGAAACGTTTCGCTTGGTTCTTCTCGGCGGCGTCGTGTGCTCCCTTCTTCTGTGGGAGTGTAGATTCTGTGGGTCACAAAAAATAACACGTTAGGGTTAGGAAAAAAAAGAGCCCGTATTAACGAATGATTTCCGAGTCAGGGTCTGACTCCGGGGTGGAACAAAAAGAAGGTTCTGACTACGGACAGGAACAAAAAGAAGGGTTTGACTAAGAGGAGGAACAAAACGAAGGGTCTGAGTCCGGGAAGAACAAAAAGAAGGGTCTGACTACGGGCAGGAACAAAAAGAAGGGTTTGACTAAGAGGAGGAACAAAACGAAGGGTCTGAGTCCGGGAAGAACAAAANAGAACAAAAAGCAGGGTCTGAAGACTACGGGCAGGAACAAAAAGAAGGGTCTGACTACGGGGAAAAACAAAAAAAAGGGTCTGACTCCGGGAAGAACAAAAGGAAGGGTCTGACTACGGGCAGGAAAAAAAGAAGGGTTTGACTCTACGAGAAGAAACAAAAAGAAGGGTCTGACTAAGAGGAGGAAAAAAAGAAGGTTCTGACTACGGACAGGAACAAAAAGAAGGGTCTGACTCCGGGGTGGAACAAATAGAAGATTCTGACAGCGAGGTGGAATAAAAAGAAGGTTCTGACTACGGGGAGAAACAAAAAGAAAGGTCTCACTCCGGTAAGAAAAAAGAAGGGTCTGACTACGGGCAGGAACAAAGAGAAGGGTCTGACTGTGGGAAGAACAAAAAGCAGGGTCTGATGACTACGGGGAGGAACAAAAAGAAAGGTCTGACTACGCGGAGGAACATACGAAGGTGTTCCACAGTAGAAATATAATATCCTTGAATAAAATTTTGATTTTTCTAAATAGGAGCCGTTTTTTCTACCAAAATTGAGAAGTTTAAATTTTTTGTTGATTTTAATAGTTTTATATTTAAAAAATACCTACGGTCAAACGGTCCCATTTGGATACTAGCGACCTACGACATCTATGTCAACAGATACTCAATACCTACGGTCAAACGGTCCCATTTGGATACTAGCGACCTACGACATCTATGTCAACAGTTATTCAATACCTACGGTCAAACGGTCCCATTTGAATACTAGCGACCTACGACAATTATTCAAATCTTTCTTTGAATCAATCAAAACGCTGGTTTTGCAAACGCCAAGAAAACAGAAATTGAGCGTCCTATACAGTACTAGAACTCAGAATCACCGATCAACCCCGTTATAAAGTGTGTGAAAAAACAGAATTTAGACCCCTCGTTTTTTTATTCTTTAACTTCACCCTTTTCCAATTCTATTTGGGGTCGGCGTTGCTTTCCTTAGTTCTACAATGCCTAGGGTGACCATACGTCCCGCTTTCGGCGGGACAGTCCTGCTTTAAAGACCCTGGTCCTGCTGTACTCAGCAATTGCTTGGGGACGCTAAAATTTACCGCTTTTGACCAAAGCACCCAAGTCCATGCCGGTCATAAAAGGAACTAAAGGTACGGTCGGAAACGATATCCTTTTCCATTACCCATGCAGAAAGCAAGAAGCTACTGCATTATCCGTAAGGATTCAACCCCTACCAAATGGCACCGTTTGACCGAACCAATTCTAAGTTGTCACATGAAATTTAAAAAATGAAACAATGATCAATTAAGAGACAAAAAAAAGTTATCATCACACTGATTTTGGTTAAGTACACAGAAAACAGATTTTTTTTTTTTAAGTACACGAAAAAGATGGAACCTATTATGAACGATGTTTGGCCCCAATGGGGTATGAATACCACTTCGGACCTCATTCATGATAAATGAAACATTCAATACATTACATGCAATACAATTAAGATGGCTCCACACTAACTCCGGTTGTCCTTTTTGAAAGTGAATTTAGGCGAGTACACGCTACAAAGGTTTAAATGGACTTTGTCACTTGAAGTCACTTGTAGTAGCGTGAGTTTGTAGTCACTTCCAAAGGGCAACTGCCCTAACAGTCGACCAAATTCGCCTGTTTTATCAGAGTGGCCTAAACATAGCAGAGGTCTTTTAACACATAACGGACCAAGAAAAAATGGAGGTTTACTCCGTGGGACCGGCCATTTTATTTCAAAAATTGAATCTTTAATACTGAGTCCTTTATATCAAAAATCCATGGCCTAAGAGATTTATATAATATAATATATGTTTCTCTTTACAATGAAATCATTTCAACCTATCAAAGATGTGTATTTATCAAATTACAACTTTTTTTTTCACACGTGTGAACATCGGTTCAAATAATGGACCATGTGAACACAACTCTGTTGTGTTCACATGGTCCATTATGTGTTAACACCGTACGATTTGTCCAGTAGTAACTGGGTTAATTGTAGAACAGTCCAAATGAGTTCATATCAACCCACCAGGACGACAATTACCATTATAGCCAGTGTCAGTGATATGGTAAGTAAACCAGTTCCCCTTAAATCATACAAGTTGAGCAACTTCCAGTGAGTTTTACCAAGACGAGCCAATCCAGACATGTCTTGAATGAACCAGTTTAATTTTGTTAAATTGGGATACCCCTTCCCAACTAAGATGCCTTAAAGAGATCCAGGAAAAGACCTCTTCTACGATTGAGGACCAAACCGTGTCTTTAATATAGAGCCACGTGTAGAACAGAAGAACAAACAAATAAACATAAAGAATGAAATAGACTGACAGAGAACACACTATTCCTCTTCAAGCGAGGTCTACATTGGTCAATTAATTAAAGTGAATTAAAACAAAACAGCATACAGTAGGCCTGTTTTTTTATTTAACTTATTCAAAAATGGGAAAAAATCAACTCCTGAAGAAAAAAGAGGGGAAATTCATTAAAGTATTTAAACACTTTCAAGGTGAAATTCAATTCTAGAGGAACAGAAAATTTCCCCCTTCTCCAAGATTTAAATTATTTTATATTGTTTTTTTTTTTTTTTTTAAAATAATTCAGGTCACGTGTAAAGTGGAGTGTTTTCTTAAGAAAAAGAGATTGAAAAATTGGTGGGGGGGAGGGTCTGGACCCCATGGACCCCCCACGGGTACAGCCTTAAACTCGACTCATATAAAGATACAAATACGAAAGAAAATATTGGAAGTCTGATAGGAATAAACTGGAACCATTAACAAACAGACAAACACACCATGTGAATAATTGCTTTAGGGGTGAAGTAGGGCACCAGAAGTCGTAAAATGTTATCAAAACCCGCGATGAGAAGATAGCAGGAAGGGGAAGAACTATCCTCAATTGTACAAATGAAAAGAAATTTCCCTCTGCAATTTTTGTTCATTTTTGTTGTTTGGGTGGAGCGGGATTTGGTGCATCCCTAAAGGTTTGCGTAGAACGCTTTCTTTTTATTCAAAGGAAGTAAGAACTTCTTGAGAGAGAGAGAGAGAGAGAGAGAGAGAGAGA
>CM022876.1:5288981-5304399 GCA_012654025.1 Pachypsylla venusta | reverse complement strand
TATTCAAAAGTAAACTGAGGAGTGAAAAAGTTCTTTGCAGAAAAAGACACATTTTACTCCTCACTTTGCAATCATAAAAGTTTCAAGGAACAGAAAGTAAACAAATCAATGAAATTTACTTTGCATTAGAACTCCAACTTTGCACTTCTCAAATGTTCATGGAACAGAAATTAAGGAGATGGAGTGCAAAGTTGCTTTGTGGAATAGGCCACAGTTCCCGTTAGATCACTGAAGTTAAGCAATGTTCAGCGAGGTTGTACGATGTGGGTGTCCACATGATGCTGGCTATTTTTCCGGCCCAATCCATGTCTTGAGGTTGTATGGAGCTCAACTTTATATAGCGTCCTCCCCGAGAGTTAGATATGAGGTCCCAATCTATCGCATCCACAAAACATAAGGTTGTATGGAGCTCACCTTTATATGGTGTCCTCCCCGAGAGTTAGATATGAGGTCCCAATCTATCGTATCCACAGAACATAAGGTTGTATGGAGCTCACCTTTATATAGTGTCCTCCCCGAGAGTTAGATATGAGGTCCCAATCTATCGTATCCACAAAACATAAGGTTGTATGGAGCTCACCTTTATATAGTGTCCTCCCCGAGAGTTAGATATGAGGTCCCAATCTATCGTATCCACAAAACACAAGGTTGGATTCTTCATCACCAAAACTGCCCCTCTTAAAATAGCCGTCAACTGGTACAGACCAATCTCCTGAGGGTAAAAAAGAAAAAATATTTTTTATTGTTTCTCGTTATATTAGTTGTTCTTAACGTTTTCGCCGATAATTACGCTAGGGATGTCGATAGTATATCGATGACGTAGATATTACATCGATAATATTGAAAAATCGGGTTTCGATATTTCATATCGATAGCATCGATAATCTATTGAAACAAACAACAAAATATTAACATACCTACGCCAGAAATTAGGTTGCTTTGCAGCTTGTCAGAGTTAGGCTGTCGATTGTCGATATTTACATCGATAATATCGATATAAAATAAATAAAATTATAAAATGTTTCGATATAACCGATATTTTATATCGATATTCGACCATCAAATAATATCGCTTATCGATATTCTTCTTTCGATACGGCAACCGCAATTTACGCTGTATTCAAAACAAAGTGTGCCATAGCTCCTTCAGATTACTCCAGAATATTAATTACATTATGTTCTAAGGCAATCCCCCTTGTCTAGCGGGTCACACTGGCATTGCACTTGAGAACACGGATTCAATCGCCGACGAGGTCAAAAATTGTTCGACTTCGTCATTTCGGGGAGCACTCAGCCTCGTGAGGACGATTGAGTAGCTACTATAATGAGTATCAATGTGTCACTTTTTTTCTTAAGCGAAACAGCTGACCCCATCAATCGAATTATTACCTACCTGCATTCCTAGACATTCGTAAATAACCAATGCATAATCATGTAGCAAATTATTTCCTCTGATGACGGCCAAATTTGGAAACAATTGTCCTAAAGATTTCAGTCCAGTATTTCTATAAATGAGTACATAATCCGTAACTTCTCTTAATTCGGGGAACGAATAATTGGCCCACTCTTGAGCACTGCCCACCTCAACGAATATTTGTAAGAATCCCTCAATCACTTCACAGCCTCGAAGATTTTCAATATTCATTACTGAGTTACGAACATCGATTGATTGACAAACTGAAACAAAAAAATCAAAATTATTGATGCGAGTACAGGGCCGGTTTAAGGCAGAAGCAAAGCATGCGTTTGCAGGCGGCGAAAAAATACGGCGGTAACAAAAAAAAAAAATACACTGCTTTCCTTTTTACTTGCCTTATCATATAAAAAGAAAAGTATTGTAATGGGCAGAAATTTTCCATGTCGAGTTTTAATGCCAAAACACGTTTTGGGGTTCCCAGAGCAGAAATCTCGAGTTTCAGGCTTAGTCTTTGGGGGGAAATCGAAAAATAAGCCTTTGGGGGAAATCGAAAAATGAGCCTTCGGGGGAAATCGAATATCGTTTCCGACCCTTCCTTTAGTCGCCTTTTATGTCCGGCACGGACTTAGGAGCCTTGAAAGTATTCTTTTAATGTCCTCCTATCCTACAGGGGACATAGGAAGAATAATGTAATAGCTTCTCCTTGCTTTCTGCATGAATAATGGAAAGGATATCGTTTCCGACCCTTCCTTTAGTCGCCTTTTATGACCGGCACGGACTTGGGTGCCCTAGAAGTATTCTTTTTAAGTTCTTCTATCCACAGGGGACATTGGAAGAATAATGCAGTAGCTTCTCCTTGCTTTCTGCATGGGTAATGGAAAAGATATCGTTTCCGACCCTTCCTTTAATCGCCTTTTATGACCGGCCTAGACTTCGGTGACTTGGAATTCTTTTTAAGTCCCCCTATCCACAGGGGACATAGGAAGGATAATGCAGTAGCTTCTCCTTGCTTTCTGCATGGCTAATGGAAAAGATATCGTTTCCTTTCCTTTAGTCGCCTCTTACGGCTGGCATGGACTTGGGTGCCTTGAGAACATTCTTTTTAAGTCCCCTATCCACAGGGGACCGTTTACAATACTATATTTTTAAATTGTAATGGGGTGAAATTTTTTTTGAGATCCCCAGAGCCCAAAAAAGCTCGAGTTTCAGCCAATGGTCGTTTTTTTTTTTCATATTTATAAACCACTATTTTTCAACTTACTTGGGCCTTTCTTCTGTGTTGTCCGATCATAATACTCTTCATAATTGGCCGGTGACCGATAAATCCTTTGATTAGTTTGAAAAATAGCACAAACTGTATTGGTATCATTTGACAAACAACATAACAAGATCATCCAAAATATCCAAACGCACCAGGATGTCTGAACATGAGTGGTATTAACAAAACGGGTGCACGACGAAGAAGTTACTCTATCATAAGATAAAAATAAATTTGAAGAGAAGAAATTAAATCTTGACCAAAATGTCTCATTTATTCCAAAAATTCTTGTTCTGCTCCATATCCGTACACTTTCTAAGCATTTATTCTTAAAACCACGATAATATATTGAACATATTAATTTGAAAATTCCATTTTTTAGAAAATTTAAAATTAAAATCCATAGATTTATTATTAAAATGGTGTTATAAAATTCATTAAAATTCCACGAAACAGAATCTCCAGCACGGATTTTGTCCCATTTCGTCCTTGATTCGTTTGAAATAATTGATTTATAATTATTATTAAAATGAAAAAGATTAAAGTTTTCATTTCCTATATTATTTTCGTTAAATTCCGTACACTTGTTCGCACAAAAATTATTATTAATATGATGATGATAACAAAATCTTCGTGAATTTTCGTTAACTTTCGTATTATACGAATCAAAATTATAATTAAAACTTCGTATATTTTCGTTTAATCTCGTATTATTATATGAACAAAATTTCTGTCCATGATAATGATGATTAAATCTCATATATTTTCTATTGCTTATATAATGTTTGTATTGTAATTGTTTTTGTACGGAAAACCTCGACATCTTGTCGGGATACATCGGGGTTTCTCCATAATTTCGTATATTTTCGTTAAATTTCAAATTTTGACGATGACTATAATGTTGATGGAAACTTCGTGTATTTTCGTCTAATTTCGTATTTTTTTTATTGCTTACAAAATTATTATTACAATTAAAACACTTCAATTTATTTCTATTCAATCGTTTTTGTTCGGAAACATTCGACATCTTGTCGGGATACATCGGATTTGATCCGACATTATCAATAATTTTATTAACTAAAAAGGAACTTAGAATTTTATTTTTATTATTATTATTTAGGTATATTTTACTAAATTTTAATTTATTATTATTTAAATAATTAAAATGAAGACTAGATTTAAAATGTATTATTTTATTAATGAAAATTAAACTAATTTGATTTAATTGTCTATTAAATACAATTTTATTATTATTAAATTTTGTACTAATTTTTTTTTTACAAAAAACATTTTTCGATATTATTTTTTTTATTAATTTTCGTCTTTTTTTGAAGTTTTTAAAATTTTTATTAAACTTTTCATACAAATCGTTTTTGTTAAATTCATAAAAAAAATTAAACCGTAACGTCCGTAATAATTTTGATAATTTAATTGATGAATAATAATGACGATGATTCTTCGTTCGGGTATGTTCGGAATAATAATTCTCATATTTTTCTTGTTCATTATTTTGTTCATGTAAATTCGGATTGGCTTCTTGTTGTTGTGAAAATGATATCTGAAATTAAAAATATAACAAAAAGTTGTTATAACCAATTTTCCAGTTTGGTAGGTACTAACCAAATTTTTACGCTCTGACTGGTAAATAGTAGGGCGTGAGTTCAAGTCCAGCCAACCCATGGAATTTCATCCTCATCAATTTGAGATATTTACCACTATTGGAGGACGAAGGACATAGAAGGGGCCATGACTATCAACATCTAGATCTAGACTGTCGTCCTCAAAGTAAACATAATATGCTACCCAACCCTTACATCACAATCACTTTCCGTGATTGACACGGAAAGAAAGTAAGTATCATACGACACTGATGAAAATGTAGATAATAAGCGAACTTTTAAATCAAACAACAACCAAAATTAAACTTGAGACCCCTCGGGATCCGTCCCTGATTTTTTTTAAATGACAAGAAAATTTGGTCTTATTTTTGAAGTTATACTTCTTTAGGCGCGTTATGAAAAAATGAATAGAGTGAAATTTTACGATGCGCGCGCACCTGTAACAAAAAATTCACCATCAGTGTAACACAAAATTATTATCGCATTAGTGTAACACAAAATTATTACCGCATGAGAGTAACACAAAATTAACAAGATGAAGTTAGTTATGAAAAAATGATGAGAGTTAAATTTAAACATTGTATTTTCTCATTCTATATCCATACAATATTGTGGCTCAGTGGCAAAGCCCCTGTTTCATAGTTGGTAGCTGAGTACATACCCGGGTGGGGTAGTATGTTTTTTCGAAATATTATTAAATTTATTTTTAAAAAGAAGTATAACTTCTCACGCGTGTACATAAGTACACGCACCCATGTATTACCAACAAATATTTGTAGCATTCCATTGAAATTCCTGGAGAAATCAAACTATACAGAATTCGAAAATTTCAAACCTTTCAAAAGTTGAGAGGGGGAGGGTTGAGCGATCATTTGTAGTTGCTTCTAAAATACGACAGTGGCTACCGCGCTTCCAAAATACGACCTTGGTTAGCAACCGTAATCTATGAGCTGCATTAAGCCTTTACAGTAAACTTACCTTCTTTAAACAAGTAGCGTGTGAGTTTGATGTGATATCTCCGACTCCACCTGAATCGAATGAGTTATTTCTGGGGTTCACCTTATACCCACAAGATCTGTTGAATGCAAGATTCGATTCATGATGACATCGATATGATGGGTTCGACTCATTCTGATTTGATTCATTTTTCAAATGACAAAATTTGGATGGACTCGAATCAATTTTACAGTCAGTTTGTGGATTTTGAATCAAATAAGAATCATATAAATTTGATGGAGTCAATTCATTTTTATGATGACTAACATTTGATGGACTCAATTCATGTGGATTTTGAATCAAATAAGAATCATATAAATTTGATGGACTCGATTCATTTTTAACATTATATTCCATTGATAGATTTGATTCATATCGTTTTCGAATCAAATATGAACCACACATCGTCAATTCATTCATTTGTCGTTCACTTAAATCAGTCGACTTAACTTTATTAATCGATACATTTCGAATCGATTCAAACATTTTTCGACTATTTCGATTTGATTCATTTTTAATATCAATCGATTGTTGTTTTCGATCAATCGATTTATAGAAATGTTCATTATTTTGATTATCAAACGAAGATTTATAATTTTGATTGATTATATTATTTTGATCATCATCAGACGAGAATTTAATTAAATGTTTTCGATTAATCGATTTATTTTCATTTTGACTATTGGTCGTATATTTATTATTAAACGAATTTAATTCGAGTTTTTGAGTATCGAATAAAGATTTAGTTACATAATTTTGATTGATCGAATTATTTGAATTGAATTCATTTTCACATTGGTTATTACCGACTAAGGATTTTCGATTTATCGAATTATTTTTCAAATCAAATTGTTTTTCATATTGGATATGTTCGAACAAGGATGGTTTTGTTCGATATTTTCGATTATTTGGATCAGATTCATCTTCATCTTGAATATCGGAGGAAGAGTTAGGTTCCTCGAGGACTATTTCGACGGTTTTGTTGGCGGGACGGCCCTCGGGAATTAGGTGTGTAAAACATTTGATCATATCTTGAAATCACACATTTTGCGAAATAGAATCATACCGAGAAAAAACGGCGGGCGGTGAGGAAAATGTCGAAACGTAGCCTCTTGATTCCTGGAACCAGAATAAAAACAGAAATAAAAATGAGTTATTGAACGAAGTGAGATGCTGACAGTACTGGCAATTGAGGAGCTATCAGAAGGTAATTGAGGCGTCTCCAATTTGTCTTTACACATAAAAATGAGTTACTGAACGAAGTGAGATGCTGACAGTACTGGCAATTGAGGAGCTATCAGAAGGTAATTGAGGCGTCTCCAATTTGTCTTTACACATAAAAATAAGTTACTGAACGAAGTGAGATGCTGACAGTACTGGCAATTGAGGAGCCATCAGAAGGTAATTGAGGCGTCTCTAATTTGTCTTTACACATAAAAATGAGTTACTGAACGAAGTGAGATGCTGACAGTACTGGCAATTGAGGAGCTATCAGAAGGTAATTGAGACGACTCCAATTTGTCTTTACACATACAGGCCTTATGGGGGTACGACTTTCCTTATCTATAAAAAAGAAGAGAGTTGTAATGGGCTGAAATTTTCGATGTCAAGTTTTCAATGCCAAAACACGTTTTGAGGTCCCCAGAGCTCAACACACACAAACAAACAAACACACACACAACAAAATTAATTGTTCGTACGATTAGGTGTCATCAAAGTTCCACGAATTATGATTATTAAAAGTTTAACGCTACGGGAATTATAGTTCAATTGAATGAGTCGTTCAGTTCAGTGCTGATAAGATTAGAACAAAAGAGAGTAGGCACCGACATGGTATAGAATTAAGGAGAGCAACGCCGACCCTCCCAAAAAAATTGAGAAACGGTTAAGTTGAAGAAGAAACCTTCAATACACCAATTTAACAATTACCTTATAATGCTACCACTTGTCGCTATTATCTACTCAATTGTCCTCAGGAGGCTGAGTTACTCCCAAACACAACCTGACCAAGTAGAAAATTTAACCTTACTTTTCTCAAATTTTCGACCCGAGCAGGATTATTTCCTCCATGGGGCAAGTCGAGTGCGATGCACACTCTGCACCGAAGAGGGCTTCCTATTAATTAAAGTTTAGAAATGGTATTTAGGATGTTTGTAGTCATTATGAAATATAATTTTCAATAAAATATTGTGTATCAACTACAAATAATAAGGCGNAGCCATGCCATTCCGAAAACGAGAAAATTCGAAAATTTTCGCTCCGGGTGGGATTCGAACCCACAACCTTCGGACCAAGAGTCAATGCTCTTAACAACTCGGCCACGGAGATCGGCATTTTTTGTAAGGGTACTGTGAGTACACAACTGCACAGACATTCTCGCATACTTTCTCATCTCATTACATAGCACATATCTTCGCATATATGCAAGATTGTCTCCGCGGCAAATGGGTACATCACACTCGCTCGGCTTGCACCAAGAAGGTAATCCTGGTCGGGTCGAAAAATTGAAAAAAATTTTTTCGCATTTTCTACTTGGTCTGGTTGTGTTTGGGAGTAACTCGGCCTCCTGAGGACAATTGAGTAGCAATGGTAATAGGACCAAATGGTAGCATTCTAGGGTAAAAATTGTTAAAGTGCAGCTTAAGCATAGTTATATTGGAGTAAATTTTGAAAGCTAAAAAGTGAATTCTAAAAAAAATAGTATTTTCAAAATTATGCTATGATGCCCAAAAGCATTGTGACATAATAACACAAAAAAAATTACATTTACATATGGAAGAAAAAACAAGATACACACGTTTTCAAGAGAGTATGCATATTGCTCAATGTGAACACTACCATGAGAAAGTAGGTGTGCGGCTGTCAGTCAGCACTGACCACATGAATGGGCTGACATTTTCTATGTCAGTCAAATGAATTATTGAACTGTTTCGCTCACTGAACTATTCATTCAATTCATACAGGTACTTCACATATTATCTACAAACAAATATGTAAAGGGGAACAAACGACCTTTTTCTAGAATAAATCTATTTCTGAGAATTTTGGCGGCAAATTCAAATAAAAAAGGGGAAGGAAAGCAAAATGAATTTAGTGTGGCAGTGTGGAATGTATTTCTAATGGTTTTGTGTCTAGTAGATATTAACTCAAGGGAAGGCAAACAAGGAATTTAGTGTGGCAGTGTGGAATGTATTTCTAATGGTTTTGTTAGTTTAGTAGATATTTTATTGAACCAAGCCAAGTCTAGTAGATATTAACTCAAGGGAAGGCAAACATAATGAATTTAGTGTGGCAGTGTGAAATGTATTTCTAATGGTTTTGTTAGTTTAATAGATATTTTATTGAATGCCAAGTCTAGTAGATATTAACTCAAGGGAAGGCAAACATAAGGAAGTTAGTGAGGCAGTGTGGAATGTATTTCTTTGTTTGTAAACATCGTTGAAGGTTGCTTAAATTCGAAGATCTAAGGGAAACTGGTGGAATTAATCTCGCCCAGCCTGGATTGGGCCAAAAAAATAAATTTGATTTTTCACGAGAGCGCAAACCCACGTGTAAACAATTTGCTAAAACCTCGCTGAACGTTGCTAATATATGGACGTTGACCTTGAACTACTTTGTACGTCAACATCGATCGATGGGACGTTGGGAATGTGTGGACGGAGCAACATGTAGCCGAGGTCAATCAACAAAATGTGGAAGTACCTTTACGTCAACACAAATCCAATTCGTTTGCTCATTCAAGAAATACCTTTTGATGTCGACCTTGAACTACTTTGTACGTCAACATCGATCGATGGGACGTTGGGAATGTGTGGACGAGGCAACATGTAGCCGAGGTCAATCAACAAAATATGGAAGTACCTTTACGTCAACACAAATCCACAACTCGTTCGCTCACTCAAGGATTGGGCCACAAAAATAGCCAGTATCACGAGGGCGCGAACGAATCCACGCGTAAACAATTTGGTAAAACCTCGCTGAACACGCTGCTAATATATGGACGTCGACCTTGAACTACTTTGTACGTCAACATCGATCAATGGGACGTTGCTAATGTATGGACGAGGCAATATGTATCCCAGGTCGATCAACACAATGTAAAAGTACCTTTACGTCAACACAAATCCACAATTCGTTCGCTCACTCAAGGGATACCTTTAGATGTCGACCTTGAACTACTTTGTACGTCAACCATATTGATCGATGCCTCCTCTCTGATTATAATTATTTTCAATATATTAGTTTCAATTATGAATCTTTGGAAAATAAATGACCTATCAAAAATACCAAAATTTGATATTTTACGTTTCAATTGAAAAGGTACGGAGAATCCAAAAATCGATTTTTTTTTTTAGGATTTCAACGCCATGTTTTTGAAAATTTTTGCCACGTATCGGCCAAACTTTTCGTCACCGTCAGTCTACATAACAAACTTTTCGTTACCGTCAGTATACATACCAAACTTTTCGTCACCGTCAGTCTACAAACCAAACTTTTCGTCACCGTCAGTATACATACCAAACTTTTCGTCACCGTCAGTCTACATACC
Source organism: Pachypsylla venusta (assembly GCA_012654025.1). Classification (NCBI taxonomy): domain Eukaryota; kingdom Metazoa; phylum Arthropoda; class Insecta; order Hemiptera; family Aphalaridae; genus Pachypsylla; species Pachypsylla venusta. The sequence goes on along the minus strand of CM022876.1, from coordinate 5,294,560 downwards.
AAACTTATCGTCACCATCAGTATGCATACCAAATTTTTCGTCACCGTCAGTCTACATTTATCGTTACCATCAGTATGCATACCAAATTTTTCGTCACCGTCAGTTTACATTTATCGTTACCATCAGTCTACATACCAAACTTTTCGTCACCGCCAGTCTACATACCAAACTTTTCGTCACTGCCAGTCTACATACCAAACTTTTCAAAACAAACATAATACAGAACCATTATTTAAGTTCTCAGAACAACTGATGCGTCACTCAGAANTAGAAACATTAGTGGACTGACTACAGACACATCTGTGTCATCAACACATTGGTGTTCACACTGAGTTAGCTTTTAGTGTGAATGATATTAAATTCCCAGAAATACAAACAGTAGGTATTCCCCCGGTCTCGGCCTCAACAATGAAATAGATGGGTTTTCAATAGAAACATTAGTGGACTGACTACAGACACATCTGTGTCATCAACACATTGGTGTTCACACTGAGTTAGCTTTTAGTGTGAATGATATTAAATTCCCAGAAATACAAACAGTAGGTATTCCCCCGGTCTCGGCCTCAACAATGAAATAGATGGGTTTTCAATAGAAACATTAGTGGACTGACTACAGACACATCTGTGTCATCAACACATTGGTGTTCACACTGAGTTAGCTTTTAGTGTGAATGATATTAAATTCCCAGAAATACAAACAGTAGGTATTCCCCCGGTCTCGGCCTCAACAATGAAATAGATGGGTTTTCAATAGAAACATTAGTGGACTGACTACAGACACATCTGTGTCATCAACACATTGGTGTTCACACTGAGTTAGCTTTTAGTGTGAATGATATTAAATTCCCAGAAATACAAACAGTAGGTATTCCCCCGGTCTCGGCCTCAACAATGAAATAGATGGGTTTTCAATAGAAACATTAGTGGACTGACTACAGACACATCTGTGTCATCAACACATTGGTGTTCACACTGAGTTAGCTTTTAGTGTGAATGATATTAAATTCCCAGAAATACAAACAGTAGGTATTCCCCCGGTCTCGGCCTCAACAATGAAATAGATGGGTTTTCAATAGAAACATTAGTGGGCTGACTACAGACACATCTGTGTCATCAACACATTGGTGTTCACACTGAGTTAGCTTTTAGTGTGAATTATATTAAATTCCCAGAAATACAAACAGTAGGTATTCCCCCGGTCTCGGCCTCAACAATGAAATAGATGGGTTTTCAATAGAAACATTAGTGGACTGACTACAGACACATCTGTGTCATCAACACATTGGTGTTCACACTGAGTTAGCTTTTAGTGTGAATGATATTAAATTCCCAGAAATACAAACAGTAGATATTCCCCCGGTCTCGGCCTCAACAATGAAATATTTAGTTAGCTTTCAGTGTGAATGATATAAATAAAAATTCCCAGAAATACAAACAGTAGGTATTCCTCCGGTCTCGGCCTCAAGAATGAAATAGATTGGTTTTGCATAGAATCATTAGTGGGCTCATTACACATACCATAAATACATACATAAATACACATACCAGTGCATTTCAGAATGTATACCGGGGTCAAAACTGGAGTTCACTAACGTTTACAAAAAAGTCAAAGAATATTTATAGATGCAATTTCAATCAAAACAAACAAAACTAGACAAACATAGGGGGGGAGGTCAACGAACTCACTAACTTGCAAAAAAATCAAACGAAAATCTACCCCCTACCCCCTCTATTTTGAACAATTCACTTTGCGCCACGACCCATAAAACTGGTATTATATTTCAAAACTCGATATGCAATTCTAATAGCCCCAATAGCTATTATCACAACGAGGGCAGTGCCTTGTTGGGCTCATTTAGAGCAAAATAGCTACCCTTCTAATCAAAACAAGGGTAGTGCCTTGTTAAGCCCATTTAGAGCAAAATAGCTACCTTTCTAATCACAACAAGGGTAGTGCCTTGTTAAGCCCACTTAGAGCAAAATAGCTACCCTTCTAATCAAAACAAGGGTAGTGCCTTGTTAAGCCCATTTAGAGCAAAATAGCTACCCTTCTAATCAAAACAAGGGTAGTGCATTGTTAAGCCCATTTCGAGCAAAATAACTACCCTTCTAATCACAACGAGGGTAGTACCTTGTTCGGACCATTTCGAGCACAATAACTACCCTTCTAATCACAACGAGGACAGTGCCTTGTTCGGACCATTTCGAGCACAATAACTACCCTTCTATTCACAACGAGGGTAGTGCCTTGTTCGGACCATTTCGAGCACAATAACTACCCTTCTAATCACAACGAGGGTAGTGCCTTGTTCGGACCATTTCGAGCGCAATAACTACCCTTCTATTCACAACGAGGGTAGTGCCTTGTTCGGACCATTTCGAGCGCAATAACTACCCTTCTATTCACAACGAGGGTAGTGCCTTGTTCGGACCATTTCGAGCGCAATAACTACCCTTCTAATCACAACGAGGGTAGTGCCTTATTCGGACCATTTCGAGCAAAATAGCTACCCTTCTATTCACAACGAGGGTAGTGCCTTGTTCGGACCATTTCGAGCACAATAACTACCCTTCTAATCACAACGAGGGTAGTGCCTTGTTCGGACCATTTCGAGCACAATAACTACCCTTCTATTCACAACGAGTGCCCTGTTTTTTTTTCGATTTGACTTACAGATTTCGGGATAATTTTTGCCTTAAAGCGCTCTGAGAAAGAGATATCTAACTGGTCCAAGGCGCGAGAAGTATTATCTGCACGCTCATATTGAAATATTTGGGCATGAATGTATTAATTTTAGTGAAACATCACGGGGTTTATGCACAAATAATTGCAAAATGGTGATTCTGCATTGCAACACATGTTAGATATCTGTTACCAAGAGCACGTCAAGGACAAATATTCTCGAAAACTGTTAAGTCAAAAGGAAAAAAAACTTTTTTAATACAATTTTTTTTTTTTTAAAANTTTAAAGTCAATTTTTTTTTTAAAAAAAAAAAAGACCTTGAAGACGACCTTGGTGAAAATGTTCAAGGTCACCATTGTCAGGTTTGTATCAAACTTTTTTTTCCTATCGCTAACGGTTTCCGGGATATTTGACTATGTCCTTTAAAATGACTCACTCTGTAAATTCCAACGCAAAGCCCAGTCTGACTGACTGACTGACTGACGAATAATCAACGTAGCTCCGCGATGACTAAACCTGGAGACTTGAAATTTGACACACAGATCCCTTTTAGTATGTAGTTACGTAATATGAAAGGAAAATCTTTGCAAATGTGTGAAAAATATAGGGCTTCCCCTATCTTTAGGAGAGACGGGGGTGATTTTTTATTTTTTTAGAGGCCATTTCTAAGTGCCCACGGCGCGGCGGACAAACAGATATCAAAGTAAAATATCACGTTTGAAGGGGTAATTCTTTTTTCGTGACCATTTCAAAGGTTCATTAATAAAAAAATTTAACCAAACACAAATCGAAAGTTTAACTAGAACCAGGTTATCGCCCAAAAGGCACGTTTTAGCGGTGCATTTAGTCCGCCCAAACGCTAGAGACTTGAAAACAAGTTCTGACAATACTGTAAAATGACTCAAAAAAATTTTTATAGCTGCAATTTCAATCAAAACAAACATTAAATGGGGGAAGGTCAATGACCGCACTAACTTGAGAAAAAAAAGATCCCCCCCCTTTTTTTTAACAATACACTTTACACCGCGGCCCATAAAACTAGTAAATCATGATACGCACTTATCATCATTTGGAGGGGGGGTAAGAAGGGGGGTTGACCTCGTGTCTGCAATGATTAAAATAAAAAGTTGACTTTTCTTAGACCCCTATCTAACATCCATTTTCAAACTGGAATGGAGGGGAGGGGGGTACACAATTAGGGGCTATAAAATGGGCGCATATTGAAATGGTTTTTCCCACGTTGGAAATAAATCTTCTTAATATATAAATCAGAAATATGTAAGTTAGCGAAGCACGGGCGAAACAGCTCTATAATAGAGGGTTATATCGGCTCATCCGATTTAATTCATTCAGAAGGTCGAAATAACATATAATAGAGGGTTACATCGGCTGATCTGATGTAATTCATTCGGAAAGTCGAAATGACATATAATAGAGGGTAACATCGGCTCATCCGATGTAATTCATTCGGAAGGTTGAAATGACATATAATAGAGGGTTTCATCGGCTCATCCNTGATGTAATTCATTCGGAAAGTCGAAATGACATATAATAGAGGGTTACATCGGCTCATCCGATGTAATTCATTCGGAAGGTCGAAATGACATATAATAGAGGGTAACATCGGCTGATCTGATGTAATTCATTCGGAAAGTCGAAATGACATATAATAGAGGGTTACATCGGCTCATCCGATGTAATTCATTCGGAAGGTCGAAATGACATATAATAGAGGTTAACATCGGTTCATCCGGTGTAATTCATTCGGAAGAGTGGGAGGAACCTGGCCTTTTTTCAATGATAATTTTTTTGTGAGATATCAATATTTCTGTAAAGTAACTGATTATTTGGCCGTTTTTTCTTTATTTCTTCTTCTTCTTTTCGATTACACAACATATCGGAAAACAGGAAATTTCTGTGTAAACCGGACCCAAATGTCCAATAAGATCTGACACCAAAGTATTAATAAAGTAATATACAAGGTAAATAAAAACGGCAATATTTATAGTGTATCTTCTTCCCTAAAGTTATAGCACTGAGAATTGACAAGTTTCAATTTTGACATTTGCGGGTTTAATTGAATTTAAGTCTCTCTAACTCCATGCAAGATTTCAGTGTTTATCAGTTAAAACTACATTAAAATACGTTGTATTTTCTTCCCTAAGGCGACACCGTTTTGGAGCACTTACAGTTAAAAAGTTCAAGTTTTCCCTTTACGCGGATGTCAATTGCTAACTTCATGCAAAATTTCGGGGCTCTATGTATACGGGAACTGCCTGAAACTCATGATGATGAGTGAATCAGTCAGTATGTCAGTCAGTCTGTATCCAAAAGTGAAAACTTTGAAATTAGCATCAACTTTTGAAGTTTATCCTGTAGTATTGTACTATACTACGGAATGTATGTTCAAAATTTCAAAGATCTATCCCTTGTAGAACGGGATATCTGACGGTGTGAAAAACCTGGTGAATTGCTTCGTGTAAAGATACACTGGTGCTTTCCGGAACTTGGCCTGGCGCACTGCCGTGCGCTNTCATTTGACATGTTTTTATATCAATGACACATTCCTGCAATATTGACTTTATTCTGCATAATCTATAGGTCCTAATAATTAAATGTGAAGGTCATTTGACATGTTTTTATATCAATGACACATTCCTGCAATATTGACTTTATTCTGCGTAATCTACAGGTCCTAATATTTAAATGTGAAGGTCATTTGACATGTTTTTATATCAATGACACATTCCTGCAATATTGACTTTATTCTGCATAATCTATAGTCCTAAAATTTAAATGTGAAGATCATTTGATGTGTGTTTATATCAATGACACATTCCTGCAATATTGACTTTATTCTGCATAATCTACAGGTCCTAATATTTAAATGTGAAG
>CM022876.1:5235066-5276505 GCA_012654025.1 Pachypsylla venusta | reverse complement strand
ACGGGTTTGATCAGAGATCCGTTTGATCAAAGTATCGAGTGAGGAGTCGATTGTGTGTAGAATTTGACGTAAAATTTGAATATGAAATAAAAAATAGAGGTTTCAATTTAAAAATCGAAAGTTGGTGTCTGTTTACCCACTTTTGAGACACCCTGTAGAAATTTTAATTACGCCAAAAAATAGACTAATTTGTATTAAAACTACATATAAAATTTCAAGTCTCTATCTTTAGATTCATTAGCCGTTAAAAATAAAAAATTCTGTTGCGGGACTTTTCGAACACTCTGTATAGGAGGGCCCGTGATATACAGGGTAAGTCATTTTAAAGGACATAGTCAAATATCTTGGAAACCGTTAGAGATAGGGAGAAAACATTCAATACAAACCCCCTCATTTTTTGCGGGGAAATTTAATGGTGACCTTGAATTTTTTCTCTAAGGTTGGAGGCCCCAAGGTTAATTTAAGGTTACAACTGTTTTTTTTTAAAAAAAAATGCATGCACCCCTGTATTTTTAATTATAATATTGAATTTTGTAGTAAAAAAGAAATATTTTTTGCTTAATTTTTTTTAAGTATCGATTTGAATTAAATTTTTTGAGATAATTTTTACTTTGACGCGCTCTGAGGAAAGCCCATTTTGAAATCCATACTAATATATAAATGCGAAAGTAACTCTGTCTGTCTGTATGTATGTATGTTACGCTTTCACGCTTTAACTACTGAAACGATTTTGATGAAATTTGGTATGGAGATAGACTAAACTTTAGGAAAGGACATAGGCTACTTTTAATCGCGAAAAAATGGGTTGAAACTATAAACGGCCATGCCTATAAGGCGCCAAGCGAAGCGGGCGTATCCTGCTAGTTTGAAATATTTGGACATAAACGTGTTAGTTTTAGTAAAAAAAATCAAAGATTTATGCACAAATATTTGCAAATAGGTGTGCCGCAATGCTTCGCATGTTAGATATCTCTTACGTCAAGGACAAAGTTATCTCGAAAACTTTAATCCAAATAAAAAAAAAAAAAAATTAAGCTAAAAATAAGACGGTGTTTTTCAAATTTCATTATACTTAATCACGTAAAAAATTAAAAATCAAATGAATGGTGATCGGCTGTGTCCTTTATCCCATTGAGAGAAGAGGGCACGGTCCCCTAAATAATTCCCAATCCTGAGACTAAATAGAAATACGTAAATAAAAAAATGGTCAAAAATTCTGTCATTATCACCGCTTATCACCCTTATGAAAGGTATTTGTGGTAAGCTCTACAAATTAGGTATCGTAACTCGATAAACATTGCATTAAAAAGTACTGCTCAGGACTCGAATCCCCGGTCTGTAGGTTACGAGTCCCCCCCTCCAAATTTTCTATTAGGTATATTATGCGATTATGCCCCCCCCCAAAAAACAAGAGGGCTATANTGCGATTGTGCCCCCCCCCCCAAACAAGAGGGCTATATCCGCGCATGAAAGTAAGGTTGTTATTTCGGATAAACTGTTAGGACTCATTGTGCGACGGAACCCGTGGGTGCAATCGAAAATTTTAAGTGTATCAGTTTTGTTCTCTTCCTACAATTCCCGAACCAAAGAGGGGGTATCAGAATAGATTCTTTTTCGCATTAAAACCATGCATGTCTAGGTACCTGGGTACCTCTGTCCTCACTAATACCAATTGAAAGTCTACACTGGACAGGATGACCTCGGTAAGAACTAATGGCTCCATTGAAAATGTTCTCACCCACACCAGGGGGCTATAGAGTATACTAAATGAAGCCATTTCTATGCCAAACCTGCAATCACCTTAGTTCTATATTACAAACATACACACTTGTAAAATTTATTTGGGACCTTATCTCTTTCTTTAATAATATTCAAATATATGAATACACTTGAGTACAAAAAAAATTGACTCAAAATTAATTTGAAAATACATATACAGGGTGTAACACAATTCATGCATCAAATTGATAGGTCATATTCCTGAGACTAAATTAGGGTGGGTTTATTCCATGACTTTTTCCTTTCGAAAAGTGCTTCCTCTTTTTTCTAGGAGCTTTCAAAGTTTTAAAATAAAAATCGTTTTTTCGTAATGACTTCTGAGTAGGTTATAGTGATGATTTTTTTGGTACTTACATTATTTAATGATTACTTTTGGCTGTTGTGACCGTCATTTCTCTGATAATCCGATATTTTGAAAATTTGAAGAAAAAAAAATCATTGAATAAACCCACCTTAATNAAATTAATATGAAAATCCATATACAGCGTGTAACACAATTCATGCATCAAATTAATAGGGTATATTCCTGAGACTAAATTAGGGTGGGATTATTCCATGACTTTTTCCTTTCGAAAAGTGCTTCCTCTTTTTTCTAGGAGCTTTCAAAGTTTTAAAATAAAAATCGTTTTTTCGCAATGACTTCTGAGTACGTTATAGTGATGATTTTTTTGGTACTTACATATTTAATGATTACTTTTAGCTGTTGTGACCGCCATTTCTCTGATAATCCGATATTTTGAAAATTTGAAATAAAAAATCATTTAGTTTAGTTTCAAGAATATGCCCTATCAATTTGATACATACATTTTGTTACACTATGTATATATACTTGATGTGAAGCGCAAAGCCCCGAATTTCAACTTTCTCGCTCATCCCAAAATGGTTGGTACTTCTCAATGCCGATTTTTCGGTGGTGAATACCGGCCATAAATCGAGCAGAAACCAGAAATATTTCAATTTTATATTTTTTATGGGATTCTTGTGTACTATTTTTGGGGGGTCCATTCTTCGTCATTTTTTGTTATGTCCTTTATTTTGATCAGAGAAAAATTTCTAAGAAACCCGCTAAAAAGCTTCATTTTGGCGGTAACTTGTTTTCACTTGAACTTTCGATTTTTTTTTTCCATTCTTATGACACACTTAACATACTAAAAGGGATCTGTGCCAAATTTTAAGTCTCCAGGTTTAGTCATCGTGGAGCTACGTTGATTATCAGTCAGTCAGTATACCAACTGGTTACGTCGATTATGAGTCAGTCAGTATACCAACTGGGCTTTGCATTTTATATAGATAGATTTTCCAAAAAGATTTCTGATCAAAAGTAAATTTAGTTTTTCTTCACTTATGTTTTTTTGTTCCATAATATTGAGGACTTGGGCGTCCACATACGCCTTATGAATATTTTTTAAAGGTAATACCTATTAATGAAATAGTTTTGAAAAACGATCAAACATGTGCTTGTGCACTTTGCGTCCAATCTGTACTGTAATTGTGAACGTTAGTGAACTCCACTTTTGACCCCGGTATACATCCCGAAATGCACTTGTATATTTGTATGTATGTATGCTACGCAATACAAGCCACAATTTTCATCCGATTTTGACGAAATTTGGTATACATGTTTAGGGTATGAAGGAAATTTGCTGTATAGTTTTTGGGGGCCCAGTATTGTGTTTTTTGAAAATGATTTTTATCTTTTTAGCGGTTTGTTGTAGAAACGTATAATTTTGATATATTATTTCTGGTGTTAAGGGATTTATAATTTTTACCTTATAATCCAAGCCCGAACGTAATTTCTTCCAATCCATATATGACTTGCTAACTTTCATGGGGAAAAGTAAATCATTCTTGAGATTGTAAGAAGTTACTTGAGGGTGACATCCTCACGGGCCGAGTCCACCTGAGCTGATGGTGTAAAATAAAGCAGAAAGCAACTCTGTAATAAAATTATGTTTATAACTCTTTATGTTACTGACGTAATTATATTGCAGTGATTGTCATGGTTCTGGGGGCCCATGTCAATTATCAGCCTCCAAGAACGGATGTATGATGACAATTAAAAGCACAAGCATTATACTACAACTTATCCAGAGCTGCTGTCTCATACATCTGGCTACCATCGGATACGATGATGCCACTATTGAATGAATGAATGAATCCAAGCACTTGGCACCATTACCATTGCTACTCAATTGTCCTCAGTAGGCTGAGTTACCACCAAACACAAACAGACCAAGTAGAAAATTAGAAAAAAACTTTTTCAAATTTTTGACCAGTCCAGGAATCGAACCCGGATAAGATTATTCTTTATATTACACACAGGACTGCTTGGAGACATCAAATTTTAGATTTTATCCTTATGAATGGGTAAGATTGAAGCCTTTGTGGCGTGGCAGAGTGTAGATTGAAGATTATTCTTTATATTACACACAGGACTGCTTGGAGACACCAAATTTTTAATTTTATCCTTATGAATGAGTAAGATTGAAGCCTTTGTGGCGTGGCAGAGTGTAGATTGAAGATTATTCTTTATATTACACACAGGACTGCTTGGAGACACCAAATTTTAGATTTTTATGAGACGATTAGATTTAGAGATAACTGCAAGATGATTGTGAGAGCTTCTTCTTATTAATTTTTTAATACCGGGTGATACCAGCACACCTAAAAAACTACTTATAATATTCAGGACTTGCATTCTAAGATGTCTTTGATTTTCTGGAAAGCATTTTGCTTATAAGATTAAGGATTTGCTTTGTATCCTAAGTCACCTTTGATTTTCTGGAAAACATTTTGTTTATAATATTGAGGAGTTGCTTTGTATCCTTAGTCACCTTTGTTTGATTTTCTGAAAAGCATTTTGTGACCTCAAATGTTGATCAATGATCAATATACATATTGCGCTCAAATTCTGTTAAGCGGATTTAAGGAGTATTTTTAATGTAAATAAGGAGGTTTCCTTAGAGCCATATTCAAATGGGTTTGTATTTAAATTGATACGCTTTCAGATATAAGGAGTATTTTTAATGTAAATAAGGAGGGTTCCTTGGAGACGCATTCAAATGGGTTTGTATTTAAATTGATATGCTTTCGGTTTTAAGGAGTATTTTTAATGGAAATAAGGAGGGTTCCTCCGGGCCACATTCAAATGGGTTTGTATTTAAATTGATATGCTTTCAGATATAAGGAGTATTATTTTTAATGTAAATAAGGAGGGTTCCTTGGAGCCATTTTCAAATGGGTTTGTATTTAAATTGATATGCTTTCGGATTTAAGGAGTATTTTTAATGTAAATAAGGAGGGTTCCTTAGAGCCACATTCAAATGGGTTTGTATTTAAATTGATATGAAGGATCAGAAAGAAAGGATTAAAGTTATGTTACAGATTTTCTTATCCTTCTGAACCATCTGGTATGAATGTGTTGCGATGTTCACAACTGATTAGTGGACAATTTATCACAAGGCGGTCAATTTAAAGCTGATGCGAGATAGTTTTTACGACAAAAAATATACTGGGTGTATCTAGTGCAATACACAGGAATTAGTACTTCTTTTTATTGCTCCAAAAATCTTTACATAAACTGATATCAACGAGCGTGACGTCCCGTCGCGTTGGTCGGCTACCAACTAAATGATGAAATATTGTTCGACTTTAAGGAAATATATATATTTCCTTAAAGTCGACGCATGGTGTGACACACGATTTTGAGTATAATTTATCATGGGATATTTTTTTTTTTTTTTCAAATATTTTACTNGATTTATCATGGGATATTTTTTCATTTTTATTTTTTCAAATATTTTATTGTTACCAATCGATCCAGAATCACGAGATCTTTCATTTGATACGTCACACACTCATTCTTGAATTGGAAAAAATCCTCTAAATTGAAGGAAAAAAAAATCCTTAAAGTCGACACATGGTGTGACACACGATTTTGAGTATGATTTATCATGGGATATTTTTTTATTTTTTTTTTTCAAATATTTTATTGTTACCAATCGATCCAGAATCACGAGATCTTTAATTTGATACGTCACACACGCATCCTTGAATTGGAAAAATTCCTGAAAATTGAAGGAAAAAAAAATCCTTAAAGTCGACACACGATTTAGAGTATGCTTTATCATACTCTAAATATTATGGGATATTTTTTTCAAATATTTTATTGTTACCAGATCCAGAATCACGAGATCTTTCATTTGATACGTCACACACTCATCCTTGAATTGGAAAAATTCCTGTAAATTGAAGGAAAAAAAAAATCCTTAAAGTAGACACATGGTGTGACACACGATTTTGAGTTTGATTTATCATGGGCCATTTTTTTATTTCTTTTTTCAAATATTTTATTGTTACCAATCGATCCAGAATCACGAGATCTTTCATCTGATACATCACACACACACATCCTTGAATTGGAAAATTCTTCTAAATTGAAGGAAAAAAAAATCCTTAAAGTCGACACTGTTTTAACCAATACTAATCATTAACCGAGAAAATTTGTGTTCAGAATGTATTTTTTGGCAAATATGAAAAACAATTCAAAGAATTTTCTGATGGCACAAGACTTTTGTAATATTAACCACATTTTATTTTATTAATAATTATATCAAAAGAAATTAAGTATTATTAATTGTAATTACCTACATACAGGGTGGGCCATTAAAAAAGTATATATTCACTCGAATATATNTCTATATTCCACAAACAGCCCAAAACCTTGGGAAAAGTTTTTAAGAGAACAAATTGGCAAGGTTCAAATTTCACAAAAAATCCAATCCCATTGCAAAATTATTACAAACGATTCTACATTCGAACAGCCCAAAAGCTTGAGAAAAGTTTTTAAGAGAACAAATTGGCAAGGTTCAAATTTCACAAAAAATCCAATCCCATTACAAATTATTACAATCGATTCTATATTCCACAAGCAGCCCAAAACCTTGAGAAAAGTTTTTAAGAGAACAAATTGGCAAGGTACAAATTTCACAAAAAATCTAATCCCATTGCAAAATTATTACAAACGATTCTACATTCAAACAGCCCAAAACCTTGTGAAAAGTTTTTAAGAGAACAAATTGGCAAGGTTCAAATTTCACAAAAAATCCAATCCCATTGCAAATTATTACAATCGATTCTACATTCAAACAGCCCAAAACCTTGAGAAAAGTTTTTAAGAGAACAAATTGGCAAGGTTCAAATTTCACAAAAAATTCAATGCCATTGCAAATTATTACAATCGATTCTACAGTCCACAAACAGCCCAAAACCTTGGGGAAAGTTTTTAAGAGAACAAATTGGCAAGGTTCAAATTTCACAAAAAATTCAATGCCATTGCAAATTATTACAATCAATTCTACAGTCCACAAACAGCCCAAAACCTTGCGAAAAGTTTTTAAGAGAACAAATTGGCAAGGTTCTTTCACAAAAAATCCAATGCCATTGCAAATTATTACAATCGATTCTACATTCCACAAACAGCCCGAAACCTTGAGGAAATTTTTTAAAAAAACAAATTGGCAAGGTTCAAATTTCACAAAAAGTCCAATCCCATTGCAAATTATTACAATCGATTCAGTTCTTGTTGAAAAAATAAATCCTTGAAGTTATGAAGTTTTAGTTGTAGTCTCCCGTTTGTTGTATCGCCGGATACTCTGTTTTTGTCACGTTGTTTTCACCAAGCCTAACCCAGGCTGGGTGAAGTCAACGTGGGTAGCTGGTTTGCAAGTTTCTAGAAAATGGAGGGTAAAACCTCCGTTTCAAATGACCAATAGCCAATAGATGTTAAAGAGACGTTACGCCAAAAAACAAAATGATACCTTCACACCAAATTTCATAAAAATCGGATAACGCTAATAAGTCAAATCACAACGTATGATGTACGGTGAACAGGGTACGAAGGGCGGCGGACAAACAAAAGAGACGTTACGCCAAAAAACAAAATGATACCTTCACAGCAAATTTCATCAAAATCGGCTAACGCTAATAAGTCAAATCACAACGTATGATGTACGGTGAACAGGGTACGAAGGGCGGCGGACAAACAAAAGAGACGTTACGCCAAAAAAACAAAATGATACCTTCACAGCAAATTTCATCAAAATCGGCTAACGCTAATAAGTCAAATCACAACGTATGATGTACGGTGAACAGGGTACGAAGGGCGGCGGACAAATAAAAGAGACGTTACGCCAATTTAAAAAAAAAATATGGTTTATCACAACAATAGTATGAAAACAAAAGTGAATTTCCGAATGAGAAGGATTGGGCACCCCTGCTCTATCAAATGCCCTTCTATCCTACCTATTTCCTTTCTAAAACATCACAATGATAGGACCTTTGATTTTAATGCACACATTAATATAATAAAGATTTCTTTCTTTCTTTTTCTTTTTTACGAGCCTGATTTTCATTCTTAAGAATATTCTCATGCTTTGTTGCCAGATTTCAATGTTTGCTGGGACAAGGTGTGCAAGGGAGACAAGAAGTAGGTAGATTCTTGGAAACTATAATAAAAAGAAATTGAAAAAGATAAGACGAAGATAATTCTTATTGAACGATGAGAAAAAGACGGAGAGAGAGAGAAGGAAGAGAGAGAGACAAGAAAAAGAGAGATAATAAAGAGAGTGAGGAGAGAAAAGAAAGAAAGAGAGAGGGAAATATAAGAGAAAAGAAAGAAAAAGAGAGAGTGAAGGAAGGGAGAGAGACAAGAAAAAAGAAGAAAAAGAGAGAGAGAGAGTGAAGGAAGGGAGAAAGAAATATAAGAGAAAAGAAAGAAAAAGAGAAAGTGAAGGAAGGGAGAGAGACAAGAAAAAAGAAGAAAGAGAGAGAGAGTGAAGGAAGGGAAAGATACAAGAAAAAAGGAAGAAAAAGGGAGATAATAAAGAGAGTGAGAAGAGAAAAGAAAGAAAGAGAGAGTGAAAAGGGAGAGAGAGAGAATAGAAAAAGGAAGAGAGAAAGGGAAGAAAAAGAGAGAGGAAATAAAGAAAGAGGGAGTGAAAAGGGAGAGAGAGAGAAGAGAGAAAAGAAAGAGAGAGAGAGAGAGAAAGNAGAGAGAGAGAGAGAGAAAGTGAAGAAGGGAGAGATAATAGAAAAAAGGAAGAGAGAAAGGGAAGAAAGAGAGAGAGAGAGAAAATAAAGAAAGAGGGAGTGAAGAAGGGAGAGAGAATAGAAAAAAGGAAGAGAGAGAAAATAAAGGCAGAGAGAGAGAGAAAGTGAAGACGGGAGAGAGAATAGAAAAAAGGAAGAGAGAAAGGAAGAAAACGAGAGAGAATATAAAAAAGAGGGAGTGAAGAAGGGAGAGAGAGGAGGAATAAAACAGGGACAGTGAAGAAAGAAAGGGACATAGAAAGAGTGAAAGAAAGAAAGTGGGAGAGAGAGAAAGAAAGAGAAGGAAGAAAGAGTGTTAGAAGTAGGAGGGAGAATGATAACAATATAAAATGAAGAGTGAGAAAAAGTGAAGAAGGGAGAGAGAATAGAAAAAAAGAAGAGAGAAAGGGAAGAAAAAGGGAGAGAAAATAAAGAAAGAGGGAGTGAAGAAGGGAGGGACATAGAAAGAGTGAAAGGGAGAGAAAGAGTGTTACAAGTAGGAGGGAGAATGATAGCAATATAAAATGAATAAAGATCAAAGTGGAAGTACAGAGAGAGAGAGAAAGAGAGTGAGAAAAAGTGAGAAGGGAGAGAGAATAGAAAAAAAGAAGAGAGAAAGGGAAGAAAAAGGGAGAGAAAATAAAGAAAGAGGGAGTGAAGAAGGGAAGGAGAGGAGAAATAAAATACAAAGAGAGCGAAGAAAGAAAGGGACATAGAAAGAGTGAAAGAATGAAAGGGAGAGAAAGAGTGTTGCAAGTAGGAGGGAGAATGATAGCAATATAAAATGAACAAAAATCAAAGTAGAAGTAGAGAGAGAGAGAGAGAGAGAGAGAGAGAGAGAGAGAGAGAGAGAGAGAGAAAGAGAGATGTTTTGTATTCTGCTTGAACTGTGTTGAAATATTTTCTATTCTGCATTATGAATCAAATTCAAAGCCTTTTTTTATAAACCCCATTCTTGTTTACCCCCCTCCCCCCTTTACGACCTTTTCATTTTACCTTTTCAAATAATTCAGTCTTGTAGGTGAAAAAAAAATTCCATAGTCCCCACAGCTTTTTATAGCTGTTATAAAATGTTAGGTTTTTAGAAAGATTTATTTGATTCAAGAGTGGATTTGGTTACGCCAGATGTTTTTCTTAGCGTTGAAAAATTAGCGTTTTGCTTGATCCCAAAAAGTGTTTTGACATTGAAAACTCGACGCCGAAAATTCTGACCCATTACAATACTTTCTTCTATTTTGGTTTATAATTTTCAATTATGAACCTTTGGTATCGTTACGAAAAATAACCCCCTCAGAATTTGATTTACGTTTCAAAGTATGGAGAATCCAAAAATTGAGAAAAAATTCGTTTGGCCTCCATCCGCAGTGAATTGCAATTTTGCCACTTTAATAAAATTTGGTATATAGGTCCTATTTGGACCTTCATACGATCTAGATTCCAAGTTTTCTATCAATTAAATTATATCTACCTAATTAAGTTGTCTATCAATTTATTCAATCAAAAGATGATTTTTTTTTTACCAAATTAATTATAATAATAATAATAATAATAAAAAAAAAATGCAAAGGTCATTTAACAGTGATACATTCTTGGAATTAACGAAATATCAAAAATAAGAACAAAATTATGACGAGTATTATATGGTGTTAAAACGAAATCTCACTTTGTACGATCAATAAATGTCCATAAAATGTTTCATAAAAAGTTATCTCACTTTTTTTTCCATCTATAAAAAATGTTGTATGAGTTATAAATAAATAAAATACATTCTGTCTTATTGAGTTATTATGTCACAATTTTGGAGCTTACGGCAGGATTTTCCAAATAGAGGATTTGGGAGAAGTCGTGAAACAAACAAACGGTTGTAGAAAAATACTGTTACTAAAACTCGACTTCAAGTTTTTAAAAACTCAAAACACTACTGAGAATAATAATAATTTCGATAAAACACGTCGAACAAGGGAGAAATAGCTGATAAAGAGAGAGAAAGAAACGACAAAGAAAAATAGTGGAGTTAAAACCGGACCTCAATTTTTTCGTTAAAAATATCCTCACTCCGTTTAACTGATATTTAAAGAGAGAGAAAGAAACTGCCAAGAAAAATAGTAAAATTAAATCTGAACCTCAATTTTTTTTTCGCCCAAAAAAGAATTCCTCAATCCGCTTAAAGAAACTTCAAGTGATAAAGAAACTAGAACTCAATTTTTTTTGCAAAAAAATCCTCTATCTGCTTAACTGATAAAGAGAGAGAGAGAGAGAGAGAGAGAGAGAGAGAGAGAAACTACCAAGAAAAATAGTAGAATTAAAACTGAACTTTTTTTAGTTCAAAAAAGAATTTCTCAATCCGCTTAAGTGATAAAGAAACTACAAAGAAAACATAGTGGAGTTAAAAGTAGACCTCAATTTTCTTGTAAAAGAATTCCTCAATCTGCTTAAGTGATAAAGAAACCACAAAAAAACAAAAAGAATTCCTCAATCCGCTTAAGTGATAAAGAAACTAAAAAAAAAAAAAAAAAAAAAAAAAAAAAAAAAAAAAAAAAAAAAANAAAAAAAAAAAAAAAAAAAAAAAAAAAAAAAACACAGTGGCGTTAAAACTAGACCTTAATTTTCTTGTAAAAGAATTCCTCATTCCGCTTAAGTGATAAAGAAACCAAAAAAACACAGTGGAGTTAAAACTAGACCTCAATTTTCTTGTAAAAGAATTCTTCAATCCGCTTAAGTGATAAAGAAACCACAAAGAAACACACAGTGGAGTTAAAACCAGACCTCAATTTTCTTGTAAAAGAATTCCTCAATCCGCTTAAGTGATAAAGAAACTACAAAAAAAACACAGTGGAGTTAAAACTAGACCTCAATTAATCTTGTAAAACGTCTCCGTGGCAGAGTGCACATCACATTCGGCTTGCACAGGTTCGATTCCCGGACGGGTCGAAAATTTGAAAAGGTTTTTTTCGAAACTCGGTCTGGTTGTGTTTGGGGGTAACTCAGCCTCCTGAGGACAATTGAGTAGCTGTAGTAATAGCGCCAAGTGGTAGCATTATAAGGAAATTGTTAAAAGTGTCGCTTAGGCTTAGTGATATTGGATTGAATGTTGAAAATACCTTGTAATGCTATGATGCCCACAAACACTGTGACATAATAACACAAGGAAAATATACATTTACATACATTACAATCTTGTAAAAAAAAATTCTTCAATCCGCTTCTGATAATTCTAATAATTTTGATAAAACACGTCGAGCTCGAGAGAGAGATATCAAATGAGAGAGAGAGAGGCAGAGACACTCCATAAGCACATGCAACAGCAACAATCTTTATTTTACTACAAAACTCCGCATCAGCTGATCAAGTTAGCTTTATGTACACACAATCCAACATCTGTTCAGTGTTATTATTTTGAAAAAAAAAAAAAATTCAGTTCAAAATTAACACAGTTCGAGGGCGGACGCGTACCGAACTGTGAGAAATTTAAAAATAATTTTCTATAAAAATAAATAATTTATCAAAGTCAGTCACTGAAATACTAAAAGAAAGAAAAAAAAAATCACCGTGAATCAAGATAAAAAAAATAATTATTTTGAATTTAAAAATACCTAAATAATTCAGTGAGGACAATTCAATACACTTACACGAAAAATAAATCGTTATCATTAAAATAATTAAGAACTAAAATGAACTGTTATTAATTTGTGATTAGAAAAACACCTCACAAATTGAAACTTTCAAAATCCGTTCAGACAAACAGTTGCCGTTACATCTTCAATTTAAATTCAAATCAAGTGTAAACAAATCAATTTCTACACTTTTTTACTTAAAAATAAAAATCAAGTGTACCAATAAACTTCTACACTTTTTTTTCTTCTCCGAGAATACTTTTTTCAACTCTGAATAAGAAAATTATCCTTGAAAATATACTTTACATTATTCTTTTCCTATATTAATATATCTAATGTTTAATTTAAATTGTGCTTGAAAAATTACTTCTCGTGTGCTTCTTTTTGATTCATTTATCCTTAAAAGGTGTTTTCATATTTTAATTTTAAACAAATATTTTACTGTTATCAAAGTTCGTTTGGTATACGACAGAAAATTTTGATTTTTTTTTCCAACATAAACACGATATTTGAATTCTAATGATATTAATTATTTGGTGTTTTGATATCTAATAATTAAATTGGAATTAACTTAATAAATGAAACTGTTAATTCATTTGAAAGTGTTTTTAACAATTAACAAATCATTTGATCAGTTGACCCAAGTTTGATTTGTAATAAATTCTGTTTAAAACATCGAATATTCAATTAAAAAAAAAATCTTTACAAATGTACTTAATAATAATTAACTACAAATCACCTTTTCAAAATTTTCGATTTCTCTGAAAGTTCTTTTTTTAAAAAATAGTGTTTTTTTCGAGTGTTTCTCTTTTTTTGCCGGAGAGCGCCCAGAATTCCTCTGTGGACAATGGTTCCTCAAGGAGAACTTTTACGTTTGGATTCTCCAAGTTCCAGTGGACAGCCACTTTTTGGTTCCCAAATTATTGACAAAAATTCGGCTACACCCTATTCTGATGCGACACAGGTATGTAATAATTTTCCTAAAAAAATTGTGTAGGTTTAATAAAAAAAATGGACTTTCAATGGAAGGTGACCACTAGACGATTGTCTTAGTCATTTTCTACCACCTAACCCTTAGAGTTTAATTTTTATGTGGTCTAATACTCAAATTAATGGAGAAATCCTGCCTGAGTTTGGGATTGAACCCAGGCTATCTGTTTATCTATTGTAATTCATTTACCTTGTAATTCATTGTAATTTAATTCATTTACCCAGCTTCACTAGTGAATAACAAATCAAAATGAGATTGATTGGATTATCATATTCGATGCTAGGTACATCTGGGTACCTATAAGATTGCAGGACTAAGTATTTTGTTGTTTGTTGCTAAAATTTTCAATCGGTATCATTAGGAGGTTGCATCATCATGTCCGATGCTAACCATATGTACCTATAAGATTTCGATTTTTGCTGCTAAAATTTCAATTGGCATCATCATGTCCGATGCTAGCCAGATGTATAAGATTGCAGGACTAAATATTTTGATGTTTGCTGCTAAAATTTTTCATTATATCATTAGCTTGCATCATCATGTCCGATGCTAGCCAGATGTACCTATAAGATTGCAGGACTAAATATTTTGATGTTTGCTGCTAAAGTTTTCAATTGGCATCATTAGTAGGCATCATCATGTCCGATGGTAGCCAGATGTTTAAGATTGCAGGAAAAATATCTTTAGTCGTCTTTTGCGAATGGCAGTGTGCCTTGGAAGTATTATTTTTCATATAAGGTGAATGTTTAGTTATACACCAAGTAAATGGAATATAAGGTGAATGTTTGGGCATACATCAAGTAAAAGAAATATAAGATGAATGCTTGTGTATACATCAAGTAAATGGAACATATGGTGAATGTTTGGGCATACATCAAGTAAAAGAAATATAAGATGAATGCATGTATATACATCAAGTAAATGGAATATATGGTGAATGTTTGGGCATACATCAAGTAAAAGAAATATAAGATGAATGCTTGTATATACATCAAGTAAATGGAATATAAGGTTAATTGTTGGGTATACATCAAGTAAAGAGAATATAAGATGAATGCTTGTGTATACATCAAGTAAAGGGAATAAATGGTGAATGTTTGTGTATACATCAAGTAAAGGGATTATATGGTGAATGTTTGTGTATACATCAAGTAAAGGGAATAAATGGTGAATGTTTGTGTATACATCAAGTAAAGGGAATATATGGTGAATGTTTGTGTATATACCAAGTATCCCCAGGGGACTAGGTGGTAGAAAGTGCCTCAGGCATTAACCTCGCCTAGTAGTAACCTTCCACTCAAGAAACGATTTTTTTTTTTAAAAAAAAAACAAGAATCTAAGGCCGGCCATACACGCAGCGATAAGTCTATACAGACTTGTCTGTACAGACTTATCTGCGCAGACAAGTCTGTCGTGTATGGCAGGATCTGCACAGATTTTGTCTCCGATTTTCAGACAAAATCTGTGCAGATCCTGCCATACACGACAGGCTTGTCTGCTCAGATAAGTCTGTTTGGGCATACATCAAGTAAAAGAAATGTAAGACAAGTCTGCACAGACTTGTCTGTACAAACTTATCGGTGCGTGTATGGCCGGCCTAATATTGTTTATGCCTTTGCATCATAGAAAGATAACATTGTGTGCAGACAGTCAAACACGTATCAATATATTGCATTGACAGCACTGCCTGAACCCCGAGATGATTTGCATTGCCACACATCTGTTAGCCAACATTTTTATCAGGTACCATCAGTGGAAAAGTGGAAGAGTGTCATCAGCTGCTGATTTATGTGACACTACTGAAAAAAATTAACTCAGCCAATTATAAAATTATCTTTCTATATTATTTTCCAGTAGCTCTGTTTTTTTTTTTTTTTAATTTAGCTAAACGTCTCTTTAACATCTTTTTTTTTACTTTGGATTAACGTCTCTTTAACATCTATTGGTCATTCAATACGGGGGGTTTACCCTCCATTTGCTAGAAACTTACAAACCAGCTACCCACATTGAGCTCACCCAGCCTGGGTTGGGCCAGAAAAAAGAGCCAACGATACTTGGTGTTCCCAAGCGGTATCCCATCCAAGTACTGACCACGCCCGACGTTGCTTAACTTCAGTGATCTAACGGGAACTGGTGTATTCAACGTGGTATGATCGTTGGCTCTTTAACATCTATTGATAATTCAAGACGGGGGTTTCACCCTCCATTCGTTGGAAACTTGCAAACCGGCTACCTACATTGACCTCACCCAGACCGGGTTGGGCCGGAAAAATAGACAGCATCACGAGGGCGCGAACTCACGTGGACAACCCACATGGCACAACCTCACTGGACGTTGCTTAACTACTGTGATCTAACGGGAACTGGTGTATTCGACGTGCCATAGACGCTGGCTAGCTCTGTTGGTTGAGGTGTTGGATTCTTGACTAGGAGGCTGTTGGTTCAAATCTAAGAATGGATATAGGACATTGAAGTGGCACGAGTTACTGCTTTGTGAGAGGCAATTAAGTATTGGCTTCCAAATTAAATAAAACAAAAAAGAGCGGAAATAATAATTTCTTGCAATACAAAGCAGCTTTGCACGCGAGAGACCCGGGTTCGAATCTTGGTGGAACCGCATTTTTTTCGGAACTGTCCCATTGTGTGCGAGAGGTCTGCAGTTCATAGAAATGTGGTATATTTAATTCATGGAATTAGTTTTCGGACTCTATTGGACTACTCGGGCTCAAATGGTGACCTTTTTAAGTGATTGAGGTCTTCTGCATAATTATGTACCCCTCTTTCTCCTCTTAGTTTTTGGAAACCATTGGGCCAACCAGGGCCAAATGATGGCCTTTTGAAGCGAGTGAGGTCTTTATGTATCCCTCTTCTCCTCTTAGTTTTTAGACCCTATCGATAGTTTTTGGACCGACCCTATCGATCTAATCAGGGCCAATTGGTGACCTTTTTAAGTGTGTGACGTCTTTCGTATAGTTATGTATTTCACCTGCTCCACTGACACCAAATTACGTTCTCCCCCACCTCTCCTTACAAATTAATTAGATAATTTAATTTTTGCACTCTGATTCGCAATTATTTTCCTTGACCCCAAAATGTTCTATTTTCTTTACACGTGTTTCTTATTGAACTATTTCCCCCATTACGTCTTGGTCAGATATTTTATTTGCTAAGCTGCCAATCTAGAACATCATTTTACTTTTCAACGTAGATGCCTCAACGATTGCCATATCTAGAAAACTCTGCCCATGTGACGACACATGGGTTTATTATATTACTGGCTAAAAAAATACCCCACCCCACCCCCAAAATATCTGGGGCGTAATTAGGACCTAAATTTGACATACACACCAAATTTCTCCAGATCTTACCATTCCCCTTTTAGAGAGTATAATGAAAACCGCCAAAAAGCGAAAAAAAAATGCCAACGGTACCTTTGATTGCATTCAAAAGGTTTGGTGCACGATTAAACCCCAGATGGGACCTATATACCAAAGTTCATCCAAATCGGTCAAGCTAAGTGCTCGTCACAGCGTACGGCGCGGCGGACAAACGCAATTTTTTTTATTCGATTTTTAGATTCTACGTATTTTGAAACGTAAAACATAATTTTTTTTTTTTTTGGGGGGGGCGTAATTTTTTTTCGCGACGATTCTAAATGTTCATTATTGAATTATCTACGTATTTTAAAACGTAAAACATCAATTTTTTTTGGGGGGGGGGCGTAATTTTTTTTCGCGACGATTCTAAATGTTCATTATTGAAAATAATAAACCAAAATCAAAAATAATAAACCAAAACTTGGAAGACAGTTTTCTTTTTGACAGAAAGGGTAGAAAAGGTGTGAGGGGGGGGGGAGGNGGGGGGGGGGGGGGAGAGGACATGGCGCCCGAAACATGGAGGCCTTTTTAACAGCACAATTTTTCTTTTTGTACCAAGATTGGAAGACTCTGGAATGCCTTATCCGATTATGAAGTTCATTGGCGGGCGGTACAATTTGTGTAGTTGTACATTAAGAGATATGAAAACACAAAGCCGGGGGGAGGGGCATGGTGCCCGAAACATGGAGGCCCCTTTAACAGCACAATTTTTCTTTTTGTACCAAGATTGGAAAACTCTAGAATGCCTTATCCGATTATGAAGTTCATTGGCGGGCGGTACAGTTTGTGTAATTGTACATTACGAGATATGAAAACACAAAGCCATGTAATGATGTAATTTGATAAAATTGAACTTTTGGATATCTGAGTTGCGATGAGTCAGTGTTATCTGTTAATTTAATTTGCGCATTTACAAATTGTAAGTCAAAAGTTCACTTCGGTTATCAGTCCGAGTTGGGAGAGGAGATGAGCCAAATCATGTCAATCTCATTCTGCAGCCTTGACATGACCTTTGGCCGAAAGTTCACTTCGGTTATCAGTCTTAGTCGGGAGAGGAGATGAGCCAAATCATGTTAATCTCATTCTGCAGCCTTGATATGACCTTTGGCCGAAAGTTCACTTCGGTTATCAGTCCCAGTCGGGAGAGGAGATGAGCCAAATCATGTTACTCTCATTCTGCAGCCTTGACATGACCTTTGGCCAAAAGTTCACTTCGGTTATCAGTCCCAGTCGGGAGAGGAAATGTGCCAAATCATGTCAATCTCATTCTGCAGCCTTGATATGACCTTTGGCCAAAAGTTCACTTCGGTTATCAGTCCCAGTCGTCCCAGTTTTCTCCTTATTAATTTGAGTATTTGAACAAATACTCAAATTAATAAGGAGAAAATCCTGCTCCTGCTGGGGACAGAACCCACGCCCTCTTGTTTACCAGGCGAGCGCTTAACCACTGAGCTAACCTGGCAGATTGAGTGTCAAAACTTTTGGGTTCAATCCCCAAAGAGGTGCCAGAAGTCCATAGAAAAGAATGGAAGACAGTTCGAGGGAGCCTAGAATAGCAAAAGGTAAGTTTTTTAACAGAAATTTTACCTACTGCTGGCAAATAAGTTAGCATCAGCGATTAAGTCTCAATGCTTTTTACATTGGTTAACAGCCGTTCGGCAATAAAAAAGGCATAAGGGTTAATATTTCGGAACGAAGTAAAGTTTGTAGTGATTTTTATTGTTACAAAAATTAGATAAAAAAAATTTAAAGAGTGGTTTTCGAGAAAATCAAATTTAAAAAATTTAAATATTTTAAATGGCCGCCATTTTGTTACATTGATTCGGAGCAAGTCAATGTGTAGAACTAAATAAATGTAGCTTAAAATTAGCATTTCAGATTATTTTAATTATTGAAAATCGGACCATTTTTAAAGGATTTATGAGCTTATCAAAAAAAATCACGTTTTCAGCGATAACTCCCAAACTAAGGCCTAAACCAAAAAGTCACAACTGTAAAAAGTGATTCTTTTCTCATGTTCTACAACTCCTATTCCCATGATACAAACAACCTGAATCACCCTGTATAAGATTTTACTTCTCAAGCTAGGTATGTAGAATCCAAAAATTGAATGAATCCGTTTGTCCACCGTGATGGGTACCAATTTTTTGTTCGATATGTCCATTCAAAGTTTCATGAAAATGGGACAAAAGGTTCGAGATTTATACGCAATTCAATATCAGCCCTTCAAACATCCTTTATTTTGTATGTCAACAATTATTATTTATTTAGCTCTCATACTGACTTATAACCCAGCACAGGGTTAAACCTTGGACTCAATAATCTTGGAGATTATTGTTTCGGGTCATCGCAAGATTAGTGTCATTAATGATTGCAAGTATTGCTGCACTTTGTGTTGATGGATGACGTTTAGAAGTGTGTACTCAAATGTGTCCTCCTTTGTATAGGGGGACAAAAAGAATACTTTCAAGGCACCCAAGTCCATGGCAGTCGTACAGGGCGACTAAGGGCAGGGTCGGAAACGATGTCCTTTCCATTACCCATGCAGAAAGCAAGAATAAGCTACTGCATTATATCCTTCCTATGTCCCCTGTGGATAGAGGGACTTAAAAAGAATAGTTCCAAGGTACCCAAACCAAGTCCATGCCAGTCGTAAAAGGCGACTAAGGGCAGGGTCGGGAACGATGTCCTTTCCATTACCCATGCAGAAAGCAAGAAGAAGCTACTGCATTATATCCTTCCTATGTCCCCTGTGGATAGAGGGACTTAAAAAGAATTCTTCCAAGGCACCCAAGTCCATGCTAGTCGTAAAAGGCGACTAAGGGCAGGGTCGGGAACGATGTCCTTTCCATTACCCATGCAGAAAGCAAGGAGGAGCTACTGCATTATCCGTACGGATTCTTTAGTATCTACATCTCATGGCAAGTTGTTGCAAACCAGCCCCACGGCTGTTAACCTATGATGGTGACCCAAATATAGTGGATCACACAATGGAGAGGGGGTGGTCTTACTCAAGTTTATCCTTTTTACAGTGATCGAACCCGGTACCTTTTTCACGGTTGGAAGGACCGAAGCCAAAATAGAGTTTTAGAGTTCAAAATGGAGTTCAATGTTTTCCTAAAGGTAGAACGGCAAAATTCATAGTAGTAAACCATATTGAGTAGGTACTAGATGCCTCCATGGCAGAGTGCGCATCACACTCGGTTTGCACCAAGGAGATTCCGGGTTCGATTCCTGGACGGGTCGAAAATTTGAAAAAGGTTTTTTTTTCGAATTTTCTACTTGATCACAAAGAAATATACATCTTCATTTTTTTACATTACAAAGGTGGGTAGAGCTTCAAAGTAAACCATACACTTATCAGCACGTACCTACGTCAAAAATTTCGGAAATAATTCTTCTTTCGATCTGATCTCTTTTTTGTAGAGGAGGGAAAATCTTAATAAAGACACCCACAAGTGAGGAGTGTGGGGATAGTGCTGTTTAAGATGTTCTATGAATAAAAGAGCTTCACCGACCCACTAAAAACCCATCCTCTTGCCTAAGACATCGGCCCCCCGGTACCGACTTATGAAATGACTTCGGAATCATTTTCACTGTTTGACGCTCAGTTCTCTGGTCGCCAGCGTCTGTGGCAAGGTGAATACAACAGTTCCTGTTCGATCACTGTAGTTAAGCAACGTCCAGCGAGGTTGTACCATGTGGGTGTTCACGTGGGATCGCGGCCTCGTGATGCTGATGGCTATTTTTCCGGCCCAACCCAGACTGGGTGAGGTCAATGTGGGTAGTTGGTTTGCAAGTTTCCAGCGAATGGAGAGTAAAACCCCCGTTTCGAATGACCAATAGATGTTACAGAGACGTTAAGCCAAAATGTTCATCCTTTATATGGTGATATCCTATTTCAGCAGTTTGAATGTTCTCGTTTCGTCCTCCTCCTGTTGCTTGCCTGCATCATCAGCTGATCACTGTTTACATTCTCTGGTCTTAACAACTCATCCCTGAAGATCGCTATTTTAACCTAATGAGTTTACAGAGCTACGGGTATATTAATGAAAAAATTGAATAGAAACTCATGATAGGTTAGACATGGACTGGGACAGCTTTGCTATGCAGTTCACATCTCTCTCTATGACCCCATTTTTTTTGTTCACAAAAGACCCCCTCCCCTACTAAATGTGTACCTATTTCTTCAGTTTCACGGGTTTTGATTCTGCCCATTCTCTCCCCTTTATAATATAAACAATAAATACCTTTACATAGGGAACTTGAATAAGTAAATAGATAATACATAGGTAGGTATATACCTACAAGGACTTTTAAAGATGTAAATGTAGCCAGCGAGGGAAGCAAACCAGCTTTATTAGGTGACGGTCCTAAGCTTTACATTGGGAACTTGAATAAGTAAATAGATAATACATAGGTAGGTATATACCTACAAGCACTTTTAAAAATGTAAATGTAGCCAGCGAGGGGAGCAAACCAGCTTCATTAGGTGACGGTCCGAAGCTCGTGTAAATACAGAGGGTTGTTAGGAAATGTAGCCAGGGAGGGGAGCAAACCAGTTTCATTAGGTGACGGTCCTAAGCCCGTGTATAAAACAGAAGGTTAGGTGTTAGGAAGGGCATCCAGCCTTTAAAAGAACTCTGCTTCCAACCAATGAGCTAAAAGCGAGTTCCTACGCAGTTTCAATTGACAGTGCCAGGGAAGGGTTACAGCGAAAGAAAGTACCTAGGCACCGAACAATAGGTTGTGGCATGGTAGAATTAATGAAAGCAATGCCAACCCCAAATAGAATTGGGAAAGGGTGAAGTTAAAGAAGAAGAAACAATGATCTTTATATATAAAGATCTGAGCAAGTAATAAAAATCAATATTGATGCAGCCGAATTTACATGAGTCTTGTTGAGGGAGGTAAAACCCCCGTTTCGAATGACCAATAGATGTTAAAGAGACGTTGAGCCAAAATGTTCATCCTTTATACGGTGATATCCTATTTCAGTAGTTTGAATGTTCTCGTTTCGCCCTCTTCCTGTTGCTTGCCTGCATCATCAGCTGATCAATGTTTACATTTTTGTGTGTGCGTGTNAATGAGCTAAAAGCGAGTTCCTACGCAGTTTCAATTGACAGTGCCAGGGAAGGGTTACAGCGAAAGAAAGTACCTAGGCACCGAACAATAGGTTGTGGCATGGTAGAATTAATGAAAGCAATGCCAACCCCAAATAGAATTGGGAAAGGGTGAAGTTAAAGAAGAAGAAACAATGATCTCTATATATAAAGATCTGAGCAAGTAATAAAAATCAATATTGATGCAGCCGAATTTACATGAGTCTTGTTGAGGGAGGTAAAACCCTCGTCTCGAATGACCAATAGATGTTAAAGAGACGTTGAGCCAAAATGTTCATCCTTTATATGGTGATATCCTATTTCAGTAGTTTGAATGTTCTCGTTTCGCCCTCCTCCTGTTGCTTGCCTGCATCATCAGCTGATCAATGTTTACATTTTTGTATGTGCGTGTTTCTTCCTTCTTCTTTACTTCTCCACCACTTTCCTACCGCTCCTTCTGCACCTTTACATTTTATGATGATAAGAGGGGTAGAGGGGGGGGGAGCTGTTATATAAATTGTAAGGGGAAATTTTGAGGGAATTGCGAAATTTATTACAATAACAGGATGTTCAAAATTTACGGGATAACGTGACGTTCGATTTTGAAAACGTTCAACTTGCTTCGCTTGGCCAGTTTTTTTTTTTAAAAAAAAACTCTTTGATTTACCTATTATGTTTAATAATGAACCTTTTTTTTTTGAGGGGGAAAAAAATCCCCCTCAAAATTCGATATTTTACGATTCGGGGTAGGTACGTAGAATCCAAAAAAAAAAAAAAAAAAATCCGTTTTTCGTCCGCGTCGATCGCTGTGATGGGGCACTTACCATTGACCAATTTTGATATGTAGGTCCCGTATAGGGTCTAGATTTTTCGTCTAAAGAGTCAATATATCGATCGTTTTTTGTTTTTACCTACTGGACTATTAAAATCGCGGAAAACATGCCAACGTTATATTCAATTGACCACAAGTTTCGCGGCACAATTGGACCCCAAACGTGACCTATATAACTTCTTCCAAAAGGTGAAAAATGCCGACGATATCTTCGATTGACCACAAGTTTCGCGGCACAATTGGACCCCAAACATGACCTATATACCTCCGCCCAGCAGGGAAAAATGCCAGTGGTATACGTATATTCGCGGCACAATTGAACCCCAAACTTGACCTATATACCTCCGTCCAATAGGTGAAAAATGCCAGCTTTATACGTATATTCGCGGCGCAATTAAGCCCCAAACATGACCTATATACCTCCGTCCAATAGGTGAAAAATGTCAGCGGTATACGTATATTCGTGGCACAATTGGACTCCAAACGTGACCTACATAATAGGTGTAAAAGTGTCAATATGGTGGACCAACGGTTACGAATCTGTGACTTTGTACCAGATTGACTGCTGTAGATTGCAGCGAAACGGCAGGGGAGCCAATATCTCCGTTAACCGAGTTGTGAAAATAGATTACCTCCCAAAGTTACCTCAAAATCATCGTCAGAGTCAGAGTACCAACCAACTCCTTTGTATTTACGACTCTGTCCGTCAATCCTAGCAACTGGAGGTATTTAAGCATCAGCTCAAAAGTAATATGATTAATATGTTTAGAGATTTAGTATAAGATCGCACGTAATACTTACGCGTGTAAGAGAGTACACGTGCTGAGAGTAATATAGTACACGTGCGGAGAGTGAGTGCCAAGAAGCTAATGCAATATTGTGGCAATCAACATTACCCGCCATCATAAAATAATTAACTATTCACAATTTCTGAATCCAATCTTCAGACTTGGACTGTATTTCCATATCCATAGTCTCACGCTTTAAGTTCGTCAGATAAGAATTTGCTGGGAACCCGTATTGTATTATTTATTGCAAAGCCACACGAAGATCTCTCTTTAATAGGTTCCAATATGCTTCTTTAACTGTTTTTTTCTCAATTCTATTTAGTGTAAGTGTTTCTTAGATCCTTACGCGTCACAACCTTATGTTCACTTCTTCTTTAACTTCACACTTTTCCCCATACTATTATTATTATTATTATTTAGTGTGTTTCAGGGGGTTAAAAACCANTTTAGCTGTAACACTTTCCTGGCGCGGCGACTCCCAATAAGTTTTTTGCTGACGATCTCACATCATTGGTTTCAAACATGATTTTTTAAAGTTTGGATGCCCTCTTTAATACCAACTATACCCCTATACACGAAGGCTTAGGAACATCACCTAATGAAACTAGCTTTCCCCCCTCGGTGACTACAATTTCCTGATCATTTAACTGTACCTTTTCCCAATTCTATTTAGGGGTTTCCCACTTAGATCCTAAAACGCCACAACCTTCTGTTCACTACCTCTTGTATTGTCCTTACTGACTTCTTTTTTAAGTGCACCTTTTCCCAACTCCACTTGTCTTCTGCCTACCATGATCAGCTCCATTTGCGATCAACGGAACGTTTCCTCTCTTAATGCCATAACCTTCTGCCTACCATGTTCAGCTCCATTTGCGATCAACGGAACGTTTCCTCCCTTAATGCCATAACCTTCTGCCTACCACGATCAGCTCCATTTGCGGTCAACGGAACGTTTACTCCCTTAATGCCATAACCTTCTGCCTACCATGATCAGCTCCACTTGCGGTCAACGGAACGATTCCTCCCTTAATGTCATTACCTTCTGCCTACCATGATCAATTCCATTTGCGGTCAACGGAACGTTTATCCCCTTAATGCTATAACCTTCTACCTACCATGATCAGCTCCATTTGCGGTCAACGGAAAGTTTCCTCCCTTAATGCTATAACCTTCTGCCTACCATGATCAGCTCCATTTGCGGTCAACGGAACGTTTCCTCCCTTAATGCCATAACCTTCTGCCTACCATGATTGTGTGTATTCATACTGACATTAAAATTCAATAAAATTTTAAATTGTTCGTATGTCCTAGATATGTCATTAAATTTGAAAATTGGACTCCTTTGAGAATACTGCGAGGGATTGCGTATTAGTGACACTCCTAGTCTTCTTCTCAATTCTATTTGAGGTCGGCGTTGCTTTCCTTAATTCTATCCAACCACAACCTTCTGTTCTGTTCCTATTCTCTTTAGTTGTAACACGTAATGGATTGGCGGTGTAGTGGTAAGACATTCTGACTGGTAAACAGTAGGGCGTGGGTTCAAACACAGCAAAACCATGAAATTTTATCCTCATGAATTTGAGATACTTGCCACATAATAATAACACCTAAAAACTGCCTGTGTCAAAGGCACTCTTTAGTCCTATTCGGGCAGTATAAATAAGGGACCATTATTATTATTTCCTACGGTAACCCTTGCTTGCTTCTCACAGTATCAATAGAAACTCGTATTTTGCTGATAATCTCTCATCATTGGTTTGAAGACTTTGAAACAGAGTTTTCTTTAAAGTCTGGATGCCCTTGCTAACACCAAACATTGTGTATTTACACTAGGACTGTCACCTAATGAAGTATTGCACCCTTCAGTGGCTAATCAATTAGAACAATTTTAAAATGCTGCTGGGAATTTCGTATTATTAGCACTGGAAAATAATTTCCAGAGAGGAGTTACTTGAAGGTGATATCCTCAAGGACCGAGTCCACGGGAGCTGACGGTGTAAATTATTAACCTACAAAAATAGATGTTCAGCAGCAAACGACAACTTCTTTAGAGCAGCATTCTGCATTCTCAAACATCTGGCTACCATTGCTTGCTCGAGAATGCTGCGAAAGATTTTATACACCATGTTCAGAGTTCGTTTGATTTTATCCCTCTTTTAACTTTGTTTGTAATAAAAGTATATTACATGTATTTTTTATTTTCTGGGTCAAAAGGGAAACTTATGGGGGAGGAGTAGTTTGCCACGTGGAAACCTTCCCCTTATTTCCTTCTTCGCTCCACTTTTTCCTCTTCCCGCTTGCAAATATTCCCTCATTTCTTCCTTCTTTGAATTTTACTTTGACAGCTGTTTCTATTTTGTTTTTGGTTTATTATTTTCAGTAACGAACCTTTGGAATCGTCACGAAAAAAATACCTCCACTCAAAATTTGATATTACGTCAAAAAATCGAATAAAAAAACCCGCCTTACGCCGTGATGGATATTTTTGCCACTTAGGGTTTTATCGATTTGGATTAAATTTGGTCGATATGTAGGTTCCATTTGGGGATTAATTGTACCCCGAAACTTTAGGGTGCAATCGAATGTATTATTGGCCGTTTTTAATGCTTTTTAGCGGTTTTTATTAATTCTGTCGAAAAAGAGATTGATAAAAGCTAGACACTTGAAATTTAGTATGTATGTCAAATTTAGGGTCAGAACTTTGGGGGGGGGGTATTTGTTTAGCCAGTAAAATAATAACCCCATTTGTCACATTGGCAGAGTTTTTTTATTTGTGCGTTGCAAACCTATCGTTTTGTTTCATTTTCCACTTATTTCTATGATGTTCACTATATGCTGTTTTGTCTTTGTTCTCTTCTCATCTCTTTATTTTCTCCGGAAACGTCGGATGTATTCTTATTTTCTCTCGCATTCCCTATTCCTTGAATTCTTCTCCCCTTTTGTTTAAACAATTTCGCAATAATTTAGCGTGTTTTCTCTTTCTTTTTATTTTCTCTCGCATTCCCTATTCCTTGAATTCTTCTCCCCTTTTGTTTAAACAATTTCGCAATAATTTAGCGTGTTTTCTCTTTCTTTTTGAATTTTATCATTCTCCTAACGAACTCTTTTTTTCCTCAGCTGTTTTCTCACTCCATCCTCTTCCTAAACAGGGTTATTTGTTTTTTGATTTAATTCTTCTCCTAGGGGCTTGCTATCATCCGAGGAAAGGTCTTCATAAAAATATAGGGTTTCTATGTCAAAAGAAGATATTATACCGATATTGTTGCTGATAAAATCGAAAACTCATTACCGATATTGATATTATCAAAAACGTATTACCGATATTGATATTATCAAAAACTTATTACCGATATTAATATTATCAAAAACTCATTACCGATATTGATATTATCGAAAGCTTAATATCGACAGCCTTAGTAGCAGAGCAGCATAATTTCTGACGTAGGTACCTTAATTTTTTTTTTTTTGTTTCGATAGGGACCGATATATTTTCTCGACATTATCGAATCTTAATATCAATATGGAAAATAGATTATATCGAAATCCAAATATCGATATTCGATATTAACGATATAATCTTCTCGAAAAATCTTTTATCTCGGAGGTAAAAAAAAAGGATTTTCCATTAGCTCAGGATATATGCCTTTACATAACCCCGGCCGTCCTCCGGTAGTAAATACAAGCACACGCTAGTTCGAGTCATTTTAAGAGACTACATGCTCAATGATCTCCTGGAGTTCTCCTGGAGATAGAATTGTCTACAATGGACAGGCACTCCTGGAGATAGAATTGTCGCTACAATGGTCAAGTACTCCCGGAGATAGAATTGTCGCTACAATGGTCAAGTCCTCCTGGAAATAGAATTGTCGCTACAATGGTCAAGTACTCCTGGAGATAGAATTGTCGCTACAATGGTCAATTCCTCCTGAAGGTGAATTGTCGCTACAATGGTCAAGTACTCCTGGAGATAGAATTGTCGTTACAATGGTCAAGTCCTCCTGGAGATAGAATTGTCGCTACAATGGTCGAGTCCTCCTGAAGATAGAATTGTTGCTACAATGGTCAATCCCTCCTGACGATAGAATTGTCGCTACAATGCTCAAGTACTCCTGGAGATAGAATTGTCGCTACAATGGTCGAGTCCTCCTGGAGATAGAATTGTCGCTACAATGGTCAAGTCCTCTTGGAGATAGATGATAGAATTTTCGCACGTAGCGTGAGATTGTAGTAGCTTCTAAAGAACGACTGCTGTAAATGGAACACCAATTCCCCATTTTTCTGATTTCCCGAAGGTCTTTTAGGGTCAAGAACGTGTAATAATATTCTGATAACATAGAAAACCTACTCACCCGAATTATATAAAGCAAACTTAGCGTACAGGTATACAGTATGAATCATTCAAGAAATAGGAGCCTAACAAATCTAATGAG
This sequence comes from Pachypsylla venusta, assembly GCA_012654025.1. Classification (NCBI taxonomy): domain Eukaryota; kingdom Metazoa; phylum Arthropoda; class Insecta; order Hemiptera; family Aphalaridae; genus Pachypsylla; species Pachypsylla venusta. The sequence continues at coordinate 5,248,503 of CM022876.1, read as the reverse complement.
GTCTTAAAGTATAATGTTTTTGAGTATATCTTTAACTTCACCTTTTCCCAATTCTATTTGGGGTCGGCGTATCCTTCCTTCATTCCACCATGCCACAACTTTCTTTTCAGTGCCTACTTTCTTTGATGGTACCCTTTCCCGTGCAACAGTAACCCTTGCTTTCTTTGCTAATGACTTTCCATCTTTGTTTTGAAGCAGAGTTTTTATAAAGCGGGTATGCCCCTCCGAACTCCAAACCTTCTGTATTGACACGAGCTTAGACCGTCACGCTGGCTTGCTCCCCTCGGTTGCTAATCAAGCAAAACGTTAATTTTGCAACGCCATGAAATTTTAAGCTCAGTTGGCATACTGACTGAGAGACACATAATCAACGGAACACAACCATGATGATCCCTCTTAAAATGTAGGTACGAAATAAAGTAAAAAATTAAAGTTTAAACGTAAAGTTGGCCATTATGGCACGTTGAATACACCAGTTCCCGTTTGATCACTGAAATTAAGCAACGTATAGCGAGGTTATTCCATGTGGGTGTCCACGTAATGTTGGCTATTTTTCCGGCCCAACTCAGAAAGAGTGAGGCCAATGTGGGTAGCTGTTTGCAAGTTTCCAGCAAATTTAGGGTAAAAACCCCATCTGAAATGACCAATATATAGGTTTTAAAGAGACGATAAGAAACGGTAAGAGATATTATAAAATTTCTGGACCCTCCCAATAACTCATATAGCAGATATTGCAATTTTCTCCATTGTTTATTTCGGCCCACAGAAACATTACAGTCACGGGAAAAGATGCAGACGATGGTGTCGGCATCAGCTAGTTAAGTATAAATTTCAAAATTAGAGAGTGGGCGTTAGATGAGTGTTGACATTTTGATCACGAAGCAGGATGTCGCCTGGTTTCTATATTTAGATTTGTCAGCCGTACTCTTACTCCTGACAAGAAGTATAGGGTGGTGTTGCAGGCCCTCCAATTATTTCAAGTTCCTCGAATAAAATAAAAATCAACCCACAATTGTGGCATCATCATGTCTGATAGTAGCCAAGGGAAGACTGTCGCTCTAAATAAGTTGTTGTATTCTGCTTAAGTTTTTAATTGTCATCAAATAATATTAGACATGGACTCCTAGAACCATGTCAATATAACAAGTAGTGTTTATGAAATGTAGGCGTAAGTCAATTAAAGGACATCCATGTGTCCCCGGGTGGTCCGATAGCACTACAATTCCCAAATCATAAAAAATGTTCATGCAAAGTTTCATCAAAATGAGGCAAGGCGTTCTAGAGATATCCTCGAGTGAACTGACAAAAAACAGTGGGATTAAAATTAGATCTCACTTAGTTTGATCAAAAGAACGTTCTCCTTGACTTTTTGAAGAGAATAAAGTTGATACAGCAGATCGCATCAATTCTTGATAACTAATAATTGATAAAATCACGTACACACAGCACAATCAAATTCTGAGAATTAGTAGCAGAGCAGTCAGGCGTGATGGTAAACACAATTCAAAGAAATCATTAGGACAGTTCATACCACGGAGCACCGAACACTATCAGGATTGTAGTCAAACTATTACAAGGGCAAGATTATAGCAGCCCTAATAATAGATGGACAACATAGTCTGTAAAGCAGAATCCTTGTGTCACCGCAGAGCACCGTACACTATCAGGACTGTAGCCATACTATTGAAAGGACAAGTTTATGACATCCCTAATAGATAGACAACATAGTCTGTAAAGCAGAATTCTAGCGTCATGCACAGAGCACCGTACACTATGAGGACTGTAGCCATACTATTGAAAGGGCAAGTTTATGGCAGCCCTAATAGAAGGACAAGATTGTCTGCTAACCAAAATCACAGAACACTCGCCACAATCAGGAGTGGAGTCAAATTCCACAATTTTTTGTCTGGAATCCCTGTGAGATTCTTGTAAAATACGTGAAAACCAAATAGTCTACACATACTTCTGATTTCCGCACTTCTCGAGGACATGTGATATTGGGCAACCCCGTGACTTGTTGAGCCTGCCAATATTTCTCCCATTTTTCGTACAAATAACTGTTGGTCATCTAGTTTTGCATTTTTTCAAATTTGTTCCCATTTTTATGACGACACCAAATCTTGACAAATTGTCAATGCATATTTCATGCTTCTTCTGCAATCTTTCGCGTCTGTAAAAGCATAATTTTTCACAAGCTTCTGATCCTTAAAACTCTCCAGTTCGACTGTGTCCTTGGTAAAAATCTCCTTTCGCGTCTGTAAAAGCATAATTTTTCAAAAGCTTTTGATCCTTAAAACTCTCTAGTTCGACTGTGCCCTTTATAAAAATCTTCTTTTGCGTCTGTAAAAGGGCACGTGTCTGTAAAAGCATAATTTTTCACAAGCTTTTGATCCTTAAAACTCTCCAGTTCGACTGCGCCCTTTGTAAACTCCACTTGACCTTTTCATATCACCGTTTTCTTCGTTTAATTGTTTTCCTCTTTCGCACTTCCCACAAAACCAAACAAGATCATCAAATTTTCACAAATTTTTTGATCCCCAAAGCACCCCAGCCCAATGATTGCGGACCCACCGTTTTCTGTAATGCTCCTAATTCGTTTTGTGTAAAGCTCCCAATCCGACAATTGTGAATCTTGTAAGATCCACCCCACCACTTCATTCCCACCTTTTTTTTGCAAGTCTTCTTTCCGCAAATTCAAGACCATCAATAATTCTTTACAAGTTTTTGACCCTGAATGGTTTGTTGGTCCAAAGCATTGACCTAACGAAGGTTATATTTTATTCTAACAATCATCAGAAGGTCTACACCCCCCTAAAGCAATGCATATAAAACATGTTTCCTGTGTTGATGTTGTTTAACAATTTGGTCTGAATTAGACTGACTTGAACAACACAGCGAACTGAGTGAAGTTAAGAGAGACAGAGATGGACAGAGAGTTATGATGTCGATGGGGGACCGAATGGGGGAGGGAGAGAGAGAGAGGAGTGACTGCTGTCATGGGGTCATTGATTGATAAATAACACCATATGTCCGTACTTACATTGTATTGAAGAGTTTCCCGCCATATTATAGCTATCAGCTGATTTCAGTTCTCCAATAATATTCATTTGTTGACAATGTATAACTAGGTTAAGTTGGGATAGGGTGACGGCCCGTGTCGTGTCCTAAGGGAAGCTTCGTATTCAATCAGAGATTCAAAAATATCAAATTTTGAGGGGGATATTTTTTTGTGACATTTCGAAAGGTTAATTTTTGAATGAACCAAAAAAATATGGCACAATTTAATTGAAATTCACGTTTAATTTACGGACATCAAAGAAGAAAAAAATGGTTCCTGGTTTTTAGTTTATTTTTTGTATTCAAAATACCACTTTTCATCTGATTTTGATGAAATTTGGTTGCGTGTGTGTTTGTAGTCAATTTCTTGACTGCAAACGCATCTCGAAGGCGCGAACCTTCAAGGATACCCACTTGGTAGTAACTTCGCTAGGCGTTGCATAACTTCAGTGATTTAACGGTTTGTAGACAACTCCGACACTGATTTTATGATAAACTCACCTTGAAATCCTACCTACTACTTTACCAAAATCTACCTACCGCGGCTTATATTTGATTGTTTCATAGGTCGGGTCCGAACAGATAACATTTGGGTACACTGGTTCCCGCCACAATTGTTTGACCATCAGCTGGTTATATAAATTCTAATCATCGTTTGGTCCTCAAAAATTATCTCTGCTCTCTCGGATGTCGGAATTAGGGGTTCCTAAACATTGAATCCTGGATTAAAATTGATTTTTCCAGGTGTTCTGTACTCAAAGAATCAAATTCGAACCCCAAAGAGCGTTCTCTATCTATTTTAACGAAGCCTTATCTGTACTTATTAAACGCAAAGCTCAGTTGGTATATTGATTTGACTCAAAATCAACGCAATACCCCCAATAAATGGGAAGAACGGTTGATTTCGTGAGAAAAACCGCTACAGAAACAACCTCACCCACTCTTGATTGGGCCTGAAAAATAGCCAGCATATCACGAGGGCGCGAACCTTCATGGATACCCACTTGGTAGTAACTTCGCGAGGCGTTGCATAATTTCAGTGATTTAACGGGAACTGTTGTATTCAACGTGCCATAGACGTCGGCTTTTTTATATTGTTGGATTGCTCCCGGCTCTGAAGATATGATTAAAGTTAGTATATAAGTTTACAGTAGTCGCCCGTTTCATAGTCGAAATAAAGAACAGGCGCGGAACGAAAGTTTCGGCAATTTTGACCTTTGGTCGGGGAAATACATCCGAATTGGACTTGTTATCAATCGCCTGTGAAGTCCATTATGTAGTATTTGGTGTTGTTGTAGATGAAGATGATCTTTTGTTTTCTTTCCTTCTCTTCGGATTCCGGAAATCGTCAATTATCTTTGTAAACGCACTCATCAATTTCTCCATTGTCTCATTCCTAATAAGTCTTCTTATCTCTCATCAGAACGAGTCATAACAGTCGCTATCAGTCTTCCCACTATCACTGTTTCGTGCGTGCGTCATGTCTCATGGTTCTTATCACTTGTAGGTCACGTGTGACAGTATCTTCTTGTCTTGCTAAGACCAACACATACATGATGTTGTCATCTCTTCAGGACTTTATATTATTAGTGTTCGAATAGATTAGACACATCTTTATATTATACGGGGTGACAGGGTCGGATAGGGGTCTCCAGTTGAGGTGGGATGATCACCCCCCTCCCTGTATCCGCTTTGGCTGAGATTAAGGCCGGGACAATTTTCGAACCATTCAAATATCTCTAAGAACGGATTGGAATTTCAAGATGATATGAACGGCGTGTTCTTCTCGGATTTTAGTACCCATTTATTTAGTGTATTAAAAATTTGGGAAATTTTCAAAGTTGAAAATTTCGACCCTCACCTTGGATTTTGAAATAGGAACCCCAATTTTTCTTCCATATTTTGAAATCAACATAAAATTTCATTGATTTGAACTAGTCACGTTTTATTTTTCATTTCCAAATTTCGCTTATTCTCCCCAAATTCGAAAATCTGTGAGTCACAATAAAAAAATATCTGAATGCACAGAATTTACTGAATTTATTTGACCTCTCGGGGCTGTATGATCTGAATGAACTATACAGTTCAGAGAACTACTAGAATATTAGTAGAGCAATTATTTTGGGCTTGTGGTGCCTCAAAAGGCATGAATGTCGTTAGGAATGTTGAAGAAGTAACAGATGATGTTGTAAAAGACATACTGAATATTGTGGAGCCATTCTTTTGGGCTTGTGGTGCCTCAACGGCCTGAATGTCGTCGGAAACGTTGTCGAAGCAATAGGTGATGTTGTAAAAGACATACTGATGTAGAGCATTTCTTTTGGGCTTGTGGTGCCTCAAAGGCATGAATGTCGTCAGAAACGTTGAAGAAGCAACACATGATATTGTAAAAAACATACTGAATATTGTAGACATTTTGGACTGAGGTGCCTCAACGGCATGACTGTCGTCGGAAACGTTGTCCAAGCAATAGATGATGTTGTAAAAGACACACTGAATATTTTAGAGCGATTTCTTTGGGAATGTGGTGCTTCAACGACTTGAATGTTGTCGGAAACGTTGTCGAAGCAATAGATGATGTTGTAAAAGACACACTGAATATTGTAGAGCGATTTATTTAGGATTGTGGTGCCTCAACGGCACGAATGTCGTCGGAAACGTTGAAGAAGCAACGGATAATGTTGTAAAAGACAAACATACTCATAGGGAATATTGTAAGGTCATTCTCAAAATGGGGGAAGTGATGAATGATGCCAATACAAGAAGAAATGAAATGAGCCAAAACTTGAACATTATAATAATAAATAGAATTATGAATATATTTCCTATGTGGATCTCTACAGGGTGATTGAGGAAGGAGAAGAACATGAGAGAAACAAGAAAAGGAATAAAATTGTGAATATATTTCCCATGTGGAACTCTACAGGGTGATTGAGGAAGGAGAAGAACATGAGAGAAACAAGAAAAGGAATAGAATTGTGAATATATTTCCTATTTGGAACTCTGCAGGGTGATTGAGGAAGGAGAAGAACATGAGAGAAACAAAAAAGGAATAGAATTGTGAATATATTTCCTATGTGGAAGTCTACAGGGTGATTGAGGAAGGAGAAGAACATGAGAGAAACAAGAAAAGGAATAGAATTGTGAATATATTTCCTATGTGGAACTCTACAGGGTNAATAATGATAGTCACAACTGCATATTAATTTTTTTGAAATAACTCTGCCAATGTGAAACATGGGTTTATTATTGGCAGACTTTTTTTTTTTATTCGATTTTTGGATTCTACGTACCTTGAAACAAAAAAATTCAAATTTTGAGAGGCGGGAGGTGTTTTTATGTTTCGTGATGATTCCAAAGGTCCATTATTGAAAATAATAAACCAAAAACAAAAATATTTCACCAAAAACAGTGAGGCATGGTTTGCGTGACATGGGTAGATTGCACGTTCCATTGCACGTGCACCGCAAGAAGTAACTTCTTATTAATTTCCATATAGGTTTATAACTTGTAACTTTCACATGAACTTTTTCCTCGCCATCTTTTTTTTTGATTTTTTTTTCGTTTGAGAAAGCTCAAAGGAAAGGAAACTATCTTTTCGTTTAATATTTCGTAGCACGAAATTGAGTTCGTGCAAACATAATTATGATCTTTTCGTCTGACATTTGATTTACGTGTTTTATAATGCATGTAAAATTTTATTATTTATGCTCGTCAGGACGAAACTTTAAGTTGAGCTTTTCAATTAAAGTTCTGTCAGCAAAAAGGAAAAATTTCTCTGAAATTCCAAAATATGTCAAACGCTTCTAGTGAACACTGAACTTCGTTCAAATTAATCTGGTGTGAACGATTTTCTTTATGTATAAAAAGAAGGAGAATATTTTGTAATGGATGGGAAAACTCAATGCCAAAAAATTACAGTTGTTGATCCGTGTGTGTGACTTATCTCAAGAAGGGTAGGAGAGGTCGTGTTTTATGTACTTCCCCTATCCACAGGGGACTCCTGTGGATAGGGGGACTTGAGAAGAATACTTGCTAAGCACCCAAGTCCATGCCAATCGTAAAAGTCGACTAAGGGCAGGGTGGAAAACGATATTCTTTCCATTATCCGTACAGAAAGCACGGAGAAGCTACTGCATTATCCCTGAGGAATTGAGGATTCTTTAGTATAAACAACTCATGACGAGTTGTTGCAAACCAGCCCCACGTCTGTTAACCTATGATGATATGTAGGTACTAATACTTCTCATTTTATCCTTTTTTGGGGCTGAACGTCTTTTTATTCGAGACAAAGCGAGGCCTGATTTCGGAGGAATATTTTTTAAAAAATCATCAGCAAAGCTGTTGCATAAACAATTAAAAATTATACCAATATCTTATAATTTTAAAACAATTTAATATTTACGATAATTTTGTGCGCGTGTTTTCTGATTATTTGAAAATTAATTTTATAATTTTCTGTTTTTTTTTAAAAAAAAAATTACAAATCATTGGCCATTGTGAGAATGAGTTTAAAAGACAAAAAAATATCAACCAAATTTTAGTTGAAAATAATGTGTTTTTCCACCCCTACGCTTCTACCATGTTCCTGAGTCAACCTGTACACCTGGTGCAAGAAGTACCAGACATGTATACATTTTTTTTTTAATTCCACGTAAGGAGTAACTCTTTTAAATTCACAGACTCCTTAAAATCACTCCTCAGAGTAGCAAGAAATACATTTCCTGCCTGCCAAATTTCACGCTTCTGCCTACACCGGAAATGCTCTATATAAAAAAAATGCTCTATATGAATCAATGAGTACCACAGAATCTATTTTTGAACCCCTATATCTCAGCGTCTGACTTTCGGGTAGTCGTTTTTGGTCAATATGTAACCTCTCTTTCAAATTACAAAACATTATCATAAAATATGACAGAGTTATGAGGGGGGGGGGCAAAAACAATGCGAAATGTTTCGTGTAATATAAACACTGCGTGCGTTAGGCCGGAACTTGGCCTGGCGCACTGCCGAGCGTCTAGACCTGTCATCCATATCCATACTAATCCATACTAATATTATAAATGCGAAAGTAACTCTGTCTGTCTCTATGTATGTTACGCTTTCACGCTTAAACTACTGAACCGATTTTTATGAAATTTGGTATGGAGATAGACTAAACTTTAGGAAAGGACATAGGTTATCGCGAAAAAAAGGGGGTTGGAACTATAAACGGCCATGCCTCTAAGGCGCCAAGCGAAGCGGGCGTATTCTGCTAGATATGTATACAATGGGAACATTTTATTAAACATGCCACTGGATTATCGATTTTTTTAAGTCACGTTTTTTTGCCACGTTTTCAGCGACAAGACACTATATCAAAATGACATTGTTTTCACCTCCTACAGGAAAAAAGTTCGTAATGAGAATAATCCAATTTAAATGTATGGTGTGACACGTCATAAAATAAACGTCACGACAAAAACAGTCTGCGATAGTGGGTACGACGTGCCGGTTAGGTTTAGGGCATCCACCTCTCCTGGTGCTTTCCTTTCACACAGGAGTGCATTTTTCTTTTGATGAATAAAAATCAATTGTTTAAAATAAAAATTATTTTTTTCCAAGAAATTTGAATTGAAAAGAAGCAAAGTGAAGGAAAACCAAACAATATTTTCATATCCATGTCTCAACACGAAACGTTCATTTTAAAAATACTAAAATATTGAGCTTCTCGCGTGATGATGGGTATTCATAATAGAGGTGAGAAATTGAAAACAAAATGGTGGAAATCATCGCACAATACTCTCCCATGTTGATGAAAAATACAAACCTTCTATGTTGATGAAAAATCCAAAACTCCCATGTTGATGATAAATCTAAACCTCTCATGTTGATGAAAAATCCAAACCTCTTTCAAAAGTGCCATTCATGGCACTTTTGAAAGAGAGACATGCAGTATAATTGTGCCCCGACTTCCGATTTCACTTCCTTTCGTTTTCTAAATAACACGACCTTTTTTTCTGTTTTTACATAATCGAATTGTCCCTCAAATTCTACATTTAATAATTTTGTACATTAATTTTTACTTTCTCTTCCTATAGAAGATAAAATATTGTAATCGTGCAGATATGTTGGACATTTTTTGACCCATAAAATCGCCTGACGGGAACCCAAAAGCCAAAATAAAGATCAAATATGTCATTTCCTATTGCGATTGGGCCATATTTTCCTTCAGTGTTCAGAATTTTCCTCCACACCAAAGATACATGTGTGACATATTAAGCGAAAGATCTCACCATTGTAAAACGAACGACTATAATGAAAAATGAAATAATGTTTCAAATAAAAATCATTGCAAATGAGACTGATTCTTTATTTTATTACGATCAATCCTCAAAAACACATAAACGAGAATTTTCTGTGTGTAGCTATCTATAAGTAAAAAATAAAGCCCCTGAAAAATGTCTCCACAGAAATTGAGAAAATAAATTACCTACCTCTGATAGACATGGATAAAATATATTCAAGAGAAGAAAATCTGCATTTTAAGAGCTTTCTGACATTGAACTATCTTCTGAATATAATAAACCTGATGAGGGTCTGATGGGGCTCTTAGCGAGTGGTGGGTGGGATGAAGTTTACCTAATGAAAACTCATGGCAAAGGCGTATGAGAAATGTTAGAGTTTAGTGTGTGTGAACGAAAACATATGAGTATCTCATAACCCCCAAAAATGCCATTGCGTGCTATAAAAATTCCCCGCCAAGTCAATCACCCCAAAGAAGATATGAAATCTATTTTGGGACCCGCTATCCATTCTTCCTTTCTTCGAAATACATAATGACTTTAAATTCCGACCCCACCCCAAACGATTTCATAATTTTAGTCTGATTTCCTCACTCTCTTCACCAACACGCAGTCTTGGTGGGGTATGGATTTTGTTGAAACTTTATATACTTCGTCTCTGAGTTCTCCCCGTACGTAGGAAATAATCATTTTTATCCTGAGGTGTGTAGTTTTTCCTCTGGAAGTAGCTGAAATGGGCAATGTAAGCTGTGGCGTATAATATACTCTTGGTAGCTACCGCTTTATTTTGACTTGGCGGGGCGGAGCGCTACCGCGCTCCTTAATGGAATGTTTTTTGTTTGTTGCTTCATCTAGTAGTACCCAATTTTTTTTTATGTAGACCCTCCATCCACACCCGGTGGGCGATTGAAAGGAGGCACCTGCTGACATTCGTCTTAATCTTGCAGTACCCGGAATATTAATGTTTTTTCTGATTAATATCGTACATACAGAATGTCTCATGAAAAAGAGAGAGCGGGTCTCAATAAATTAACAACGGACGAATTCCGATAAACATCACTAAAAAGGAGAAACTTTTTCGAGTGGTTTGTACTTTTAGGGGAGATCCCAATACATTTTTGACAGTTAAAAGAAAATTCTGAGATTCATTTGAGATATTTACTCAAAACAGGGCTTGAGATATTCCGAGATGAAGTGGATCATCGATTATCTAAGAACACTTGGAAAACCATAAGTCTGCTCCTGTTTCATTAAAACAATTAACAATTAGAAAAGAAAATCCATATAAAGGAGCATCCACACACTACACAGTAAAAGTGTTAGTGACCGTGCTCTTGGAGTGATTTTAACTAGTAGATCAAGATGATCAAGTGTTCACGTTAGTGTTGTAGTCATTTATAAAGAAAAATATCTTAATCAAATTAAAAAAAAATACAATATTGAGTCTCTTATGCTCTCGGGGNGCCCAGGGGGGGGGGCTATACAGCAAATTTCCTTCATGTCCTAAACATGTACCCCAAATAGAATTGGGAAAGGGTGAAGTGAAAGAGCTCACAAAATTGTGTCAAAATATTTATTTGTGGAAAGGTATAGTTTGTATTTTATCCTTTTTTAATTTTTACAAACAACTTGACCTCATATTCAAACTTGAATGTGAGATTCAAATATTTGTATACTATGACAATAATATGTTTGACAAAAGACAATAATATGTTTGACAAAAGTTAGTTTGATGACAATAATATGTTTGATAAGTTATTTGGCAACTCCACTGAATTTTTTTTTCCTTGGGGGGGGGGGNGATTCGGGAAAATGAAATAGAAAAAAAATTATGTATCCATGGGGGGAGGGGGCAATTTTAGACATTAAAATCAATGCAATGTTTTCCCATATCTACTTCTTCCGATGTTACCCCAATGTCATAATTAACATTGAAAAATGTCAACCTGATGAGTTTACTCTGTAGCAATGTAAGAATTCCTTGGTATTTTATTGTTTTTTTTGGTGGGCGGGGGGGGGGNGGGGCGTGGATCCGTCACTAGCGTGGCTTAGAAATCATCGGATAAACACCCGAATCGCCATGTTTGTGTATATAAAGGAGAGATTGAGTGATTGAATCTTCGCTTAACGTCTCATCTATTGGTCATTCGCGCCGGGGATTTCACCCTTCATTTGCTGGAAACTTACAAACCAGCTACCCACATTAACCTCACCGAGTCTGGGTTGGGCCGAAAAAATAGCCAGCATTATGGGGGTGCGAACCCGCGTGGGCACAACCTCACTGGACGTTGCTTTACTTCAGTGATCCAACGGGAACTGGTGTATTTAACGTGCCCTTGACGCTGGCTTAATCATAACATTAAATGCTGGATTAAATCTTATTCAGATTGTGCTATTGCCGACATTAAAATTGAAAAAAAATTGAATCCCTTGATAAGGCATGGAACAATTATTGAAATCCTAAGCCTGTCAGTGAAAGATAACAAACCATGTTTTCCTATTTGAATTACAAAGTCTTTTTCCTTTTCTATAACCAAGTAAATAATGAAAAGAAGAGAAAAAAACATTCTGTAAAATTGAAGAGATGTTCTGCCGTGCGACTAGTCAAAGTCTAAAATTATGTCCTGACGTAAAAATGTATTCAATATTCATTTATTATATCAGATTACGATGCTAGATTTGCCTGTCAAATGTCAACACTGCTGATTTTGTTCTTCATTTTTTTCATCTCCTTAAATTTTCTGGAAGATATACAATTACATAAATATAAGGGCTAATGATGAAAGTATCTTTATCCATACGAATGAAAGTAAATTATGTGCCAAAGAGGATTGATTGAATTGTTTGTCTCTTCTATTACAACAACGATTTTTTTTTTGCCAAAGATTTTTTTTCATTTGGTTTATTTTTTCGGAATAAAATAAACCATAAATCTGCAAATATGAACCTTAAGCATTCAAAAGGTCCAAGTTTACATGATAGATTTCAGCAGAGATAAAAAAAAAAACTTTTCCGGACATCATTCATAAAGTGAAAAAAAGAATACGCCCTCCAGAAAATAGTTGTCGGACATAAAAATTTATTCATTTAAAAATATATGCCTGCCTAGAAAGTTATGAATTTCAGAGTTCTCTCCGCCCAAATCATGATTTAATTTCTCTTAGTAATCATTATTTTGGATCTTGCTTTCGTACTACCTTTCGTTGCTTTCGTTTGGGAGCCTTTGGATTCATGCAGAGTTTCAATAAAAAATTGTTTTCCGGAATGAAAATTTCCTTCTCGATAAATAAGTGCAGTGCATCGAGGAGAAATAGTGGTTCCATGTAGTCAACTTCGGCATTATACTATTGTACCGATTTGGATAAAATCTGGAATCGTAAGGGTCCCATATCATCCCCCTAGATTATGTGACCCAGTATAAAGATTTGGGCCTCACATTTGAAACCAATCTTAGTTTCAAAGCCCACTACGAAGACATTACGAAAAGAGGGTATACAAGACTGGGCATGATCTTTAGATTTTCTAAATTGATACATGACCCAGATGTTATCAAGTTATTGTTCCAAGCCCTCGTGCTATCAATTCTTGAATACGGATCAATTGTGTGGACCCTGCAAACCAAGGTTGCCATAAAATCCATAGAGAGACTGCAGGCTCGCTTTGTTAGGAACCTTTTCAACAAAGAAAATAATTTTTATCCCCTCTACCCACACTACATTGAGTATGGGTTATTGATTGGTCACCTCCAACTTGACTCCTTGGAGATGAGAAGGAAAGATGCACAAATCAAATTTTTGAAAAAAATTTGTGAAGGTTCGGTCAATCATCAATATCTACTTGAACGTGTATCCTTGAGGTTATCAGATCCAAGGATCAGGTCTTCGGGTGATATTTTGTTCAGTGTCCCCAATAGTAAGGAGACTTATATGTTCAAGTCCCCTATAATAAAAGCCATGTCCCTCTACAACAGTATGCCGGTGAAGCCGGAAAAATTCTAAAACGGTTGGGATCCCTTGAGCGTCAGTAATTGCTGCATTTATGACTGAAACTTCCCATCATAAATGTAGTGTAGATGCTATAATTAAAAAAAAAAAAA
>CM022876.1:5208597-5227414 GCA_012654025.1 Pachypsylla venusta | reverse complement strand
ACGATATCTTTAACCGTTTCCGATTTTTTGGCCGATTTTCCGATTTTTTACCAAATTCAGAGAGTCATGATCCGATATCTTAAATTTTGTCGCGACAGCATATCAACTCATAACGAAAAAGTTTTAGGTGGCTTCTCAATACTTAATTTAGGACATAATTTACTAAATTTTGACAAACCATTCCAGAGTTACAAGTTCGAATCCGGGATCGGGCAAAATAAAATTTAGGAAATACTAATTGTTTAGCCAAAACGGTGAGAGAAATGGAATATATATATATTATTTCCCTATAGATCTGCTGAGTTGGTCGATATAACTCGCACGACAATGTTGACCACGCAGGACTATTTTCAGTATTTGATGCATCAAAGATCGATGTTTTTCAAAATATTCGCGTTTTTTATTTTGCGCATTAAATAGGACCTATATTTTCAAAAAATCTTGTTTTAACGGAATAATGGAGCAATATGCTAAAGTTTATGTGGTGCCCGAAAATTCAAGGTGAAACGGATGGCTCCGCACGTTTTTGTCCACGGACACACCTAGTTATTATAATTTTAAAAAGATCAGTGCTTCTAAAATTACCACTAGTTCATTCAGTTAAAAATGTTCGTCTCGAAATGCAGGGCCCATTTTGGGTCCCCAAAACTTTTCCTTACTGTTCGTTTCACATATGCCATACGAAAAGTCAACGCCAAGTGACGGAAATGACCTTCACGGCGTCTTTCTCGTACTCCATACTCAAATCAAGGTTATGATATTAAACTGAAACGAGATTGGTGAACTTATTCTAAAAAGTGAACGTACTTAATTATCTACTGGACGACTCTTTTCAAGAATCGTTCATTTGACGGAATATGATCTAAAAGGTTCACTTGACGGAATATGATCTAAAAATTCGTTTACTGATCTCTGATTTTTAGTACATTCGGGTGTTCACTGTTTAACTATTTCTGATTTTTAGTACGTTCGGGTGTTCACTGCTTACCCATCTCTCATTTTTAGTACATTTGGGTGTTCACTGTTTACCTATTTCGGATTTTTAGTACATTCGGTTGTTCACTGTTTACCAATCTCTCATTTTTAGTACATTCGGGTGTTCACTGTTTACCTATTTCGGATTTTTAGTACGTTCGGGTGTTCACTGTTTACCCATCTCTGATTTTTAGTACATTCGGGTGTTCACTGTTTAGCCATCTCTGATTTTTAGTACATTTGGGTGTTCACTGTTTACCTATTTCGGATTTTTAGTACATTCGGGTGTTCACTGTTTACCTATTTCTGATTTTTAGTACGTTCGGGTGTTCACTGTTTACCCATCTCTGATTTTTAGTACATTTGGGTGTTCACTGTTTACCTATTTCTGATTTTTAGTACGTTCGGGTGTTCACTGTTTACCCATCTCTGATTTTTAGTACATTCAGGTGTTCACTGTTTACCCATCTCTCATTTTTAGTATATTCGGGTGTTCACTGTTTAGCCATCTCTGTTTTAGTAATTTCGGGCTCCATTGTAAAAGAGTGTGACGCTCTACAGTATTCCTCTCGTCATAAAAACATGTACGCAATATGTTTTAATGTTGTAGCAGCAATATGTGTTTGACATTGGGCAATAACAACAAACAACATCACAGCAATTCATCATCGCCGAAAAAAAAACGAAGATGATCGGTGTGAAACCATGTGGGTTTGCCAACGATCATACCACGTTGAATACACCAGTTCCTGTCAGATCACTGAAGTTAAGCAACGTCGGGTGTGGTCAGTACTTGGATGGGTGACCGCTTGGGAACACCACGTATCGTTGGCTCTTTTTTCCGGCCCAACCCAGGCTGAGTGATGTCAATGTGGATACTGCGAGGGTTACCGTTCCAGGAAAGGTTACAGCTAAAGGAGAGTAGGCATTGAACAGAAGGTTGTTGCATGGTAGAATTGAGGAAGGCAACGTCAACCACAAGCGAGGGTTACCGTTCCGGGAAAGGTTACAGCTAAAGGAGAGTAGGCAATGAACAGAAGGTTGTTGCATGGTAGAATTGAGGAAAGCAACGTCAACCAGAAGCGAGGGTTACCGTTCCAGGAAAGGTTACAGCTAAAGGAGAGTAGGCAATGAACAGAAGGTTGTTGCATGGTAGAATTGAGGAAGGCAACGTCAACCAGAAGCGAGGGTTACCGTTCCAGGAAAGGTTACAGCTAAAGGAGAGTAGGCAATGAACGAGTGAGGATTCGATTGTGTGTAGAATTTGAATATGAAATAAAAAGTAGGGGGTTCTATTTAAAAATAGAAAGTTGGTGTCTGTTTACCCACTTTTGAGACACCCTGTAAAAATTTTAATTACGTCAGAAAATAGATTAATTTATGTTAGAACTATATATAAAATTTCAAGTCTCTATCTTTAGCTGTTAAAAGTAAAAAAATCCGTCCCGGGACTTTTCGAACACTGTATTACCTACGCAACTAATCACAGAACTAGTTAATAAAATTTTCGAAAAATATGCCTAACCTGCACAAAACATATTTTGTTGAGCAAGTCTTGTACGAGGAAATTTCCAAAAACGTCGGTAAATTGGTTGTCACCTACATACGCATATGTGTATGATTTATGGACCAAACCAAGTCAAGTCTGGTTTTACGCGTTGTCTCTAAAAATTTGGCTTCCCGATAACCGATAACTCTTGAACGTCTGTTGCTACCTATTTCAGTGATCTATCTTTTGTAGAATCAGATATCGGCATCGGACGGTGTGCAAAACCCGGCGAATTGCTTCGTTACTGATGCTTTCTGGAACTTGGCCTGGCGGCGGTTTACCTTAACCGTCCAATAAAAAGGAGTACGAGAACGACGGAATAACATCCATTTTCCCGGCGTAAGGAGTGCTCAAGCTTTCGACACTCCACCTTACTTCAGTACACAAAACTCATACATTTTTGGACATCCATGTGACAATAACCAATCAACGTCCCTGAAAATATAATTTTCACCCTGAAAAATTATTTCCTAAAAAAGATTTTAATTTGGGCAAACTCTCCAACCTTGGCAGCACATGTGTGAAGCGTCATTTTTGATTGGCCTTGAAAAATAAAAACCTTCCCACTGACCTTAATGCATTTCTCTTTAATGACATTAATTAATAGCATTATCAGATTTTTTTTTTAATCAAAATAATAAATTTAAAGAAATGCATTTTCTGTGTGATGTTTATATTATTAAGTACGAAGTTTATGGCTTTTTTTGTGAAGGGCACCATTTATTTGTGTTTTGAATAATTTTCTTATCACGATCAGATATACAGGGTGTCGAAAAAAAAATCTGTTCTCATCACGATCAGATATACCAGGCTGTCAAAAAAATCTGTTCTTATCACGATCAGATGTACCAGGGTGTCGAAAAAAAATCTCATCACGATCAGATATACCAGGGTGTTGAAAAAAATCTGTTCTTATCACGATCAGATATACCAGGGTGTCGAAAAAAAATCTGTTCTTATCACGATCAGATGTACCAGGGTGTCGAAAAAAAATCTTCTCATCACGATCAAATATACCAGGGTGTCGAAAAAAAAATCTTCTCATCACGATCAGATATACCAGGGTGTCGAAAAAATCTGTTCTTATCACGATCAGATATACCAGGGTGTCGAAAAAAATCTGTTCTTATCACGATCAGATATACCAGGGTGTCGAAAAAAATCTCATCACGATCAGATATACAGGGTGTCGAAAAAATTATCACGATCACAGATGTACCAGGGTTTCGAAAAAAAATCTGTCAATGAGACACATGTGTCAATTATTTTGCGGGATAAAAAAATCATCAAATGTTCGACTTATCCAGGAATCGAACCCGGAACCTCCTTGAAATTTTTTCTTCAGAGTTACTTTAAGTTCAATTTGTGGCTAGGGATAGAGGGATATTATCGATAAATATCGATATTTTCTTTCGATATTTCCGATATTTATATCGATATCAAGGATTCGATAATATCTAATATCGGAAGAAAAATGTCAATATCGATATCGAAACAGAATGTCTGGAAGATTCCTAGATAATATCAGATCTTTTGTGTATATAAAGTAGATTGACACTTCCTCCTCTATTTTATTCAATAATCATCCCTAGCAGCTCTTTGTTATTGTTTTTATCTTTGGTCTGGTTTGCAATTGATCACCGAATCATCGATCAGTTGTGTTCTATTATTTTTGTTCGTATGGTTTGTGTTTTAAAAAAGGTGCCAAATATCCATCAATTTTGCGCTGAATAATTCATTGAATTTCATGTTTTGGAATCCAAACCAATATCTTTCGATATTGCTAATATCGATATTTCCTTTGCGATAAGATCGCGATATTGATAACAAAAAAAATATCGTTATCTATATCGGATATCGCATAAATACCAATATCGCAATAACGTTATAAGTGGCTGTAGGCAAAATCGTCCATCACGGTGGAGAAACGGATTCTACGTACTTTTTTGAAACGTAAAATATCAAATTTTGAAAATGATAAACTGAGAGACCTTCCCCACCGAATACCAGATTGTGACAATGTTTCTAATCCCCCTCCCTTTTCTTGTTTCAGACCAAGAAGAACAATCCAAATCACATCAAACGACCAATGAATGCATTTATGGTTTGGTCTCAATTGGAAAGACGTAAAATTTGTGAAATTCAACCCGATATGCACAATGCTGAGATTTCAAAACGTTTAGGTAAGTGCAACGTGCAATAATAGTGCTTCACAACTGACCAAACTAATGACGTGACAAATACTCCCTGTATACTGAAATGATGTGACAGATACTCCCTGTATACTGAAATGACGTGACAGATACTCCCTGTATACTGAAATGACGTGACGGGTTTCTTCAAGAAAGCAAAATAATTAGAATACAAATCATATAGACTTCCTATTAATCTAACCAAATCGGATAAATGTACATAACGTACCTACCTATGAATCTCTAACTCACTGACGAACTGTCTAGGCAGTGATTAATTAACTGTAACCCCTCGTACGTCCATCCACAACAGGTCCATTAACCGACCGAGTGCGTATAACAAAAGAGAGAAAGTTAGAGGTAGTTGAAAGGAAAGAGTGAAAAAATGGGAAGACTAGAGAACCAATGAATGTGGAGACTTTGGGAATAGAGGGAAGAATAAAAAGAGGTAGACCAAAACTAAGATGGAAAGATAAGGTTGAAGAGGACTTGAGAGAGAAGGGATGAGAATTATATTGGGAAGAGAGTGGAGACTTTGGGAATAGAGGGAAGAATAAAAAGAGGTAAACCAAAACCAAGATGGAAAGATAAGGTTGAAGAGGACTTAAGAGAGAAGAGATGAGAATTAGAGAGTGAAGACTTTGGGAATAGAGGGAAGAATAAATGAGGTAGACCAAAACTTAACGAGAGGATTGAATAAGGAGGAAGATTTAGATAGATACCTTTGGGGAAGAAGAATCAAACACCGAACCCAAATAAAATTGGGAATAGGTGCAGTGAAAGAAAAAGATTAACAGCCGACTCCGTTAGAAGTCATAAAATACAAGAAATGAGTTGACTAATTTAATTCGGAAATGGAATGAATGAAAAACACTTGACTTACAATCGAGTCAAGTGTTTTTTGTCATTTTCATTTCATGTATTTTTTAAATTCTACCATAAGGAATAGAACAGAATCGCAAGCAGTTATTTGTGCAACTGGTTCTACCAATGGTCCTTTATGTTTTTCTTAACTTCTTCTTCTTCTTTCTAGCTTTCCTTATTTATACTATGTCATAACTTATTGTTCAGTGCCTACTCTCTTTAGCTGTACTCATTCCTGGCACGGTAACCCTAGCTGCAATAGTAATATCACAGTATCCACTGCGTAGAAACTTCATTTTTCTGATGACTTTTCTCATCTTTCGTTGAAGCAGGTGTTTTTTTAAAGGCTAAATGCTCTTTCTAACATCAAACCTTCTGTATTTACACGGGCTTGGGACCATCACCTAATGAAGACGGCTCGCTCAGTTTGGTGGCAACATTGATTCTTACTATTCAATCTTTTTAATTTCGTTTTTTTTTTAAATTTCGATTTGTATCATTACAGGAGCCCGATGGAAATTATTATCCGACATTGAACGTCAACCATTTATAGATGAAGCTGAACGGCTTCGACTATTACATCTTCAAGAATATCCCGACTACAAATATCGTCCAAGAAAGAAAAACTTAAAATCAACATCATCATCGTCAGGATCACAAAGTCCTCCATCTCCGACACTTATAAAATCACCACCAACAGCAACATCAACAAGCTCTATAACAAAAAATAAATACAAAATGAACAACAAAACAGCATTGATAAAAACAAACTTATCCAAGCTAAGTTCAGGATCTTCACTTACAAATTCGTCCGATAATTTCATTCTTCATCGAAATCATATACTGCGTACAGAACATCTATCTACAAATATAAATCATAATAAATTAAAAGTCAAATTAAAAATTGATCGAAAATTAAAGGATAGTTTATTAAATAAGAATAAATACAACACCAACACAAATTCACCACAAATCTATTTTAATTCAATTATTGATAATAATTTTAATCTTCTTGATGAAACAGAAGAAGATGATGATCAATTACAACCTACAAGTCCAAATAAACCAAACACAACAAATGATATACCAAATTCACCAGAAAGTGCAAGTTTTTATAATGATTTCGAAGATTCTATTGATACGTATCATAATATAAGTCAACAACAAACTGGACATCAGAAACGTATTAAAGTACTCATACCTAAAATAAGTAATAAAAATATAAATACACAAAATTTCACAAGTATAAATACAATTAAAAGTACATTTAATTCGAATAATAAAAACCATTCATTTTTACAACAAAAAGTTCAATTTACACCTTTAGATAGTGTTGTTAACAATACAAATTTAATTGTTAAAACAATTAATAATAAATTGTTCCAAGAGAATACCGAATCAAATAATAAATTTGAATATAATGAAGATTTTATTCAAACAATTCAAACAAATGATGAAATAGATATTGATAATAAACAAATTATAAGTATGGAACTAGATGATACACAAACAAATCACAAATGGAACGACCTACTTGTAAATGATGAATATATAACAATTAAAAATGAATACGATGATGAACGAAAATGGACGAAAATAAACGAAGATGACTATTTATTAACTGTAGACGATTATTTTATTCGACAACAACATCAACAAACTATGAATGATAATGAAATTGTAATTAAATCTGAATATGCAAGTAATCCAAACGATATAATTCTACCTGGACAAGATATAGATATGAATAGTGTAGGTTCATTAATGAATAATGAATCATTGAATCAATTAATTGTTAATGATACACATATGGGTGATCGAAGAATATTAGAATTGTCATCTTGTACTTCAAATTTAATGAAATCATCTACAGATATATTGAGATCTCATCATGACAACGATAGAATATTAGAATTAAAATCAGAAATACTTTGTAATACTGATGACAGTGCTGGTGATACGAATGGTGATATTGAACATAATCATATAAATTCAATTGATAATCCATCTGTAACCGATTTAGAATATTTAACTGATCTACTACAGACACAACCAAATGAAGTGTTTAATGTTTTTGATATTATTTAAAAACACAAAATTACTGCAGTCAAATAGTCATTTGGAAGTTTTTTTTTAAAAAAAAACTGAAATCATGTGTTTTTTTTTTAAAAAAAAAAAAAAAAATACCAAAAAACACTCTTGATTTGACAGTCAGTTTTTTGGTATTTTTTTTACCGGATAACTGAAATCATAAAACACTCTTGAACATTTGGTGTTTTTTAGACCAGTCATAGACATTGAAGGTCAAAATTTTATCCTTTTACTGGCTGATATTCGCAACTTCGTTTACCTTTTTTCTCTTTTTCCGTGGCTGCAGAATTGATTTTATCCAAAATAATTCTGTTAGTTTATTATTTTCAATAATGAACCTTTGGAATCGTCGCGAAAAAAAAAAAAATAATAATAAAATCACTGGGGATACGAACCAAGTTGTAGTGTATTTTAAATTTGCCTACAGAACCCTGTATTTTTTTCTTTTCTTTTACCGTGTCATTTATACACTAAAAAGCGTCGTTTTGGCGATAAAGCGATATACAATTGTTGTTGTAGCGGTGTTTCTCTTCAAACCAACTATCCCCTCATTTCTAGACTCAGGTTTGGGAAAGTGGTAGAAATAATTTGATTTGAGGTTACCGCAAAGGTTTTGATGGCTCTTGGTAGAACCGCCCATCGTGTGCACGTTCTGCATATACACTAATAGGAAACTGTGTTTTGAATTTTTACGTCTAGCTATCATCAGTGTACCAAATTGTTCTGTTTTTTCTCATGCTGTCAAAAAGCTTATTTTTTATACTTAAATCACCAGTGTCCATATAACCAGTGTCCATTCAAGTAATCCCATTTGATCGTACCTTTTTTTTTCTTCTTAATTTTTTTCTTTATTTTATTTTAAACAGAGAATTGTGATAGATAATATTCACAGTGATATTTGACCTTTTTTTTTTTTTTAACAGAAAGTTTCGAATGTGGCATCCCATATTTTGTTATTATTAATGCGAACACATTTTGCAAAAAAAAGTAAGAATTCTGATTTTTTCCTGGGACTTGTCGCTAACTTTTTTGTCAAAATTCTTGCAGATTTCACAACAAAAATTGTTGCAGTTCCAAAAGGATCAATCTATATATATAAAAGAGAAAGACACTGACTTAACACTCATCGCGATTGCTCCGCACTGGTACGTCCTAAGAGGCTGAAATTTGTCATGTAGGTCCCACTTAGATCTTAGATGCGATCTAATATATTATATTATGGTTATACAGGGTGTCCAATAAGTCCGAGACCACCTGAATATCTTTTGAACGGCTTTATGTGAAGTTTTGAAAATTTTCATGGTATTATATCCCAAAATAAACCACCTGATGGTGTAACCAATTTTTTAGGGGCGGGTCCCATGTGGCCTCCGGGGGGTCCAACTTTTGTTTTTTAAATACGAACCCCCATCTTGTGATACATTTTCAGAAAGACAACAAAATTATAAGTACTTTGCAAAAAATTTCAACCGTCTATCTTGTTTGGTTTCAAAATGGCGGCCATTTGAAATTTGCAAGACATGACTTCTAAGAGTGTCTAACATTATCTCTATTTGTGGTTGGCGTTGCTTTCCTTAATTCTACCATGCAACAATCCGTTTTTCGGTGCTTTCTTCCTTAGATGTAACCCTTTCCTGGCATGGTAACCCCATTTTGTTTGTCACAATATCTATAGAAACTGCGTAGAAACTTGCTTTTTGCTCATGAACTCTCATCATGGGTTTGAAGCAGAGTTTTTTAAAGGATGGCCTTCCTAACACCAAACCATCTGTATATACATATACGAGCTTAGGACCGTCACCTAATGAAGCTGGTTTGCTCTACGTGTTGGCCACATTCCCCTATATTTGAGCCTAGTTCTACTGGTACTAAAAATAATAATATATTGCTAGATCTATTTCCTATTCAATGTAAGTAACGCAAATTGAAAAATACAATGTGATGTTGGCGTTGGAACCAAAAGTAGACGCTTATTGGGGGAAATAGTTCACATACTACTGTAATTGTATTTTTTGGAGAAAAAAGAAATATGCTTAAAATCAGCAATCTTACTTTTTGATCATGACTCGCACGTTTTTCTATTATCAGATAAATCTTTTCGAAATGTATTAATTATTTTACCTTATATATATATATCTTTATTTATCTTATTTAAAAATAGTGTCTAGAAACTGTCTTTATATGCATATGTATGTTTTATATTGAAGGCAATGAATAAGAGAACAGATAGGNTTTTTTTTTACCGTAGAGTGGAACATTTCAATGCTTAGATTTTTATAAGAGGGCTGATATATCATTTTTATATGAAATCAAATAAGTAAACGCTCAAATTTCTTTGAGAATAGGGTTAAAAAATATTTTACATTAAAATTAATAATAAATATCGGTACCAGACAGATATACTATTAATTTTTTTTGGAGCAATTTACAAACTTGAAATGTGGTTTAATATAATTTAAAAAGTCTTTTTACACGTTTTGGGGGTGGGAGATTAATTAATTCACTTTAATTTTAATTTATTTTGTTGTTGAACTATTTGAATATATTGAACTGAAGCAGACATAGTTGTACCAACATGAAAAAAGTCCAGTGCAAGTTTGTTTATTTTATCAATATAAGCGTTAAGATAAACGCCCCCCCCAGAAAGGTTAGGAAACGTTTTGATCGGCCATGCCTCGATTAAATTTGTTCTTCTCATAAAGTCGCTCCCTAAAAACTCTTGCACCATTCGGAAAAAAACTCAAATAAATTAAATCGTAGTGATTTTTTTTTTTTTTCAAGTTATCTAACCTGTTAAACAAACATTAACAATAAAATCTCTGCATATTTTAAAAAAAATCCGATTAAACATTTGATTTCTTTATATTCCGTTTACAAGTTAAGTTTCTTTTCATCTCACGAGAAGTTTAAATAAAATTGCGTTTAAAGAAAAAAGTAGCTTCACTTTTTGTTTCCCAGGAATTTTCTCATTTCTTCTTTATCTTCTCTCTTAATATGTTTTTCTCTATGGCTTTTTCTTTAATAATGTTACTGTTATATTGTAGAGTTTTTTTTGTTTCTTTTTAAATTTCTTTCTTCTCTTTCCTTTCTTGTAAAGTGTTGTAAAAAAAAGGGCAGGAAGCATTTTGGACTATAAATTTTTATTATAGTATTTTACTTTTGAACCTTGTTATATTTCGACTGAAACGAAATTACTTTGGTATATTGGCTTATGTACAAAATTAAAGGGAATAATAGATTAAACGTGAATTAAATCATTAATTGGCCAGCGTCTATGGCACGTTGAATACACCAGTTGCCGTTAGACTACTGAAGTTAAGCAACTTGCTGCAAGGTTGTTCTATATGGGTGTCCACATGGGTTTGCACCTTCGTGATGTTGGCTATTTTTCCGGTCCAACCTTGGCTGGGTGATGTCAATGTGGGTAGCTGGTTTGCCACTTTTCCAGCGAATGCAGGGTGAAACCCTCGTCTTGAGTGACCCATAGATGTTAGAGAGACGTTAAGCTAAATTAAAAAAAAAAAAAAAACTGAAAGTTTATATCTGGCCTTTTTTTCATGAAGACTACTAAAGGGAGCCTTAGTGAGGAGTGTGGGGATACTGCTGTTTATGATTTTATTATGATATAGACCTTCACCGACCCATTAAAAAACCATCCTCCGTGGTGCTACATCTAGCCTCCCGGAACCGATTAAACATTACTTCAGGGATCTGATGTAATGTTTATTCGGCCTTATATCTGGCCTAAAGGACCAAAAAATGCGTTATCCGATCCAAAGGCCATAAGTTATGATATAAATTTAAAAAAATCCGAGTCGATTTCCTCTATTTCATTAATTAGGGGACATGATATTATACATTTAAGATTTCATTTATATATCAATTAAAAATATCAATTTCTTTTAAATATCCTACTCGAGTTATAATTCAAATCTATAATACCATTAATGAGGGTTTTTTTACATTTGATATAATGCAAACCTATTTTTCTTCCTGCCTCAAATATAATATAATGTGTTTTTGTAATCTTATTTTTATATATTTTTATAATTTTATTAATTTTCTTATTCATCTATCTTCTTTTTCTATTATATTTCATAATAATCAATTAATATATTAAACTCGGACTTTTTTTTTTTTTTAAAAAAAAAGTTTCCCTTGCAATGTTTCAATATTGATCTTTATGAATGTGTGATGATATATTCCTAAAATTGTTTCTCATATATTTTTTTTTTCTCTCTCTCTCTCTCTCTGAAAACAATTAATTGAGAAAGAAAACCAAAAGGTGAAAGATTTTTTTGAAAATGTTCTTTTGATTTTTGGTAATTTTTTTTTTTGGTATAATATTTATTTTTTATAATTTTCAGGATATTTTTATAAGTGAAACAGTAATATTATGCTCTTCAATTTATGTACAATTTTTTTATATATCAAGTTTTATTTTTTATTCAATAACCTTATGTGATATTATATTAATACATTTTAAGAAGACGATTTAATCTATAACGTCCTCGTTTTCAGATTGTCTCAAAAAGGATTTATATAATTTTATTTGTCGAAAAAAAATACGTCATCATAAAGCCTGTTAATTTAGTCAGAGAAAAAACAGTGCGAAAGTTCTATTTTTTTAAAAAAAAAATTAAAAAATATGCCATATAGTGAGGCAACCAAATGTTTGATAAAAGGTCTTTAAATTATGTATGTTCATGTCCAGATTGTCCAGTCAATTTTTTTTAACGAAACAAATGAAAACTTACTTTTCTTTCAAATAAATCAATAATTTACAGATTCACAGTTCCCCCTCAGTCCCCTATTTTTTATATATTATATTTTTTAATTATTTTTTAAAAAAAAAAATGAAAATTAAATTCATTTAACTGTGATAATTCAGTACAAAACATTCTAATTAATAATTTCAATAGATGTGTTTGATTTACTCCTTTGAAATAAGCAGGTTTATTATAAAACAGTTTGCAGGTCTCCATCCATGAATACTGATTCTATCAGGTTGCAGTGATCGTGCGACGTGCAGGTTTATTATAAAACTGGTTGCAGGTCTCCATCCATGAATACTGATTGCATCAGGTTGCAGTGATCGTGCGACGTGCAGGTTTATTATGAAACTGGTTGCAGGTCTCCTCTTCCATGAATAATACTGATTGCATCAGGTTGCAGTGATCGTGCGACGTGCAGGTTTATTATAAAACTGGTTGCAGGTCTCCTCTATCCATGAATAATACTGATTGCATCAGGTTGCAGTGATCGTGCGACGTGCAGGTTTATTATAAAACTGGTTGCAGGTCTCCATCCATGAATACTGATTGCATCAGGTTGCAGTGACGACGTGATGTTTTGTGAATTACTTTCCTATATAAAGGAAAGTATTGGTGATATTTTTCTTTTCTCATATTTGATACGTGAGAGGGCCTGATAATTATAATTAATATTAATCAGCTTCGACATGAACTATTTAAAATATTGTTTATGATTTTTTTTTTCACGGTACTATAAAAAAATCTATGCGCTCGAACCTGCAATCCCCTGTATGTAATTTATATTGGATTTATTTTTGTCAGATGACAAAGTCCAAGTCTTCTCAGTGGAACTTTAGTCTAAATAGATATTTGTTTTTTTAGTTCTGCAAATAAATATACTATATCAAAATTTTGAGTGATTTATTCATAGAATAATCAAATTTATCATGAGCATTGTAAATGCTTTCTAGGGAAAAAATCAACTTGGCTTTGTCAGTCGACTAAATCTTTCACGAATTTTGTTGATTTTATAAATGGAGTAATTAAAAATACTTTGTACTTTTCCCCAAAATTTATGCTAATTTCGAAATTTCTCAATTTTCCTATAATCAACAGCGATCCGCCGCGCAGTTTTCTTTCAGTAACATTTTTTTAAATAATTCTTTCAATAATAACTTCTTCCAAATTTATGTACTGATTCTTGAAGTCACTCAATGGACAACAAACCAATTACTGCCATTTTTTCTGTCTCTTCCTTTTATTATTTACGTTTTTATTATATTTTTTTGATTATATGCTCAGGATTTTAATAATAGAAATAGTTAAATACTTTGGATTTTATCCTGGAAGTTTGGGAAGATTTAAATTGTGAAAACATTAACCAGTGTCCAAGTTCAAATTTTCATAAATTTTTATAATTTCTCTGTTTTAGTGAGTTTAATTCTTACTTAATGAAACTTCTCAATGTTTTATTAAAAAAAACATGAAGAATAGTCATTTATTATTTAAGTTCTTATTTTTACCATCGGACTTTGTATTTTGTACTTTTTTTTTAAAAAAAATCAATTTTATTTGATTGTAATTATTTTTATAATAATTATCTAATATTAATCTTGTAATTCTATATTTTTATAATATTTAAGAATTTCGATATTTTAAATTAAAGTTTTGCATTTTAAAGAAAATGAAACGATTGTTTCCGGCCTGACTGGACCGAAATGAAACAATGGGGGTTCAGTAATGATTACTCGTATTTTTGTGAATGATAAAATATTTTTTTAAAAAAATGTTTTTAATTTCATTTCATTTTATTAGTCTTCATAATAATATATTATTCTATTTTTATAAACTAAATTTATAAATATTCGTTTTTGATATTGATAAAAAAATAATTTTAATCTATTCAAATTAGAAAAAGAAAACAATAAAAAAAAAAAAATTGATGATATTGTGGTCTTTCAAAAATTTAGTAATTAAGACAAAAGTGTGTCCAAAGGACCACAAGTTGAGATCAGAGAAGTTCAATTGATTTTTGATTTGACATGTTTGATTCATTACAAGGTTTCAATCATAACTATAACTTCATAACATCGGGTTGTGAAAAAAATAAAATAAGAAAAACATCATTCGACACTAAAGATGATAATTTCCTCATTTATTGGTGACTGAAGGTGTTCCCGCCAACTGATTTTAAGTTTCAAGAAAATCTTTTTAATAGATTTATTGCTGACGTCCGATATAAATCATATTCATTTATATTAAGGAATTCATGTGTGACCTTATGTTTATTTATAAAAAAATAACTTACCATAAAAAATTAACCCTTTAAAGAACAATGGTAAAATAATTTTCATTTTAGCTTTCTACTTTGATAGACCATTCAGTTCTAAATAGAAATACAATGACTTAATCACGCGAGAAGTCGAAAGTTGTAAAGACAACTTATTTTTACCATTGTCCCATAAAGGGTAAAACGGACTTCGTTAAAAATATATATAAAAAATTCTAATTTTAAGTACAATTTAATTTTATTTTTTTTCGTTTGCTCATAGTAAGTTTATTAATTATTTATCGGTCTGAGGTTAAATAATTATTTATTGGAAGCTTGAAAAAGTTAGGTTTTTGAAAATAAAATATAAAATATGATTAATTATTTTTATTCTCAATTTATTTTTTTCAGGGCTTATTTTTATATTCAAATATTCTTAAATGGTATTTTTTATTAAATAAAAATAATATAAGTAATAACTAATATTAAAATTTCATTTTTTTTTTTCAAATATTTTAATGATCTCATGTATTTTTTGTTCTTTAAAAAAAGAGAGGGATATTTTTTGAAAAGAATATTTCTATATTCTATGTAACAATGATTGGATTAACAGTTTGTTATATGAATTTCAGTTTTGAAAGGGTTAATTTTAAAATTTCAATAAAATAAATATGGAAAATACACAGTGATTTTTTTACGCCTTCAAGGAACATATTTTTCCCGGTTCACATTGAAAACAATGTTTGAAGACTGTATTTCTGACATTAAAACAGATTTTTTTTTTTAAAAAAAAATTGTGTTCTACAAGAAAGTAAGTCAAAATGAAATTTTACATTAGAACCAAAATGGGAAGGATGAGTGCGAAGAGACGAGCGTGAAAACAGAAAGCGAAGAAAAAAATAAAAGGCAATTTGTATTCCAAACAGTCACTACAAGCTATATCCAATCAATCCTGAAAAATCTCACAAACTGAAGAAGAAAATGAGAAAGAATGGGAAGGAAGGAAAGAAAGAGAAGTTGGAGAATATAGAGAGAGGAGGCAGAATCTAGGAAACAGAAAAAGGAGAATGGAAACAAGTCGTTGAAGAACAAGAGCATGGTATGGTAAGGTAAACCATAACCTGAAAAAATTTCACAAGCTCAAGGAGGAAGAATNCTATTACCAATTTTTTATATATATACCAAGTCTGTTTTTTTCTAAAAAAAAAAAAAGAAAATATTTAAAATGTGAAAAAGAAAATAAAAAATTTATAAAATTAAAATTTGTTTTGTTTATTCATTTTTAGATTTAGAAGATCAACATTTTGGTTTCAAAATAACCGAAATCATACCAACTTTGTGCAGCGGCGGATCCCGGGGGAAGGGCTGAGCGAGAGTTGCAATAGGCAAATCAATAAAAATCGAATTTTCAATAAATTTTTCGCTGCATTACAACATATATCATGTCCGAGTTTAGTTGAAAATCTCTTTTCTCTTGATCCGAGTAATGAACAGATATTGAGAGGAAGGTTGCGGTGTGGTTCGGGGACGTTGTGGGGGTATGTTTGGGGTATCAGTCATCTCAAAAGGCCCGCGAATTGCAAAAAAAAATCCATTTATGACTGCCATGGTGAAAATTGGTCTTTTCAAAAATCCCACAACACTGAACAAAGAACTCGATGTCAGGAGTCGACCAGAAATGGTCGATTATCCGAAGAAAAAAAAAACTTATCGGAACATCACATCCATGTAACAATTGTTTTGTATGATCGAAGTCCTACTTTAACATGACTAATCTTATCTTACCTGACACCAATGAGGCGATATGTTTGGATGAATGAAAGATATATTACCTGTGAACAAAAGAAGAAATATGAGTCATGAGTAGGGTAACCAAACACTGGGACCCGAACAAAAGAAGAGATATGAGTCATAAGTAGGGTAACCTAAAACCGGGACCCGAATAAAACAAGAGATATGAGTCATAAATAGGATAACCTAAAACCGGGACCCGAATAAAACAAGAGATATGAGTCATAAATAGGGTAACCTAAAACTGGGACTCGAACAAAAGAAGAGATCTGAGTCATAAGTAGGGTAACCTAAAACCGGGACCCGAACAAAAGAAGAGATCTGAATCATAAGTAGGGTAACATCAAACCGGGACCCGAAAAAAAGAAGATATCTGAGTCATAAGTAGGGTAATCTAAAACCGGGACGCGTTGCGCACTTGTACAAAAATGATTTTGATGAGATCGTCTTTTTAATCACGTATAAAATAATGAAAGATGATGGCCTTGTAGACCCAGAATGGTCTGTCACCTCCCCCCTCCATTTCACAACGGATTAGAATTTTCGAATTCTCTAACGATAGAAATATGGGGTCATGTCCAATCGGATGTTTATGTTGAGATGCACTTTCGAACCAGCAGGGAAGTGACTTTGCTGATTTTTTTTCGATTTCTCTAAAAATTCCTTGTTTATTAAAATATTCTCAATTATTAAGCAGCCCCCCTGGCCTACTGGGTATCACACCGGCTTTGCACGCGGGAGACGCGGGTTTGAATCCTGACAGAATAGGATTTTTTTTTTGGAACTGTGTTTGGTTGTTTGGGATGCACTCATCCTCGTGAGGACAATTGAGTAGCTACTTTAATGTGAGTTGCAACCAATAGCGGCATTAAAAGAGTAAAGTAATATGTAGAGCAGTGATAGTTTAGTGTAGTGACCCTTGTAATGCTGTGATACTCACAAATCTAGGTTGTAACAGTATTCTTAATTACTTAAATAAAGGTCCAAAGACAATGAGAACCTTTGCAATAAGGGTGATGAGGTTTATACCACAGCGAGCGGCAAACGAGCGTCCCTTTGATGATTCGCCAAAAAACCGACATCGCGCGGATCAGGCTCGAGCACGAACGAGCATTCACTTCGACCTTGATCGGTTCGCGGCGACTGTTTACACTGCCTGAGCCTCGAACGAATGCTCGTTCGTCATCCCTGTTTGCGACGACTGCTCGGGCAGTGTAAATGAGGCTTTAGATGTTATTTTCAATATAGGGGAGACCGGAGGTATTTGGGACGCGGGGCATTTGGGGTAGTGATGGCAGAGTGATCAAATACAAAATGTTCAAATGCCCTTCGGTTATAATATTAATTTGGCTTATGGATCAATTCAAATGTGGGTGTATGGTGTAAAAGGGGTGGGGGCGACTTTCCTCTCGTTGCTCAGGGCGGTGCAAAATTCATGGACCGGCCCTGAAAATACATTAACCCTTTGTTGGTCAGGTCACGAACTATTGGAACTACCCAAACATACATTGTGTCCAATAGGGTAACAGAACCCAACCAATTTATTGTACCTATAGTGGTCAAAGTCTGTTGAATTTGAAAAACTATCGAAAGTTTTGAGATCGACTATCAATAGTTTAGGATCAACTATCGATAGTTTGAGATCGATTACCGATAGTTTGAGATCGACTATCGATAGTTTGAGATCGACTATCTATAGTTTGAGATCGACTATCGATAGTTTAGGATCGACTATCGATAGTTTGAGATCGACTACCAATAATTTGAGATCGACTATCGATAGTTTGTCGAGTCACAAACTTGTGGAACCACCCTCTACATACCAAATTTCAATAAGAACTTCAAACACACTGTGTCGAATAGGGTAACAGTACCCAACGAAAGCCCATTTCATAATCATTACGTCAGTTCAAACCAGTCTGCCATGAATTACCTAAGTCTTATTCGGAGTCCTATCATGAACTTCACTATGTTACATAACCCCTCATCGGAACCATCAACCGATCCAGAAATCCTTGAAGAAAACTTGACATGCAAAAAAAAGCAACAACAACCAATCTCTAGGTTACGATGTGATCTGAGTAGGAGAACTGGTGAACTCCTAATCTAATATACAGGGTGTAACAAATAATTCAATCAACCAGTCTCTAGGTTACGATGTGATCTGAGTTCTACTGGTGAAATCCTAATCTAATATACAGGGTGTAACAAATAATTCAACCAACCAGTCTCTAGGTTACGATGTGATCTGAGTAGGAGAACTGGTGAACTCCTAATATAATATACAGGGTGTAACAAATAATTCAACCAACCAGTCTCTAGGCTACGATGT
>CM022876.1:5173003-5186470 GCA_012654025.1 Pachypsylla venusta | reverse complement strand
ATCCTCAGTCAACCTCCATCCTTCGACACGACTAGACTGATGATGAATCGAATGATTCAAAACTTATTTCTTCATAAATAATTATAAAAAGTGTTTTTTGTGTTTTGTTTTAATTTATTTAAAAGTTAATATTTTTTGACACTTATAATTATTATTTAAAGATTTAAACGATAAATGGTGTCGCGGTCTCCATTTTTTCCTGTTGTTGGTCTGCCTGGTCGTTACTAAGCAATACCCTGTTCAACTTTTGAAATGACCAAATCTTTATCCTATATGTTAGTATTCTATCTATGTGTCAGTCTTAATCTATGTGTCAGTCTTAATCTATTTGTCAGTATTAATCTATTTTTCAGTNGGCACACTACTCAGCACGCGATGAACAATCCTCAGTCAACCTCCATCCTTCGACTCGACTAGACTGATGATGAATCGAATGATTCAAAACTTATTTCTTCATAAATAATTATAAAAAGTGTTTTTTGTGTTTTGTTTTAATTTAAAAGTTAATATTTTTTAACACTTATAATTATTATTCAAAGATTTAAACGATAAATGGTGTCGCGGTCTCCAATTTTTCCTGTTGTTGGTCTGCCTGGTCGTTACTAAGCAATACCCTGTTCAACTTTTGAAATGACCAAATCTTTATCTATATGTTAGTATTCTAATATCTATGTGTCAGTCTTAATCTATGTGTCAGTCTTAATCTATGTGTCAGTCTTAATCTATTTGTTAGTATTAATCTATTTGTCAGTCTTAATCTATTTGTCAGTGTCTTAATCTATGTGTCAGTCTTAATATATTTGTCAGTCCTAATCTATTTGTCATCTTAATCTATGTGTCAGTCTTAATCTATTTGTCAGTCTTAATCTATGTGTCAGTCTTAATATATTTGTCAGTCTTAATCTATTTGTCAGTCTTAATGTATGTGTCAATCTTAATCTATGTGTCAGTTGTGTCAGTCTTAATATATTTGTTAGCATTAATCTATTTGTCAGTCTTAATGTATGTGTCAATCTTAATCTATGTGTCAGTCTTAATATATTTGTTAGTATTAATCTATTGGTCAGTCTTAATCTATTTGTTACTATTAAGATCTATGTTAGAATGGTGTTATATTCTTGTCTAATGTGTTCTAGAGTTTCGCAATCAGTTTCAATTACATTACCTCCGACAATGTTAATGTTTTTTTTTTNTTAATTTTTTTTTTTTTTTTTTTGAAAGTTTGCTCTTGTAGTTGTTGTGGTTGTTTTAGTTTTACAGGAGCGTAGGCCTTGTTTAGAATCGATCTAATAAAACCTCAGTAAAAATAAAGAACGTTCCTTGTGATATAAAAAGCGTTGGTTGAAATGATACCAAATTTGGTACCTAAATTAGGATATTTCATGTCTATTACACCATATTGACATGAGACAAAATCACCAACCATCCAATAGTGGCATCATCGTGACAGATGGTGTGCCCAGATATATGAGTGTGCAGCCCCAGAGAAGTTGTGGTTTGCTACTCGAGTTTTTAACTGTTATCATGTATCTATTATTGGAGGCTAATAATTGACATGGGCCCCCAGAAATATGTCTTTTTTTGCTTTACCTCTCTTTAACATCTATTGGTCATTCGAGAGGGGATTTTTACCCTCCATTCGCTGGAAACTTACAAACCAGCTACCCACATTGACCTTACCCAGCCTGGGTTAGGCCGAAATGAAGCCATCATCAAGAGGGCTCAAACCTATGTAATGACCCACGGGCTAAGTCCACCAGGTGGACTTAGCCCGTGAAATTGTCACCCTCAACTAA
This sequence comes from Pachypsylla venusta, assembly GCA_012654025.1. Lineage (NCBI taxonomy): Eukaryota > Metazoa > Arthropoda > Insecta > Hemiptera > Aphalaridae > Pachypsylla > Pachypsylla venusta. Next base: position 5,184,674 of record CM022876.1, on the reverse strand, counting down.
CTGCTCACAATCTCAAGTGATTCATTTTGACATTAATGCAATAATTGAACAAATACTTTTCTGTTACGTCCTATCCAAGTCATACATTTTGACATTAATGCAATAATTTGAACAAATACTTTTCTGTTACTTCTGTTAAGTCCTATGCAAGTCATTCATTTTGACATTAATGCAATAGTTGAACAAATACTATACTATTAAGTCCTATGCAAGTCATTCATTTTGACATTAATGCAATAATTGAACAAATACTTTTCTGTTACGTCCTATGCAAGTCATTCATTTTGACATTAATGCAATAATTGCACAAATACTTTTCTGTTATGCCCTATACAAGTCATTCATTTTGACATTAATGCAACAACTGAACAAATACTTTTCTGTTACGTCCTATCCAAGTCATGCATTTTGACATTAATGCAACAACTGAACAAATACTTTTCTGTTACGTCCTATCCAAGTCATGCATTTTGACATTAATGCAATAATTGAACAGATACTTTTCTGTTACGTCCTATCCAAGTCATTCATTTTGACATTAACGCAATAATTGAACAGATACTTTTCTGTTACGACCTATCAGAGGAATTCAGTCCAAAGCTCTAAAGATTAAGATATACCTTGATCGCAAGATAAAATGTAATTAGGTATCCACAATTTAAAATGGTTTGCTTTCATATTTATAATCCCAGTCGATCTGAAATGAATTATTTTAAACATCACCACAAACCTACCATCCAACAAACCAGTCAAGAGATGATTACTACCAGAGAGGATGTAAAACACTTTTGAGGTTTTTAAAAGAACGTGTCAACAAAAAGGATATTACCAATAAACCATCAGTCACTAGAAGTTCTATGAAATGTAGAATTCACCTTGTTCTACCAACCGGCAGGAGAGGATTGATATCAGAGACGATGTAGAACACTTTTGAGGTTTTTAAAAGGACGTGTCAACAAAAGGGTATTACCTCTATACCAGAAGTCACTCGAAGTTCTATGAAATGTAGAATTCACTTTGTTCTACCAACAAGCACGAGATGATTGCTACCAGAGAGGATGTAGAACACTTTTGAGATTTTAAAAGAACGTGTCAACAAAAGGGTATTACCACTATACTAGGAGTCACTAGAAGTTCTATGAAATGTAGAATTCACTTTGTTCTACCAACCAGCAGGAAATGATTGGTACCAGAGAGGATGTAGAACACTTTTGAGGTTTTTAAAAGAAATTGTTAACAACAAAGGACAAATAAACCACCAGTCACTCGAAGTTCTATGAAATGAGAATTCACCTTGTTCTACCAACCAGCAGGAGAGGATTGATATCGGAGAGGATGTAGAACACTTTTGAGGTTTTTAAAAGGACGTGTCAACAAAAGGGTATTACCACTATACCAGAAGTCACTCGAAGTTCTATGGAATGTAGAATTCACTTTGTTCTACCAACAAGCACGAGATGATTGCTACCAGAGAGGATGTGGAACACTTTTGAGGGTTTTAAAAGAACTTGTCAACAAAAAAGGATATTACCAATAAACTACCAGTCATTAGAAGTTTTATGAAATATAGAATTCACTTTGTTCTACTAACCAGCAGGAGATGATTGATATCAGAGAGTATGTAGAACACTTTTGAGGTTTTTAAATAAACGTGGCAACAAATGTGTATTACCACTATACTAGAAGCTAGAAGTCACTAGAAATTCTATGAAATGTAGAATTCACTCTGTTCTACCTCCCAGCAAGAGATGATTGATACCAAAACAAACCCCTAACAACAAATTATCATTCGTTCAATCCAGTCAAAATGGCAGATGGGTCCACAACTTTTCCGAGGTTGTACTAATATTACCTATATCTAATATTACCTATATCTTAGGAATGGTCAGTGATAATAAGCGACAAGAAACTTCAAATGGTTGATTTCAACCAAAACTGATAGTCGATGCGCTTTCAAGTTTATGAGTTATCTGTGAAAACTGGTAAAATGCGGAAGATAACTGCCAAAAGTTACGTTGATAATTTTTAGCATAAACATGTCATACATACCATATTTCATTTACACACAGACATACACACTAACTAATGGCTGAAACTCGAAATTTGGGCTCTGGTGTCCTAAAAACGTGTTCAAAGCGAGACATTAAAAATTTCAGCCCATTACAATAATTTCCTTTTTATAGGATAACGAAAATGAACAGAAAGGATATGATGATTATAAGACATGTTTAGAGAAAGGATATGATGATGATTATAAGACATCTTCACAGAAAGGATATGATGATTATAAGACATCTTTAAAGAAAGGATATGATTATTATAAGACATCTTTACAGAAAGGATATGATGATTATAAGACATCTTTACAGAAAGGATAATGATGATTATAAGACATCTTTACAGAAAGGATATGATGATTATAAGACATCTTCACAGAAAGAATATGATGATTATAAGACATCTTTACAGAAAGGATAGGATGATTATAAGACATCTTTACAGAAAAGATATGATGATTATAAGACATCTTTACAGAAAGGGTATGATGATTATAAGACATATTTACAGAAAGGATAATGATGATTATAAGACATCTTTACAGAAAGGATAATGATGATTATAAGACATCTTTACAGAAAGAATATGATGATTATAAGACATCATTACAGAAAGGATATATTGATTATAAGACATCTTTTTTAAACTGCCGGGACCTGCTAAACTAATCTAAGCGTCATTTAAAATCCAATGAGTCAATCACAACATCACGAAAACGTCAAACACCATCAAGATAAAATCATCTTCTAAAAATTTAAATAAAAAAAATAGAAAGTAAAAGAAATAATTAAAAATGAAAGTAAAAAAATTGAAAGATATATTGTTTATTCTGACATAATGAAAGAGGCGGTGAATAGAAATTTAAAGACATTACCTACCATAGAGTTTGTTCCAAACGAGTAGACAAAGACAGTGCCTACCTACCTACTTAAATAGAGGATATGACTTTAATATTTTTAGGGATACCTACCTAATTTGTATTAGGAATTCAGAACCAAAAGGCGGTGTCGTATAATATAATGCCCCTCAAGAATACCACTGCGTGCTNGGGGGTTCATTCCCATCAATTTTTCTATATCTCTTACCGTTTTGGCTAAACAATGAGTATTGTCAAAATTTTATTGTGCCCGATCCCGGATTCGAACTTGTAACCCTCGAATGGCTAGTCACAATTTTGCAAAATATGTCCTAAATGAAGGATAAAGATGTTACCTAAAACTTTCTCGCTTTGAGTTGATATGTTGTCGCGACAAATCTTAAGATATTGGCCAAAATTCGGAAAATTTTGAGCAAGAAATTGGAAAATCGGACGGAAAATCGGCCATAAAATCGGACAATACCGTGCCTATAACCTTCCCCGGGTAAAAACAAATAAGTGTGCAAAGTTTCGTGCAATTCCGAGCTGTAGTTCGTAAGTTATAAGCGAACAAACAAACAAACAAATAAATAAATAAACAAACAAACAGACATTCACTTTTATATATATAGATTTACTGTATAAGGTGTAGAGCTGAAAGTGTGGAAACTCATGCAGTTACATGTGAACAGACACTAGAGTGCACCTCATCACACCCAGGCAACATTAAAACTATTATGCTTTAAAACTACTATTTGGTTGGTGACCAACGACATAACTGAATCAGTCATATTAGAAATCCCATAACTCGAAAATATCAACTTAGAAAATCTTTATGATGTTTCTGAAATGAACATATCTATATAAAACGCAAAGCCCATTTAGTATACTGACTGACTGATAATCAATTTAGCTAACGATGGCTGAACCTAGAGACTGAAGAGATGTGTTATCTCCTCTTTCCACTGGTATCAATATCTCAATTTGGAAAAATAATGAGTTATGGGGTTACTCAAATGAACACATATTACTATTTCCTCTAAAGTCCATACAAATCATCTGAGTCATGGTGTTTCTGTAAGAAACGATGCGTTTTCATCTCCGCTTTCCACTGGTATCAATATTTCAATTTGGAAAAATAAAAAGTTATGGTGTTTCAGAAATTACACATTCAGTTATTTTTACCCTCGTTTAGATTACAGTATGCACATCAAGTACGATTTTTTTCTTGTCGTTGTCGTGAAACGATTACGAATGTTGGTGTGCACACTCTATCAGCTGATAATACCAACTCCAAATGTTTCTACTTCTACTACACTAGCGCTAGAATTCCACCACTCCTTCGTCGTATAAGTTAGTTTAAGCAAATTTTCAAGTATAATTACCCTTGCTTAGATTATTATTATTATTTATTGTGTTTCAAGGGGTTAAACACCGCTGACACATTACAAATTTGGGAACCAAAATACCCCCCATCCCTAATATTAAAAAAAAATATAAATATACATAAAAAAAATTACAGTATGCATGCCAAGGACGTTTGCAAATTATCATTAGCCAACGATCATACCAAGTTGAATACACCAGTTCCCGTCAGATCACTAAAGTTAAGCAACGTCGGGCGTGGTCAGTACTTGGATGGGTGACCGTTTGAGAATACCACGTATCGTTGGCTCTTTTTTCTGGCCCAACCCAGGCTGATGTGGGTAGCTGGTTTGCAAGTTTCCAGCGAATGGAAGGTAAAACTCCCGTCTTGAATGACCAATAGAAGTAAAAGAGACGTTAAGCCAAAAAAAAAAATATATCATTATAGATATTTTCATTATTTGAATAGGGCCTGGCGCTGTAAAAATGTTACGGGCCACGTGAGAAATCAATCCCATAGTGTAGGTCGGTATGTTTATTAGATAAGGATTTAGTGTCGAGGTTGAATTGTCTGAAGAAATCTATTACAGATTGTGCGTCTACTCTGAAGAATTCGGTTCGGTTAGTTTGTCTGTCGTACAGGTTGCTATATGCTCCATTGATTTTTACTATCAAGAATCTTGTGGCGGTTCAAAGTGTATGAGAAGACTGGTCTGAAATTTATAATCAAAGTTAGATAGTTATTCTTGGAGATTATTAAGGTATGGTATGTGTGTTTGTAGGTTTTTATATTTGGAGACAAGGTCGTCCAGATTCTTAAAGTTCTCAATGGTGGATGTTGTACAGGTTTCTCTTCTCTTTCATCTTATATTGTATCTAAACATATAATTTTGATTTCTTTTCTTTTTAAGTAGACCTAAACCAAAATTATTGAACATGAAATCTACGCCCGAGTAAGTTATGCTAACAGATTCTTGTTTAGCTTAAGTCTAAACTAGGGAAGGGCTAGTCATCCACGAGTCGACTCACGACTCAAATCATCTTTATGAATGTTGACTCCTCAAAGGGCCGACTTACGAGCTGCTTTTTTTGTTGACTGATAAAGATAATAAAGGGAGAACCGAAAAAGATAATAAAGGGACTTACAAAGATAATAGAGGAAAAAAGGGAGAAATAGAGTGAGATAATCATTTGTATTTTATAACTATAGATAAGAGAACGTAATATATCTGGAGCTGGACACCGCTTTAGGTCCATATAAGTTTTAAGACCTTATTATAAACAGAAGCTTGTTTTCGATGTTGCAGGCTAATATACAGGTAGATATATTATTTGTTATCATAAAATCAGCAAATTCGATTTTTTTCGGGTGTTTGTTATTTACTGAAGGAAAATGTTCTTTTATTCTGGTGCTGATTGACTGTGATAAAAAGATATTCAACGAACTTGGGGACATTTGTTTGGTTGCCATGCCACTTTTGTCACTGGGGACATGCCACTTTTGTCAATCGGTTTTATTATCGAGGACTTTTTAAAATTGTCACTCGATGCGAGTCGAGAATCGACAAATATTGACGAGTCGAGTCAAATATTGGCCGGGGAGTCAATGCGGGTAGTTGGTTTGCATGGGTCCAGCGAATTAGGGTAAAACCCCGGTCTTGAATGACCAATTGATGTTAAAGAGACGTTAAGCCAAATGAAANACATTAGATTTCCAGAATGTCCCTAAGAAATCATGTCGGTCGATGTTACAAGTCGTGATCAAAACATATTAAGATACAATAATAGCTAAACAAAAGAAAGATGATTCCATTGTATTTGACCACGATGAAGATGACTTGAATGACGCCTTCTTTGCCCAACGGGAAAACACATATATTATATCAAACTAAAAATAATAATTAATACAATGAGTTAGAGATAGTATTGTGGTAAAAATATGAATCATAGAGAGAAATTTCAAATCGGTACACAAAGGGAAATCGAATTAATTAATTTTTAAATTATCATTCAAACTTTGTAGTAGATATGTATACTCATTTACAAAATGAACGAAACATCCTACGAAATCAAGTCCAAAGTAATAAGAGCGTGAAGTCTGAACAGATTTTTTTTTTTTAAAAAAACGAACTTATATATCGGAACAGTTCAAATGTAAGAACGAATCCTTGCGGTGAACCGTTCTTACCCATCATTACTTGACACGAGTTCTGTGAACTGTAGACTCCTTCTTTGTTCTTTGTTGATACTAGTTCTGTGAACTGTAGACTCCTTTTTTGTTCTTTGTTGATACTAGTTCTGTGAGCTGTAGACTCTTTCTTTGTTCTTGTTTGATACTAGTTCTGTACACTGTAGACTACTTCTTTGTTGATACTAGTTCTGTGATCTGTAGACTCCTTCTTTGTTCTTTGTTGATACTAGTTCTGTACACTGTAGACTACTTCTTTGTTGATACTGGTTCTGTGAGCTGTAGACTCCTTCTTTGTTCTTTTTTGATACTAATTCTGTACACTGTAGACTACTTCTTTGTTGATACTAGTTCTGTGATTTGTAGACTCCTTCTTTGTTCTTTGTTGATATTAGTTTTGTAAACTGTAGACTCCTTCTTTGTTCTTTGTTGATATTACTAGTTTTGTGAGCTGTAAACTCCTTCTTTGTTCTTTGTTGATATTGGTTTTGTGAACTATAGACTCCTTCTTTGTTGATAATAGATTTGTGAGCTGTAGACTCCTTTTTTGTTCTTTGTTGATACTAATTCTATGAACTGTAAACTCCTTTGTTCTTTGTTGATACTAGTTCTGTGAACTGTATTAGACTCCTTCTTTGTTCTTTGTTGATACTAGTTCTGTAAACTGTAGACTTCTTCTTTGCTAATATTAGTTTTGTGAACTATAGACTCCTTCCTTGTTTTTTGTTGATACTAGTTCTGTGAGCTGTAAACTCCTTCTTTGTTCTTTGTTGATACTAGTTCTGTGAACTTTAGACTCCTTCTTTGTTCTTTGTTGACACTAGTTCTGAGAACTGTAGACTACTTCTTTGTTTTTTGTTGATATTAATAGTTTTGTGAACTGTAAACTCCTTCTTTGTTCTTTGTTGATATTGGTTTTGTGAACTATAGACTCCTTCTTTGTTCTTTGTTGATATTAGTTTTGTGAGCTGCAGACTCCTTCTTTGTTCTTTGTGACACTAGTTCTGTGAACTATAGACTTCTTCTTTGTTCTTTGTTGATAATAGTTCTGTGAACTGTAGACTCCTTCTTTGTTCTTTGTGATACTAGTTCTGAGAACTGTAGACTACTTCTTTGTTCTTTGTTGATATTGGTTTTGTGAACTATAGACTCCTTTTTTGTTCTTTGTTGATATTGGTTTTGACTCCTTTTTTGTTTTTTGTTGATATTGGTTTTGTGTACAGTAGACTCCTTCTTTGCTCTTTGTTGACACTAGTTCTGAGAAATGTAGACTCCTTCTTTGTTCTTTGTTCATACTAGTTCTGTTACGATATCTCCAGCAAGAATCAAAAATATTTATTTTCTTTTTGAATATTATCGTAGGACTTGTGGTTTTGTTGTCCTTTGCATCAAATCCAGCCTGTGTAGAAGATCATGGAATAAGGAATGCTCCAGTGGGGTTGCAGAATAACTGATAACCAGCTTGTGATCTCCTGACACCTCTCTCTGACTTGGCTGGGGATGCTAAGCAGTCCCCTACAGTTGTCGTTGTTTGTATTATGATAAACTATAACTAAACATTTCAAGTGTAAACATAAATTTTAATCTTTCTCCACTCATACAAAGTCTTTTTGGACTTCTTTCTTCGTTCTTGTGATGAGTGTTGAAAGATGTCGAGATATCTGAGCGCACGGCAGTGCGCCAGGCCAAGNATAAACTATAACTAAACATTTCAAGTGTAAACATAAATTTTAATCTTTCTCCACTCATACAAAGTCTCTTTGGACTTCTTTCTTGGTTCTTGTGATGAGTGTTGAAAGATGTCGAGATATTATTTTTACGATCTCTCCTATAATATTTAAATTAATAACATGTAATTATAAGTGTTCAAAAATATTTATTATCTATACTTATAAAACAAAACACTTACCAGAAATAATATTTATAGTTATTAAAATTGAATGGATGGAGGTTGAGTCAACCCCATCCTTCAACTCGACTAGACTGATGATGAATCGAATGATTCGAAATTAGTTCAAATTTTAAACTTAATAATTATAAACATTATTTCTGATAACTGTTTTATTTTATTTTATTAATAACTAGCTGTTTCACCCGTGCTCCGCAAAAATTCTTATATTGCTATTTTTGTTTTTGAAGGACAATGGAAATTGGGGGTGTATTGGTTTGTGTCCAACCTGTATATTGCAACCTTTAAAACCCAACATTTAAACGTTTTTCCAGGCGCCTTAGAGGCACGGCCATTCTGATTTATTAGTATTTTCAAAATTTTATTTTACCAGTTCTCGGTTTCGACAAGTAACTCTGGAATGGCTGCCCATGCCTTTGCAGAAAATGTCTTAAAATAAGGACTAAATGGTCACCTAAAACTTACTCGCTTTGAGTTGATATGTTGTCACGACAAATTTTAAGATATCGGACCGTGACTGTCCGATTTTGGTGAATAAATTAAAATTTTGGCCGTAACTCGAATACGGCTTGACATATTTTAGTTCTGATAATTTTTCTGGGGTCGTAGACCTTGATTTTGGGGGGATCCATTCCCATCAATTTTTCGGTATCTGCTTTCATACATAGTACATACACACAAATTTCTGATTTATATATCAAGATATTTTTTTCTTTTGCCTGGAAAGTTTTTCCACCTGAGCGTAGATTTTCCCTCTTCTTCTGGCTATTTTGATTTGCATATGCTCATAGGATTGAGTCGGTCTTTCTCTATTTCTTGTGCCTTTTGTTCTATATTGTAATATTTGTTAGGTGATTCTGTTGACGTATCCAAATAATTAATGTCTCAAAAAATGAATAACTTCAGGTTGTTAGTCAATTAAATCTAGATGATTTCTTTATAGATACCCATCTAACTTGTAACATAAACTTGATTGATATAAAAAAAAAAAATTATAATCAGGCCAGGTGTTTGTAAAACTTCTCAAGGCAGGAACAATTTTGTACTCGTAGCTTTTCTATTGTAATCCGGCCGGAAGGACCAAATAGTATATCAGTTCTCATAGGAAAATTTTCGTTCATCCTTGTTAAAATCTCACATGAAGGCATATAGTCTTGAAATATCATTATAAATATGTAATGTATGTAGAATTTCTTTGTGGTAAGGGCCAACGGCCTTTTCGCAAATTTCGGGGTATCACAGCATTACTGGGAGCATCCTGCACTAATAATCTCTTCAATCTTCTAATCTTTTTACTCTGGTGGTGCCGCCATTGGTCACTATTCACATTAAAGTAGTTACTCAATCGTTCTCACAAGTCTGAGAGCACCTTGAAATCATAAGCAAAATTTCGAAAAATGTTCGACCTCGCCGGGGATTGAACCTGTGAGATTGATCCCGGATCGCCAAGAACAATGCCATTGTGATAGCCCCTGGACTAGGAGGACTGCAAATTATAACTATGATTTGTTTATTTTTTTATTTTTGAAAATAATTTAATTTAATTTTGTACCCATTTATTTGTTTCAGGTAATTAAATGCAATCACATTTTACTATTTCAATTTGAGGTAAGTGTTTTTTTCGGGGGTATACAAGTTAACGGCTTTTCAAGAAACAGCACGCCGGGCAGTGTTTTCCGGTCTCAAATGTTAATCAAAATATTTGGCTCAATTTTTCTTATATTGAATGAGAATATTTTACACTGGAGGATTATTCTTTTTTTTGTGTGTNCTAATTTTGTTTTTTAGGCAGTAAAATAATAACATTGGCTCATTGGCAATTTTTTTTTTTGTCCACCCTGAAGAACTCAATTTTGTACTTTCATGTTAGTGATATTATTCTGATCCTTTTTTGTAAGAAAAAGTTCTAAATTCGGTCTGAAGATCCAAACTTTTGAATTAGGGTGGAGGCAACAGTTCCCCTCTGAATTTCGATACTAATAATTCGTCTGAAGGACCAAGGCGGGCTAGGGGATGGAGTTGAAAAAAAGCGCATTTTCCAAAAATCCCCAAAGGATAATGAAATAAATACTAAGTCATCTGAAATGAATATGTATCCAAATTATTCTCGGTTTTATCTCAAACCCTAGCGCTTCAAGCTATTCTCAGAATAATATAAACATTGAATGAGTGAATTGAAGAAGAAAACCATTCACATTTATTTTCACTTTATTGTGTCTTTGAAATCTACACTCAAAAAGACATCTAATAAGATGAAGAAAGAAAAAAATTGCATGCTGAAACATACTTTAACTTAGAAATAAAAATAGTGTTTAGTTGAAGAAAAAAAAACAATTCTATCAATAATTGTTTCCTGCACTCAAGGAATGATGCGCAAAGTGGGTGCGCTGTGGACCGTATTACAGGTGTCTCTTTTGTTCTTTTAATTTATTTAGCCAGTGGCAGATTTAAACTTTCGCCGCCCCGAGGCAATTTATAACTTGCCGCCTCTATTTTGACAGGAAATGCGATTTTCTCTGCAGTATGCCTTAAAAAAATATTTGCCGCCCCAGGCGATGGCCTATGTTGCTTTAACGTAAATCCGCCACTGAATTTAGCGCTAGTTTACGCTATAGTACAATAAAACGTATTGGACTAACCGTGGTGTTGAGAGCGGGCTAGGGGAGGCCGTGACCCTAAGGATTCAAAAGTCAATTAAAGAAGAAAAACAAACCCGATGAGTTGAAATTTCAGAAGTATTTGTAGATACCTTTGAGGAGTACTTTAAGAGATGAGAAGATCACAAGAAGTAAAGTGTCTGTGACACAGTAAGGTCTTACCATCGAGATCCTGGCACTCAGTCGGAAAATATGAGATTAGCCATAGACCTGATTACTGGTCACTGTGGTCTAAGAGAACACGTACACACTATGAGATTCCATCAGGACCGTGTAGAATCTGCGTGGAAGATGAGGAGGCTGCTTCTCATTTTTTTACTGTAATTCCCTACTTGTGTGGAGACTGAGCATGGGGCAGCTACAACCCAGGCTATGTGTAGACTCTGTGGGGAGGATGAAGAGACTGCTTCTCACGTCATTTTTGACTGTAATTCTCTACTTGTGTGGAGACTGAGCATGGGGCAGCTACAACCCAGGCTATGTGTAGACTCTGTGGGGAGGATGAAGAGACTGCTTCTCACGGCATTTTTGACTGTAATTCTCTACTTGTGTGGAGACTGAGCATGGGGCAGCTACAACCCAGGTTATGTGAAGACTCTGCGAAGAGGATGAGGAGACTGCTCCTCACGTCATTTTTG
>CM022876.1:5144753-5155283 GCA_012654025.1 Pachypsylla venusta | reverse complement strand
CTCTCCTCCTGAACATCCTAAACGACATATTCCTGATGTTGGTGGGAATTTTATTGAACTCTCTCCTCCTGAACATCCTAAACGACATATTCCTGATGTTGTTGGGAATTTTATGAACTCTCTCCTCCTGAACATCCTAAACGACATATTCCTGATGTTGTTGGGAATTTTATTAAACACTCTTCTCCTGAACTTCCTAAACGGCATGTTCCTGATGTTGTTGAAAATTCTATTGAACACTCTCCTGAACATCCTAAACGGCATGTTCCTGATGTTGTTGAGAATTCTATTGAACACTCTTCTCCTGAACATCCTAAACGGCATGTCCCTGATGTTGTTGGGAATTTTATTGAACACTCTCCTCCTGAACATCCTAAACAGCATGTTCCTGATGTTGTTGGGAATTCTATTGAACACTCTCCTCCTGAACATCCTAAACGGCATGTTTCTGATGTTGTTGGGAATGCTATTCACACTCTTATGTCGAAAGTGTGCGCACGGTTTGTGCTGTGAAATCAAAAGATTATTACGGTCCCTAGTGTTATAATGACGGACTTGACTTTGGATGTGTAGTTTGGGTGAGTTTATAGATTACACAACACAATTCTAAACACTTATTTGTTTTCATGCTACAAGCTTCCCTGAGAGCCCGCTGGCCGCTTCTGAAGTGTGAAAGGCTGTCAGTCCAAAGATAATATGCCAGAAACAGCTCGCGGATCAGCATTATGCGGCCTCAAATGTTTATCAATATACACAGTGTTCAATTTTTCGTAGCCCTTTCCTTAAAAATGGCGAGAGGAAATCTTTGGAGGAGATTTTGTAGGGGGCCCTTGGGAGAGTTTTCGGGATGGGTTTGAGAGGGGGGTCCCAATATGACTTGCGCCACTAATGATCTACAACTATAGATAAGCTTATTCATCTACAATATTTCAGAAACAGAAATAAAATAAAAAACACATTGATAGTCTCTAATAAAAAACTATAAAAATGAAATCTATACTCAATTTACAACTGGTTTCTGTTGAACCATCTATTAAACGTACAACCAGATAGACGACGAAGAATAGATAGATGTTCGGAAGGTAAATCTGAATTAGGAATCAGGACATCGGAATAGAAATCATCTTCAGAAGAAGGATGTACGTGTTTTATTATTCTTATTGTCATACAGGAAGGATGTCATTAGAAATTCTGGCTGGTATCTACAGGGTGTTTGGTTATAAATGGGACCCCTGAATATGGTGGGTAGCTGAGATCAAATGGAACATTTTTTTACGCAATTCGTTAGTGAGTCTGACGAAGCATAGCCGAGTTACAGGGTGGAGAAGGCTGTTTTTGGAAAATATTCAACGTAACTTGGTGGGCTCTGTGTGACCAAACAAAGAGTAAATGGACATTTAATACTAATTTTTGATGGCGCTGTTTCCAAAGATGGCATCAAATTTCCAAAAAAATAAAAGCAAAATTGGGAAAAACCTGAAAATTCTGTCTGTTTTCTGATTCAATATCTTCATGAAATGTGCTTTCTTTTTATAAAACATTTTGTGATCACAAATTTTTTGCCAGATAAAGATAAAAGACATAAATAATGTCAAATTAGAAATTCGAAAAAAAACCACGAAAAAACACGAAAAATTTTTCATTTGGTAACTCTACCCCTAAAGTACTTCCCTATCTTTAGGTCCATCCCGTATGGATAGTGTTAGAGGGAAGCTTGACTCCCTCTGCCAAATCTAATAAACCTTAGCAAAACTTGATACCAAGTATCAGTAAAGCAGAGACACACAGTCACTGCTGAACTAACATAGGGAAGTACTGTACGACGTCATCTCGAACATGGCAAGGAACATAAACAAAACAAATCATATTGCCAGAGATGAAAGTCGATAGCAGTATAAAGTCCTAGGAGATTTCCTAAGAGGGGTTGAATCAGTTATAAGATAGGAAGTACACAAACTCCGACTAAAGACCAGCGCCTTGTTTCAACACAATTATAAGATCTGATCAAGTGATACAAAAAAAAGCGGCAGAAGTCATGAAAGGCCTCACACAAAATGACCTCCACCACTGTTTCGATCAATGGAAAATTCGCCTGGGATAGGGATAGAGGAGGGGAGTGCATTGAAGGGGATAACTACTAAAGTTGGGTAAGTTAAACACACATCGTTATATGGGAAGAGTCTACGAACTTAATAGCCACACCTCGTACATGAAACTTCCTACAATCTTATCCAGCAGACAAAGGTCCTCTAAAGACATCTCACAAACCTCTCACAATATCAAGATTTCTCAGATAATCCTGAAAAATCTTGATGAGAAATGCTTCAAAATTAAATTTTGCGATTTTCCTTTGATTTTGTTAAAGTCGTCTAAGAGTTTCTAATGATTTTCCTTCACTTTTATAATTGTATATATATATATATATATATTATATGCTTGAGTTAACATTATCAACACAACTTCTCCTCGTCGTTTTCTCACTAGAAGTCTCAATTCTAGATCATACTCTCTTACCGAAGCTATGCGTCTATTCGGTTCATTGGCTGATGGATCGTTGTGTTTGTGTATATGTAACGCTTGTATGAATCTTATAATAATAAGAACACCAAAACATACTCCTATAGCTATCATAACAACCAGATATACAGTGTGTCCCAAATAAACATGTAACCCTTTTTACCACCTATACTAGAGCGCCATGAAAGGGTTACAGCTAAAGAGAGTACCTAGGCACCGAACAAAAGGTTGGATCATGTTAGAATTAAGGAAAGCAACGCCGACCCCAAAATAGAATTGTGAAAGGGTGAATTTAAAGAAGACGGGATCTCAAGCAAAGACCATTTTGTTTAAGTCTCCAGAAATGTGCCCCTTCCTCCTAACAAGGGCTGCTGCCAAAAAAAAAAAAAGGTAAAGTTAGCGATTCTTGTTATTATCTCTTGGTAAGTGAAACATCTGATGAACTTAAAACAAAAATAGGAAATTGGAAGCTCCAACCAATATATCTATCGGAACTGTTATTTGCAGATGATTTGGTATTAATAGCAGATACGCCAAGTAAAGTTGAGAGATTAGTCAATATATGGACAAAAAATCTAGCGGAAAGAGATATGGAAATAAATGCCGATATGTCCTAAATTCTTTGCACACTTATTTGAAAGATGAAAGAATCAAATATTACAATGTAGACCAGAAGATAATAGAAACAGAGGAAGACCGAGACAATCCTATGAAGACATGCTAAGCGATATAGCAAGAAGAAGAGGGAAGACCTACTCTGAGGTTGGAAGACTTTCCAGGCAAAGATGAATACCGCCGCTGGATAGACGAGGAACCCGACGCTCTATAGGGCGAAAGGGGTATGACAAAGAAGAAGTGAAACATGTTCAAATTTAGTAGATCATTAGTGATCCACTGTTAAACAGGCCCATAAACAGGATCCCTGGGGGTGAGGTGGGTATATTTATGTGCAGGAAGGCACACCTAATAGGGATGTCATTATAGGGAGTCCAAATAGGTATTTAATTATCGGTTCAATACTAATACTTCATTCATTCAATAGTGGTCTCTTCGTATCCGATGGTAGACAGATGTAAGAAACAGCAGCTCTAGATAAGTTGTAGTCTACTGCTAAAGTTTTTAAATCTCGATCTTGTATGCTAATATTTGACAAGTATTCCCCCAAAACCGTGACAATTACCATACTATTACATCTATATCTATATATATAAAAGTGAATGTCTGTTTGTTTGTTTGTTTGTTTGTTTGTTTGTNACGGTTGTACCTCGGTGATATGATTATTAATGTGGGAGTCAGATTTATTATCATTTTTTTCTCTCATCTTCTCGAAACGAAGTTCGGGTACTCAGCTAGTATAGTATAATTACGTTCAAAGCCATGCCCAGGGGGTCCATGGGGTTAAGACCCCTCCCTCCGAAATTGTATTATTATTTTTATGCATGACTTATGTAATATTGTAATGTATAACTCATCATCAACCATCAACAACAAAAACAACAACATCATCAATAACAACAACCGCAACATCATCAACAATAAAAACAACAATGACAAAATCGTCAATAACAACAACAACATCCAAATCACATTCCATGATAATCATTTTCAGGTGTTAGTCCTGGCTTGGCTGTGAATCCTTTGGACCCCACCACCCCCCGAAAAAAAAACTTGGGTAGGACCCTGATTATGTGATATTACAGTTTGTCAAGTGAGACGTTTACAGTCGAAAACAAATCGAATGAAGCCGTTCCCGTTAGATCACTGAAGTTCAGCAACGTCCAGCAAAGGTAGTTTTACCAAGTGGGTGGCAACTTAGGTTCGCGCCCTCGTGATGTTGGTTTTTGGTGATGCCATTGTGGGCAGTTTGTAAGTTTCCAGCGAATGGAGGGTGAAACCCCCGTCATGAATGACTAATAGAAAAGAAAATTTAATGAAAATAATACCAATTCGGGACCTTTGTTTGTTGTGATAGGCTGATAGGTCCCCAATTGGTCTCACTCCACGTAGGTACTATTCACTCGGTATATTTGCAGATGATATGTAACTGAAATACTCTGAGCAGGGAAAATCTTGTCTTGTACCTATACAAATCGAATGAAAAGAATTGATTGAATTCAAAATGGTGGCTTCTTTGTTATTTAGTCTTCTTTATTGATGAATATTTGGTGTCCAACACAAGGAATTGGTTTGGCGGCGGCTAACAAAAAATAGTGGACACCTAGAAGGTACTCTAGTAGGTAGAGTGATTCTCAAACAGTGGTCCAAACCCACCGTGACACTTTTCCCACAAAAGAAAAGATTGCCTTTAACTTACATGAAAATAATTTAAAGAGTCGTGAGATAATTTTAAAAAAAATTGGCAATGTTGGTTGAAAGCTTTATTAATTATTATATTAAAAAAAAAAAAAAANTGTTTGTGACAATTATTAAAGGTCTCATTAAAATAAGTTTCATGAATTGATTACTATAAGCTTTTTGCTAAAACGCGGGTACTTTGTACCCTTCCCCCCCCCCCCTTGGCAATGCTAGGGTTAAGCAACGTCCAGCGAGGTTGTACGATGTGGGTGTTCACGTGAGTTCGCGGCCTCGTGATGCTATTTTTTCGGCCCAACCCTGGCTGGGTGAGGTCAATGTGGGTAGCTGGTTTGCAAGTTTCCAGCGAATGGAGGATAAAACCCCCGTCTCGAATAACGTTCCGATTGCACGTTTGTCAATCGTCACAAAAAAAAACATCATATTTTCGTTGGACAGTTTTGGAGGAATGGGGACCTGATAATTTCCTATCATTTATTTCGTGGTGATACGGAGCCTTCTACGTCATGAAGATCGGTAAGTCCTGCCCTATAATATTCCAATGGTGTTTCAGCACCAAACAGTTTGGTTTAGGAAGTACTGTTCTAGTATGTAGATAGCTAGGTACCAAAAATGAATAGCTTCGGGCTAAGCTAGACGTCTTATTTTAATTTATTTTCCCACAGAATTAGATTTACCTGAGAGAAGATACAAAGATACGTAGTCAGTCCCAAGGGCGGATACAGGGCGGGGGGGGGTCGATGGGGCAATCCCCCCTGCCCCTCAAGGCTGAAAAATGTAAATGTTTATTCAAAGCGAATCGATTTTAACAAAGAATTGTTTTAAAATTTGAAAAATAAAATCACATGATCTTTTTTTTTGTCTAGTGTTTTTATAAATTAAAACTACAATAATAAAAGCATTAGCTACGGTTAAGGCCGTAGACAGAATATCCGGGTCTGGGGGAAAAATTTACAGGCCCCTCTATTATTCTTTCATCTAAAATCACCGTATGGGCAGTAATAAAAGTAAAAGTAAGAAATTCACTTAGTTGATGTGAAAAGACGTGTACGCTTCTTCTTGGCAACAAATAATTCGATTATCAGATGTTAATGTTTACGAAATATATCAANTAAAGTTTAGTCTATCTCCATACCAAATTTCATCAAAATCGGTTCAGTAGTTTAAGCGTGAAAGCGTAACATACATACATACACACATACATACAGACAGACAGAGTTACTTTCGCATTTATATATTAGTATGGATTCAGAAAAAAAACATGAAAAATTTCATTATGATAATTTTATCACCGGGACTCTTAGAAAATCTTGCTCCTGGAGGAATTCCCCCCTCCTCTCGTCGGACCTGGGCACGGTACCTTATTATATGTTATAGGAACAAGTAGCTTCCATGTCGATTATAAGTTGAGGCCTCGATCGTCCCCCCCCTCAACTGGCGACCTGCATCCGCGCCTGGTCAGTCCTATGCTAATTATTAGTCATGTAACAAACTTGATAGAGAACATTGTAACACCTTTGGCATATAGATTAAGATATCGTAACCGCTGTGCCAGAGCAAATTAGTTCGTCGTCACGATGACCCGTTCTACGCACCAGGACCACTAGAAACGCATATCATCACAGTTCCCATTGTTACCAGGTGGTAGGGAATTTCCCTACGCGTAGGGAGAATTAGGCGCCCGTATGGAGAGAGGGAATTTTCATTAAAAGAGGCCAAAACGTAGGGAAATTTAAAGATTTTACTATTTTTGCATATAATTCGCATTTTCGGTTAATTTTAATTCTAGAGAAAAGTAAATAATTCGTCCAAACTTTTTTGTGGAAAGTTAATTCACCCAAAATTGAATGTTGACAATTAATCAGATCAGATAATTAAATACGACTAAGGCCCGATCCTACCACAACGTGTTTTCTGCGTGTTTCATTCTAACACTCTGTCAACCCTCAAATCACCGTCCTACCAAACTTTAGTTCCTTTTTCCACCACTTTTTTTAACTCTCCGTTCAAGAGAGGGTTTTGTTCAAACACACTCTCCTATTGGTTGATTTTTTTTTTTTACTTTTATAGTTTTGTATATTTTTTAAAATCACAATCACATCACATTCTAATCGAACATTTCAATTTTCATATTATAATTTAATTTTAATTTTATGTGAAAAAGAGGAAAATTTTTACAATGAAAGTCTCAAAAGAACTCGGGTCACTGTAGAACGCTGTTTTGGGGTCCTCAAGAGAAGGTTTCCACTCCTCTCAACAGGAATATGTGTTTCCCCACCCACCATGGAGAAGACTGATGCTTATATTATTGCATGTGAAATCTTGCTTAATATAGCATGTATCAACCAAGAAGGAAATCTCCCTGTTGATCCTGAAGTCCAAGGTGTTGATTTTGAAGAAGAAGTGGATGACATCAATGCACCTGGAGCTTCAGGAGTGATCCAGACAGCTGCTCAAAGGGAAAGAGGTCATGGTCCGATATCTAAGATAAATATCTATTTATCTATTTTAGGGTACCTTTTCAAAAATGGTCGAAAAAAGAGAGGCATGGCCGTAAAAACGTTTCCTAACCTTTCTAATTAGGTTAAGGGAAACGTTTCCTAACCTCTAAAAAAAATAGATGTTAGGAAACGTTTTTACGGCTATGCCTATCTTTTTTTCGACCATTTTTTAAAAGTTACCCTAAAATACATATTTACCGATATCTTAAATTTTGTCGTGACAACATATCAACTCAAAGCGAGAAAGTTTTAGGTGGCCTAAAAGGCAGTATGTTTACAATTATTTCTTTTTCTCTTCTTTTTATAAAAATTAAGGCTTAAAATGCCTTTTTTTTTTTTTCTTCTAAGGAAATCTTAATTTGGAACATAGTTTGCAAAAAACGGTCCAACCGTTTTCGGGTTATGGTCGTTTTCACGATTTTTGTAAGGGGAATCATAGAATAGTATTAGCTTCTAATTTTTGAAAGGAAAATCATAGGATACTATTAGCACGGGAACGGCCATGCCTCTAAGGCGCCAAGCTATAGACCGTAGCGAAGCACGGGTGAAACAGCTAGTATTGTACAAAAATATAATGTGGGTTGTGCTGTGTTTCATTTTTGAAGGAATTTGTTGACCTTTGTTTGAAATAAGGCTTTTTCCACCGCAAACTTTGCCTTATTCTGTGTAATACGAAAATTAAATTTTAAAATTCGTCAATGTTTATATGAGTAAAGCGAGCAAAATTCCTAAAAACAGTGTTGCCAGACTGTATTTTAATCCCGATTGCGAGTCCAAAAACACACGTTCGTGATAGGGTGTATTGACCCTCGAGTTTCTTGGTAGGACGCAAAAATTTCCAACACTGTGATAATATTCTCCAAACACAAACACGGCTTTTGGTAGGACCCGGCCTAATCGATATTTTATGAATCAATATAAAAATAGCGCGGGAATTTTTTCGTTTAATTTTTTTTCTTTGTTTTAGTTTTGACTAATTGACTCATAACTTTGACTCTTGATAATTTTCATTTTAAAGTTTTTTCTTTCATTTGTAGATCTATATATAGGTTATATATAATGTAGGTATCTAAAATTCGACAGAGATGGCCAAATTTATGATCCCTATTGGGAATCGAACCCAAGTCTCTCATATTTAAATCTGTCATCATGTTTATCTCTAAGAAATCATCACTACGACACGCTACCAGGAGCATAGCTACAGGTACCTACTCATTTTCTTACCATAAACTTGTAAAAATTGACATTTTTAGCGTACGGAAACTGTAGGGAGAATGTGTTTTAGCGTAGGGAAATGTAGGGAGAAATCAAGGCCTCCGTAGGGAATTTTGGCGAAAATGACCTGGCAACACTGACAGTTCCAGCCAAGGGCCATCCAACTCTTTCCCGTTACTTCATATTAGAATATTTCTACCATTATTCCATGCCTGATTGTAAAAATATTGAGCCTGTGGTTTCGGCGGAGGGGGGTCCATTCTCATCAATTTTTCGAAAGCTCTTGCCGTTTTGGCTAGACTATTTGTGATACATACATACATTGAGTTTTATTATTATTGATTTCTTCTTATGTCATATGTTCTATGTTTCTCTGTTCTAGGTTCCATAAAGACTTCATTACTAGTGGGATCCACATTTAACATTTCTTGGCATTTGGCCTATCCACATAGGGTAAGCTTTGTCTTTTTCTGTGAAAGGGCAATATAGCGTTGTGTTTCAGTTGAGTTGGGGGGGAGGGGGCGATTTTATTTAAACTCTGAGAATATCACCATCGGAGTCACTAAAATGAATGAGTTTAGCCACCAAGGGACATGCGAGGATATAGCCCTTTGGGGGACACAATCGCACAATATACCTAATAGAAAATTTGGAGGGGAAGGGACTCGTAACCTAGAGACCGTGGGTTCGAGTCCTGGGCAGTACTTTTTAATGCAATGTTTTATCGAGGTACGATACCTAATTTGTTCAAATCTGTAGATCTTACCACAAATGCCTTTCATAAGGGTGATAAGCGATTTTATAAGCGTGATGACGAAAAAACGGGTGAGAGAATTTTTGACGATTTTCTATTTATGTATTTCTATTTAGTCTCAGGATTGGGAACTATTTAGGGGCCCGTGCCCCCCACCCTATCAATAGGATAAAAGACATAGCGGATCACCATTCATTTGATTTTTTTTATATTTCTTACGTCATTAGGTATAATGAAATTTGAGAAACACGCCCGCTTAAAAAAACTGGGGGGCACGTGCCCCCTCCCCTATATCCGCGCATGCCAAGGAAGTAAACCAGCTTCATTAGATGACGGTTCTAAGCCTAAGTTCGTGTATATACAGAAGGTTTGGTGTTCGGAAGGGTATCCAGCCTTTAAGAAACTCTGCTTCAAACCAATGATGAGTGATCATCAGAAAAAAATAGTTTCTACGCAGTTTCTATTGATGCTGTGAGAAGTAAGCTAGGGTTAACGTGGCAGCGAATTTTGGTTTATTATTTTCAATAATGAACCTTTGGAATCTTCACGAAAAAAAAAAAAAATTACCTCCTCTCAAAATTTGATATTATAGAGCGGTAACCATGTTTTATCGATGTTGGTATACTCAAAATTTAATTTCACTTTTCTCTACCAGCTGTAGGTACTAGACCAAAAGGCCAAAAAGATAATCAATTGTTGTACAGGCTCCAAAAAGCAGACTACTTAGACGGCGCCGGCGGGGGCCTCGCTCTGCAAAAGCGTCTTTCATACTGATTTGTTGAAAAAAATTTTTGGACCGGTGTGAGGAGGCGCCTGATTCCAAACACCTGTTCTATAAGTCTTACCTTGAAGATTTAGCTGATCAAAATTAATATCCCACATCATTACTAGAATGGGTCTTACAAAGCCCCGAATTGGGTCCATCACGATATAGCCCAAAGATCCGTTTAGGTTAATGTTTAAAATTGCTGTAAGAAGAAGAAACGTTGCCTGCTATTATTATTATTATTATTTAATAGAATATTTATCTCTAATTTAAAAATATAAGTGGAAACATTTATCTTTTGCGAACATTTCGAGATGTGAAAATGTTCTTTCATTTCTAAATTAAAAATATAAGTGGAAACATTTATCTTTCGCGTACATTTTGAGATATGAAAATGTTCTTTCATTTCTAAATTAAAAATATAAGTGGAAACATTTATCTTTTGCGTACATTTTGAGATATGA
>CM022876.1:5128969-5140753 GCA_012654025.1 Pachypsylla venusta | reverse complement strand
TTTTTTTTAATTGTCACTCCTCTCATCCGAACATCAATTGCTATCCCAGTACTTCGTGGATTGTATCTTTCCAAGTATCTCTGCACTGTGCTATTGATTTCCATTCGTCTCCAACGCATTTCTTTACTTCATCGATCCATCTAGTCTTCTGTCTGCCACGATTTCGTCTTCCCGCTGTTGGTTTCCAATCTGTTAACTGTTTACACCATCTTGTCTCATCCATCCGTGCCACATGTCCTGCCCATTTGAGTTTTAATTTCAGTGCTTCTTTTCTGATATCTCCAACATTGATTTTCTCATTCATCTTCTCAGGGGATCAGCTGATCGAGCTCGTTAAGTGTAACTGTGTTTCCATTTTGCTCTCGACTTTTTAAGTGTTTAAACGATAAATCAGTGATTTATTTATTTTATGTGTAACGAAATATTTTGTTTGTAACCCTAAGTACTGAAATATGTTAAGCACATTATCGAAAACAGCGAATTAAATGTATAAACGACAATTATATTAAGATAATCTACGAAGAAGTGCTAAGAGAAGTCAGCCAAAACATTTGAGCTTTAAAAGAGGAGAACTCTTGTTGTTTAATTACTGAACGGTCAAAGATACAACTCCCCTACAACTGGAAACCCGAAGTATAGGGTGTCAACAAAGTTCTGCTTTATTAAGGAAATAATATAAATTGAAAGAGACAACATGTCTGAAGCATCGGGAAATAATTTGATGGAACAAATTCTGATGGAAATTCGAAACGTTCGAGAAGATTTTAAAACTGAAAGTAAGGAAACAAGAAATATACTGAATACAAAAATTGCAGAAATTCAGAAGGAACATTCTGAAACAAGAGGAAAGATGGAAAAACAAGGTCAAAGGATAAATTTAATGGAGAGAGAACTCAAAAAAAGAAACCTCATAATATATGGAGTAGACAAGAAACCACAAGAAAATATGGACTCCATTAAACAAATAATCAAATGGATTCTCAATGATGTAATGAAGCTGGGAATAAGAGCAGAGGAAGTAGACGACTTTTACAGAATTGGAAATAGGGATAACAACAGAAGACCAATTTTATTGAAAATGGTATCTTGCTGGCGTAGAACAGAAATTTTAAAAAATACCAGAATCATTCAATATCCCACTGCAAATAATTCGCCTAGTTTTAGACACTCTTCGAAGTCATATCTTAAAAATTTCAAATGGCCGCCATTTTGAAGTAAAACACGCTAGACGTGTAATTTTTTTTTTTGCAAAGTACTACTAATTCCATTGTCTTTCCGAAAATGTATCACAAGATGAGGGTTCGTATTTAAAAACAAAAGTTGGACCCCACGGGGCCACATGGACTCGCCCCTGAAAAATTGGTCACAGCGCCAGGTGGTTTAATTTGGGATATAATGCCATGCAAAATTTCAAAACTCCACATAAAGCCGTTCAAAATATATACATTTACCTACATTTTTTTTTTACAAAACTCTTTATATTTTTTTTTTTCAACTATCCATTTCCACTGTTGAAAGTCTCCTCCATTTGTTTTCACACACATCGGTGGATTGCTATGGGCCACCTGAGTCCCACCGCGTCGTCCTCTGAATTTCATCTCGCCATCGTCTGCTTGCCCTTTCACTTGGTCTCTCTTCGTCCCAGGTGCACCATTGCAAGATTCTGTAGGTCAATATATCATCCGTTCTTCTGGCTTTATGATCAGTCCCTTTGAGTCGCTTTATTCTAATAATTATATCTTAAATATTACGCAATTGAATTGTATACAAATTCGGACACCCTTTATATTTGCTCCAAAAGAACACATCAGTAGAGTTAAAGGAGGTGTGCTATTTAGAATGTAGTTCACATTATTTAGCTGAGGTTTTTCTGGTAACGTGTATTATCGCATGAAATGCTCATTTAAAATTCTATTAGAAAAAACAATCACTTAGTATTCGTAATCAATATTGTTGATAATCGGCTTGGTAATTACCTATGTCTATTTATTGTAAAATTGCTCTGCACTCTGAGCATCACCTCAACCCACACTACCTTCATCTCTGCGCACCTTATTTTTTATTATTTTTTTCAAAAAAATTACAAACTTTGAAAAAATATTTCTTTGTGTAAAAAAGAGGATATTGGTAATAATGTGTCATTATCCTTCAATGACACATTATTACTAATAAATGCATTTTATTTCCTTAGTCCCCCCCCCCCTAAAAGTTTACCCTGGATTCTCCCTGGGAACGACATAAATTCTTTAAGAGATCATGTTAAGATTTTTTGATTTGATTTTCAGAGCTCAGCAATATCAAGTGACTCTACCAAAAGATTTTGAGTGTGAAAACTGTACAGTAAGATTACTCAGGGAAGCTTCGGAATGGTCAAACAATTATCGGTTTTGGTCTTGTGCAGATGTCGACATCAGGAACAGTAAGTTTTTATTTTAACACCCTCATTACACAATATTGTACAGTAAGATTACTCAGGGAAGCCTCGGAATGGTCAAACAATTATCGGTTCTGGTCTTGTGCAGACGACGACATCAGGAACAGTAAGTTGTTATTTTAATACCCTCATTACACGCACACACATTTTTAAGGAGTCTCACGCCGACGCCGGGTTGAATTGAAATTTTGTACCCTAGAGGATAATTAAGTTTTCTATCAATTTATCAAATCAAAACTTGAGAAGCTTGAACGTCGCAATTTCGATATTTTTGTTGAATTGTAGCGAATCACGGGCAAACAGCGAATAGATTTATATTTTTTGATTGATCCTAGCTCTGCAGGTAATACATATTTGATTCTGTGCCAAATCTGAGTACTCATAGCAGCATTTGGAGTAAGCCAATTGAAATCAGCCGTTTCAACTAAGGTCGGGAAGAAAATTGCAAGTAGACTTGGTGTGTAGGACCAATCGCCTGTGAAATCCACCCTTCTTTGCAGTAACTGTTCTTTTTAGGCTTCTAATTACAGATGGTAAAAACTATATTATTTTTCACAATTTTTCAGGAAATAAATACAAGGAAGATTGCAGCGGCCATGGAAGATATCTCCTCTCCAAATGTAGATGTGATAGACTCTACTATGGACACAAATGTCAATATAAAGATGAATGTATGGAAGACATTGATTGTGGAGACAGAGGAAGATGTGTTGATGTCAAATCGTTCACAGCGCCAAGGAGACATTGCTATTGTGAGATTGGATGGTTTGGACCTGGATGTACAAAAAGTAAGTGTGGGTAGTGGCATGAAATACTCTAGATAGACACCGGGTGTAGGGGTACATACTCCAAAAATCTGGCCCCAAACCAGAATCGCCTGATGTAATGAGTCTGTTCAAAAGACTCCCATGATGGACCCGTTGAGTGAGTGGAGGCCTGGAAGAGGAAACAGCTAATCACATTCTCTTTGACTTTGAGGCGCTGGAGAATCATCAATGATCTTCAAAATTGCAACAGCCTCAGGTCTCTATTGTTATTTTAATATCTTTCCTACATTTTCTTTGATTTTATTGAGATCTGATGGTACCCATACCGACACTTCTATGATGTTGCCAATTTTTTCTTTGCAAGTTTTTATCACTATATCTGGCGTATTATTGTGAACGTTCCACTTTTGACCCCGGTATACATCCCAAAATCCACTTGTATATATGTATGTATGTTTCTTTATTACGCGATACAAGCAACAATTTTCATTCGATTTTGACGAATTTTGGTATACATATTTAGGACATGAAGGAAATTTCCTGAATAGTTTTTGGGGGCCATGGACCCCCCGGGGGTCCCAAAGAGACCAATATTGTGTTTTTTGGAAATGATTTTTATCTTTTTTGCGGTTTGTTGTAGAAACGTAAAATTTTGATATGTTATGGCCGGTGTGAAGGGATTTTCGATTTTGAAAAGGGAGAGCAGGGGACTTAAAATTTTGCTTTTTGAAAATTACTTTCTAAAATTTGATTCTTGATCCACTAGTTTTTATTACTGTAGGGTCCTCCTAAAATCTCAAGGAATTGATCTTCGAAGTGGCAAATGAATATTGAAAATAATAAACCAAAAATCAAATAATATAAAATAAATATATTTTCTTTCTATTGCAGGATCCTCCTTAAAGTCTCAAGAAATTGATCTTCGAGGTCACAATCATCGTGAACTTAGCAAAGATTTTCAACTCTATTGGCAACTTCTCGAAGATGAAGGAGAAATTGAGATTGTATTAAAAGCAAATAGTACAAGTTATTTAGGTATTGGATGGAGACCCAGAAGTTTAACGGCATCTTGTAAAAATTTCCCAGAAATTATTGATGACACTCCTCAACAGATCAGTTCAAATTTAAAAGCAGAACCAGAACCAAAAAGTGAACCAAAATTAGAACCAGAACCAAAAAATGAAGAAGAATCAAAATCAGAACCAGAACCAAAAGGTGAACCGGAACCTAAATCGGAACCAGAACCAAAAAGTAAACCGGAACCGAAGTCAGAACCAGAACCGAAAAGTGAGCCAGAACCAAAATCAGAACCAGAACCTAAATCTGAACCTGAACCAAAAAGTGAACCAGAATCTACTTCAGAGCCTGAACCAAAAAGTGAACCTGAACCTACAAGTGAGCCAGAATCAAAATCTGAACCAGGTACGTCTTCCTAAGAATATATGGTTGCCCAAACAACGCCTTGTTCGATTCATAGAATAAGCTGATTAGGGCCACTCGGAGCCGATGGTGCCTATTTTAAGAGAGAAAATAGATCTCTAAACGTTGCGGTGATAATTGTAACGGCCTCAAATTGGAATCCTTGCAACCAGGTCCTTAATAAAAAAAGGTCTACAGTTCTATATAGATCTCCAAGTATGCTTTTGCGCAGTTCATAGATCTACAATTATGATTTTGAGCAGTATATATCATGTGTGCCGCGTTTTTATCATGTTTTCTTAAGAATTCCAAACTATTGCCCGAACTGCAAGTGACAATAAAACCATTTAGGATCCTAACAACCTTGAACATATTATATTATTCTAGAGATATTCTTGGTCTTTTTTTTATGTATTTACCCCAAAACCATTTATGTGTTTGGCGCAAGGTGAAACAGCATTAAACAAGAAAAAAAAAAACATCGAATTTTCGATAGTATCGAACATCGATGTTTTCGCTTCGATGTCCCAAACCTAATTTTAGATGCGCCTGCACGATGGGTCTACCAACCAAGGCAACTTAAAGTCCGCCGGATTGCCAGCCTATGTATTATCTACCAAGGGCCATCACAAGTAACAAATCACCAATTTTGGGACTGTGTGGCTTTAGTCTAAAAACTGTTTATGTCATACAACTTCCACTCGTGAATTTTATCTTTGATTTTTATGTTACAGAGCCCTCTACAGAACCGGAACCCACAACAACAAGTTCAACCACAACGACCACAACAACCTCAACCACAACACACCATCCCCTAATACGACCCCGCCCACTAATCCGACAAAGGGGTTCATTTAGACCAAAAACAGTTTCATCCAGAGCGACAAAATCCGAACCAATACAATCAACTGCAACGGAAGCATCCGATCTTGGCGGATCTGTAGTTGATACAAGTGTTAGTTATAAAGTTAGTGCAAGACATGGACCAAACTTTAGAGGAAAAAGAGAAACAAAAGATGGTAAGTGATTCAAATGAGAAGACTTTTGAGTTGATGGTAGTTTGTAGAAAGTTTGAGCACTAATATGCACATTAGAAGTCGCGGATGATTAATTTCAGGTTACACCAAATCCATTTGGGGGAAAATTTCCTGTCCATAAAATAACTGTTCTTCGTTTTAATCCATCTATTTTTTTTTATTAATATTATTTTTATGGAGCTGCCAATCTCAACTAGGTTGATCACTATGAATTAGGAATGTGGATATTATATCGAATATCGATATTTGACTTTCGATATTTTATATCGATGGGTATTAAGATTTCGATATAATATCCAAAAAAAATATCGTTATCGAAACAAACAAAAAAATACCTACGTCAGTAATTACGATGCTTTGCTACTTGTTGGAGTAGAAATGTATAAAACCTGTGTTTGGCGAAAAAAAATATCAAATTATGAAAGAAAAGGCCGACAAAATAATGGAATTACCATATTCCACATTATACACAGTAGGTTTGCAGTATCAAAAGAAGAATACCAATATCACCGATATTGATATTATCGAAAGCTTAATATCGATAACCGATATTATCGGATGGTCGAATATCGATATAAAATATCGGTTATATCGAAATCTTAATATCGATATTCGGTATAATCGATGTAAATATTGACAGCCCTAGCAGCAAAGCAGCTTAATTTCTGACATAGGTACCTTAAAAACTTTTGTTTCGATACCGATATTTTTTTTCGATATTATCGAAATCTTAATACTTATCGATATAAAATATCGAATACATTGAAACCCGAATATCGATAATCGATATTGTCAATATAATACATAATATCGACATTCCTAGGTTGAGGCAGTGGATTCGTAACCAGGAGTCCGTTGTGTTCGAATCTAACCTTATCCTCGCCTCTTAGAAATAGTGGACACATTAGAACTTAACATGGGTTGGTGGTGTAGTGGTAAGACGCTGCGACTGATAAACAGTAGGGCGAGGGTTCAAACCCAGCCAACCCATGGAATTTTATTCTCATGAATTTGAGATATTTACCAAATAATAATAGCACCCAAAATACTACCGGTGCCAAGGGACTCTTCAGTCCTATTCGGGCAGCATAAATAAGGACTAGGTATTATTATTATTAATAGAACTAAATAAAGGTACCTAGCGGTAAAAATTACACTCAGTCTCAAAAATTCCATTCCCATATTGTGGGTAATATATGAGTTTTTTTTTCTCAATTGATCTTTTTTCTATTTGTCAGGGAAGCAACCCAGATGAGATTTTCGACTTCATTTTAGTAAAAAAAAAAAAAAAAAAACGCCATAAGCCGTCTTGATTAATCTGGCTGATGTAAGCTTTTAGAGGTATTTATTTAGATTTCATTATGCTTTATCATTTAAGTACACAGTTTTCAATATTTTGTGTACGCTGCTTCTATAAAGTCTTAGACACAGTATGCTGCTAACTTTCCTTCTATAGCGAAACCTTTCCAAATTATTTTCAAAACTAGAATTCGATCTACAAAAGCGACGTATGCAACCATCTGTTGGAAGTAGACCACATAAGACATAACATTTTCTTTTACATTCCCAAAAAATTAAGCAATGGGTTGACGTGGGTTCAAAACCAGCCAACCCGTGGAATTTTATCCTCAAGAATTTGAGATATTTACCACATAATAATAGCACCCGAAAAACTGACGGTGTCAAGGGATTCTTCAGGGCAGTATAAATAAGGAATATTATTAGACAGAAGCAACATTAGAATTCCTCTCTAGGTAATTCGATTGAAAATTATCTACAACAAATGTTCTGATAGTTGAGATCTGTCTTTCACCGTCTGTGAATCTTTATTACTGTCCAAAATTGTTCAATGAACTTGTATGAATTTTTATCGAGTTAATATTTTCACTTTTATTATGCATCACTTTGTAATTGTTAAGTGACTTCAGGTTACCTATTAGTATAAGAATAAGCTCCAAAAGTACCAATATCTATTAGGTTTCACCTTATATCTGCCTTGGTAGCTCAGTGGTCAAGCGCTCGCCTGGTAATCAGGAGGTCGCGGGTTCGAAACCCAGCCAAGGTAGGATTTTATCCTCTCAATAAATTGAGAATTTGACCACAATAATAGTACAAGCTTACTGCTGGGGTAAAGGGACTCGTTAGTCTCATTCGAGCAGTATAAATAAGCAGTATTATTATTATTATTTGTGATAGTGTTCACATCGCTTTTGCTTAATACTGCTGAAAGCCCACCAAAAATAATATTTGTGTTTGAATTAAAAATTTTGTAAAATATCAAATAACCATAATTAAATATTTAAAGTATTTTTCATTTTGCGTACCTAACCGAGATAACCTAGGCAAAACCTTGTTTTGCCTATGTAATAACCTAGGATAATCCAGTCTCGTGCGTTTACAATCCTCCTAATATTTCACTTTTTTACACTCTTTTTAAACTTATACACCATTAAATTGTAGATTTGTGCACTTACAAATTCTTGTTAGCTAGATATTTTTAATAGCACTAACATGTATTTAGTCTGCACCTTCTTTTCTTTATTCTAATTTTATAGGATATGAATCCAGTGCTGCTTCAGAACCTGAGCCTACCTCTGAACCTGAGCCTAAATCCGAACCTGAACCTAATTCTGAACCTGAGCCTAAATCTGAACCTGAGCCTAAATCTGAACCTGAGCCTAAATCCGAACCTGAACCTAATTCAGAACCTGAGCCTAATTCAGAAACTGAGCCTAAATCTGAACCTGAACCTAAATCCGAACCTGAGCCTAAATCTGAGCCTGAGCCGAAATCTGCACCTGAACCTAAATCTGAGCCTGAACCTAAATCCGAACCTGAACCTAAATCTGAGCCTGAACCTAAATCCGAACCTGAACCTAAATCTGAGCCAGAACCTGAACCTAAATCTGAGCCTAACTCAAATAAAGGTTCAAAATCTTCCCATCATGATAATACTCACGGCCATCAGCATGATCCCTCGCATGAACATCGCACCTCATCTGCTGCAAAAACAGGTATGAGCATTTTTCTTAAGGTTACCCAATTCTTACGCCTAGACTAACTTTAAGGATTCGTTAAGTAAGTCTTCAGGATGGTCGGTTCTACGCACCAGAAAAATCTGGAACTCATGCCATCACAGTTCCATGTAACGGATAATAAAATCTTTTTTTGTTGTTAACGATCTCAACGACTCTCACTGTGTCTCCAGGCCAAGAAAGGCGGCCTCTCCAACAGGATCTGTCCATAATGTTGACGGCTCTAGATTAGTTGGCTTTGATGGATAGTTGCTGGCTGTTCATGATTTACATTATAAGCAGCCAGCATACATAGACGACAACGATCAGATACTTCAGGGTTTAGCAAGGATTTATATACCAACTCTTTGAGGAAGTATCTGGAGCAGCACGGCTGGGTCCAACGGAGGAAAAACACAGTGAGTGAGTTGTTGTCGGAACGGTGTTGATGGTCTTTGGACGTGCCCGAGGGCACGGGTAGCCCCGGTACGAAGGGCCAATAAAATCTTTTCGGAAAACTTGCAGGTAATTCTATTTCTACCATTTCTCCAAACCTAAATCCAAATATGTTGACTTTAAGAGGAACACCGCTACAACAAAAACAACAAGAACCCGTTAAATAGACAGTTGTATAGAATTTATTGTCGGGATTGGAGAAAAAAAATTGATTGAAAAAATAAAAAGATCAGGTTATGACCGCTTCCCTACCTATTTCCACAGAAGTGAGATGAATGTCAACATAAAAGGTTATCAGCCATGGGATTGGTTTGCAACAACTCGCCATGAGTTGTTGATACTTAAGAATCCTTACGGATAATGCAGTAGCTTCTCCTTCATCATCATCATAGGTTAACCAGCCATGGGACTGGTTTGCAACAACTCGCCATGAGTTGTTGATACTTAAGAATCCTTACGGATAATGCATTAGCCTCTCTTCGTTTTCTGCATGGCTAATGGAAAGATGTCATTTCCGACTCTGCCCTTAACGACCGGAAAGGACGTAGTGGCCTTGGAATTATTCTTTCTGGGCCCCTCTATCCACAGGGGAGATGAATATAAATGGAACTTTATAATAGTTTTCTTTAAGAGATTCCTATTTTGACGATGAACATTCGCGCATATTTAAGGAATACATTTTTTCTTCGATAACAGAAAATGAATCAATCTGATTGTCTGTTTCAGGTGCCATTCTCAGTGCTTATACTCCCAAGCATGATTTCAATCCCATGGATTGTACAGATATTGTAATTGGTACTGCCCGTGGCAGTTCTTTTAGAATATGGGATTATTATACTCGGGACAGGTAAACACTTAAAAATCATAAAAATGCGGGGTTTGCATTTTCTAGTTGTCCCATAGGATTTTACATGTAAATTTCGACTTATGGTTGGCATATCCTCCCAGTATGTCCCAAAATGATTGTGATTTTCGGTGTTATTTTTAGCCAGGATTCCAATGAAACCATTAACTCGAAAATCGGACCTACGTTTCTGGATTTAGAACCGATATAGTGGACCAAGGTTCCTTCATGAATAATGGTTAACACTTTCGATAATTTGGGGGAAAAAATTATGTAGAAACCTACTTTTTTGAAATTGTAATTTCCTAATGTAATGCAATGAAAAAAACACTTGATCTGAGAAATAATTCCACCGTTTGAGGAAAATCCACCTCAGGCGGGAGTCGAATTTCCAATCTCGACTTCAAGAGACAAGTGCCCTCACTTGACTAACAAGCAAGACGGTTTCGATTTACTTTCATTAAACAAGATTTCATCAAACGAGAAACAGGATATAATGTCCCCTAAAAAAAATACATGCATCTTAATGACTCGAACCCACGCCCTTTGTATTTCTAGGTATGTACGGCACCGTTATTTTAGGCAACTCAGTTACTATATTTAACTTGTTGGGTGTATGTAGACATTATAATATCTTTTATTATATTTTGTGATACTACATCAAAAATTTATGTAGAATCACAAAATATAATAAAAGATAACTCAGTTTCTGATAATAGTTCCTATTTTTCTCATAATCAGAATAATAATAATTTTTTTTTTTTTTTTTTNTTTTTTTTTTTTTTTTTTTTTTTTTTTTTTTTTTTTTTTTTTTTTTGCACTTGGTACAGTTAAAAGATATATTTATTCAGCTCAAATGTGTATTTTTCTTTTTAGATCAACTCCTCGTCTTGACACATTTTGGGGTGGTAAAAATGATATAACAGCTGCAATGGGTTTTGAAAAAAATGGTATTACTACAATTGTATTTCGAAAGAAATTAATTTCTCATGAACCTACCGATCATTCGATTGAAAATGATATTATGCATGTGATTTGGGCAAGAGGACAAGAAATAGGAAAATACAATCACTTCCCCAAAAGTGGACTTGAAAAAGATCAAGCGACTTATAAACAGTTTTATCAACCAGATGAATTGAAATATCATGGACATGGCAGTCAAAGAGGAGTTACTAGCATTAACTTTTATGGTAAGTTTAGAAGGGCAGGATAAGCAGGGGCTTGATTGAGGCTATATCTTGAGGGGGCGATGCAACACTTTGGGAGGGTATACTTTAGGGGGTTATGGAATAACCCCCAGGCTCAGGGATCTCGGAGGGCCTCTCTTTGAATAGGTAATTAGGAGTCAAAAATTAAAAATCTGCGCTCTAAAACTGCAATGTTGTTTGACACAAAATTTTAGCAACATCATGCAATTTGCCAATGGAAATTATAAAAAAAAAATCAAGTTCACGTGAGATACTAAAATGTAAAATAAACCTTGTTCTTGAGCCAGCTGATGTAAACAAGATAGACAATTGACAAGTGGAGTGCGGGGCGTTGTTATGACGTTATCTGGAATGTTTTATTTTAAATTATAAAATAATTGTGACTGATTGTATTTAGCTATAAAATCAAAATGAAATAAATATTTATGCCATAATTTATTTAGTGGAAGATTACTTTATCTGAGCGCACGGCAGTGCGCCAGGCCAAGTTCCGGAAAGCACCAGTGTATCTTTACACGAAGCAATTCACCAGGTTTTTCACACCGTCAGATATCCGGTTCTACAAGGGATAGATCTTTGAAATTTTGAACATACATTCCGTAGTA
>CM022876.1:5110502-5128746 GCA_012654025.1 Pachypsylla venusta | reverse complement strand
CGGTTTTCGCATATCCTGCTTAATATGAGAACGGTAATAGCTAGAACTTTAAACTTGGTGCCTATTCATATCAATTTCATACAGGAAATTGAAAAATTCAACTTAGGTTGAAGTGTAATATATAATTGTATTTCCGCTCTGGGGACTTCAAAACGTGTTTTGGCATTGAAAACTCGACATCGAAAATTTCAGCCCATTACAATACTTTCCTTTTTATAGGATAAGGAAAGTAAAAAAAAAAAAAATTATATTTCTTCGTGTCATTATGTCACAATTTTTGTGGGCATCATTACAAGGTATTTTCAACATTCACTCCAATATCACTAAGCCCAAGTTACAGTTTAACAATTTTTACTTTACCACTTTTCGCATAGCTACTCAATTGTCCTCAGGAGGCAGAGTTACCTTCTAACACAACCAGTCCAAGTAGAAAATTTGAAAAAACCTTTATCAAATTTTCGACCCGTCCAGGTATCAAACGTTTTTTCTTTAAAAAAAAAAAGTTATGCCCCGGAACCGTTTTCGCATTACTTCAGAGCACTCCTTTTTACAGCCATGCCATTTCGGAAACGAGAAAATTCGATCAGAAAATTTTAGCCTCGGGCAGGATTCGAACCCACAGCCTCAGGACCAAGAGTCAATGCTCAGTATATTGATCAACATTTGAGGCCGCGAAATGCTGCTCCGCGTGCTCTTTCATGAAAATCAAGGACGCGTGTGATGCCTTGCTAATTTTCTTTTTCCTTGATATTTTTTTTCTTTCTATTTTATAGAATCTCCAACTTCTGAAAATAAAATTGATTCCAACAACATTAACAACGTTAATAATATTCAATCAGATGAAAACTCAGATCCTAAAGCAACTCCAGATTTAAAATTGTCAGAATCTCAAACACCAAAATTAAATTACTGTCGTGGCGAATGGTCAACTCCATTTGGTTGTCAACCTGGATCTTGTGAATATCAAGCCAAGTGGAACTATATATCTAAGAGCGATGATATTCATTTTACCATATCTACTATTCATACGAACACTTGGACTGGTATAGGATTCTCAGATGATCATAAAATGGTAAGTTTCATAACGGAATCAGTCATTTCAGAAACACCATAACTCATTATTTTTCTCTTAGTTTTATGAGTACCTATGAGCATATGGTCCGAATCTATGTCTGCATCTCTGAAAGTTCTAACATCGAGGACGTAACTATGCCATCTTCCTTCAACCAAAACATGGTGAATCCGGTTGATTGTATGACTGTCAGGTGAAATCCATGTGCCTTTGTGTATTCTTCTGTGAGGAAACATTGTACTCTTTATCAACATGGATAGGGCGAATTCCAGTAAACGAATACCATTATTGCTTGAATGTTCGTGGAGACTGTGGTCTCCTAACACAGGTTTGTACATATTATCTTCATGACCTAGCTTAGCTTTCATATCTCCTAGAAGTATTTTTTGACTGTAATGGTTGAACGAGTCCAGCGTGCTGTCAAGTGTTTCATAGAACTCGTCCTTAGTCTCCTGTTCTTTATCTTCTGTTGGTGCATGTACATTTAGGATGTAAATTGGTTTAAACTTTCCTCTTATTACTGTTATAACAAATGCATCATAACTCGTTATTTTTCCAAATTGAGATATTGATACCAGTGGAAAGAGGACATGAAAAGCATCGTTCCTTATAGAAACACCATGACTCAGATGATTTTTATGGACTTCATGATGATGATCTCCAGATTATTGTTTGAGTCAAGGAGGTACAAATTTAGTGATCATTTATTCTTTTATGTATTTGTGTCGTGAAAATAGAGGATTCTAAGACCTAATAAATGAATATATCATTATTTTATTTTTTGTTTTAGTCTCAAACTGATGCTATCTTAGGTTGGGTAGATGCTTCTGGAAGACCTTTCCTTATGGACACATGGATTGGAGGCTATACGTCACCCCTATTGGATATTTCACAAGATGTTACAAATGCTTCTGGGTCTACTGTTGATGGTAAGA
This sequence comes from Pachypsylla venusta, assembly GCA_012654025.1. NCBI lineage: Eukaryota > Metazoa > Arthropoda > Insecta > Hemiptera > Aphalaridae > Pachypsylla > Pachypsylla venusta. Next base: position 5,126,739 of record CM022876.1, on the reverse strand, counting down.
TATATAAACATTTTTTAACATCGTTCTCTTCCACGTGATGTACCGTGTACCCTAGCTAGGTAATCCTAAACTAACAAATGAGGCGACCGGACAATCATTTGGTGACTGTTTTTTGCCAATCCAAAACAATCGGAGGTAAGTCAAGGCCAGAACACTCACACAAAGAAAATGAAAAAAAAAAAAAAAATCGTAACAATGCTAACTCCATTCAGCGAAGGAGTTGATTGGTTTAGTTGGCCTGTTATGAAACAATTCAGTTACTTTGTGCAATCGGGTTGGTTAACTGAATTAGTTTTACAGCTAAAAATAGGAAAGTAAAAGAACAAAAGGATTTGACTTACCAGGATTTGACTTATAAGGATTTGACTTACCAGGAGATCATCTGTCTTTCTATCCCAAACTCACACTAAAGTTCCAACAATCATCCTCCCTTAATACACCGTATTTGTTCGTACAGAATTATATCATCTTCTTAGAAGGCTCGTTGGGTGTTGTAGTATGAGGTATGAGGTAGTCCTGGCATTGACTAGGGTGTCCCGGAAATCGCCTCTTGATGTCCTGGTCCACTGTATACATCATCCCCCTATCTTATTTATTACTCCTTTTGAGATATTTTTATTTTGTATGGTAAAAAGCCATACAATTATATTTCAAGTACGATGAGCAGAAAAATCTGCGGTTAATTTGATTAATCACAGAATTAGATACGCCAAAAGCTCTATCATTCTTGTCAGCTTTGTCTGGAGGCTACCCCCGATTTTTGCCTTGGAATGAACAAAGTCTCTAATTTTGACTTTCAAGTGACCAATTCGAGACGATGGAAAAAAGCCTAATGGTATAACCAATATTGCATGGAAGAGGGGAAAAGTTCTCGTCTGGGATGTAACCTGTGTAGACTCCTTGGCACAATCGCATCTACAGTGCAGCCTGGTACTAGGTTTTCCCGGTGAATCTGCTGCAAAGAACCAAACATAATAAATATAGGACCATAAAAGAAAACCATCTATTTCTTGCCTTTGCTTACTCCGGGACCTTGGTTTCAAGAAGCCAAATTATTCCTAAATGACTTGGAGATACTTCTACACAGGTCATGGGGCGAGCCCCGCTCGCACTCTTTTCTTGTTGATCATATTTCTCTTTCCGTTCAGCTAAGAAATAGTGCGAGTGTGATGGGAAGTTTCCCTTCTTCCCATGCTTTGGATGAGGCATTTCTCCTGTAAAGAAAATTTCTGTGACTAATGTCAGGCCCGTATCCAGGATTCTATTTTGGGGGGGTCATGTAAAGAGAGTTTTACCATATGGAAATTATAGGAAAAATCAAACCTTTTCAAAAATTTCGGGGGGAGGGGGTTGATTCCTTAAAACTTTGTCCTGGACATGGGCCTGACTGAAGTTATTATAAAAAAAAATGACTGAGGGAGCTCATAATAATTGAAATCAAATGAAACACTTGCACATGTGAGCTATATAAAGCAATATTTATTTTCAGGTGTAACAACATTATCATTTTCAAGAAAACGGGTCACTAATGACGTAAAAGATTTATCATTCACGGATGATAAATGTTTGTATTTGATGTTCCCTATTAAAGGAGGTACCTTCAATCCAGTCAATAAGAAAATTAGAAAACATGAAGTCATTCCAGGTTTCTCACCACAGCGTGTTTGTTTCCGGGCTTGTGCTAGAGGTAAATCCAACTCTTATCTAGTTTCTAGGTATACATCCTGTATCTTGCAATTTTATGATCACCCGATTTTTCTCGGGGGGGGGGGGGGGGNGGGGGGGGGGGGGGGGAAACGCGTACCTTCTGATGCATTTAATGTAAAATTACTAAAAAGTGCCCTGTCTAAAATAATATAATAGACACAAGAATAACATAAAGGCCATTATAATTATTCAGACATCTTAGAGGAGCTCGAATTAAAATGGTCGGGTCGTTGAGAATAAAGTGCAGAACAATTTGATTACTTTTTGTAATCAGCCGATTTAAAAAATACAATCTATAACTTTCACGGCCATCTGTGCTTTTTTTGCGTTCACTCCTTTTTGTATTATTCCTTATTTATGTTGTCTATCCATCTTTTCATTTGTCTTCCTCTATGCTGTTTTCCTCTTACATTTTTTCCTACATAATTTTCATTTCTTCTTTCCACGTGCCCTAACCTTCTTCTTTCTTGTACTTTCTTTAATATTTTTGTTACTTTTACTGGATGTCTGATTTTATCTTTTCAAAAGTTACCAATAAAAAAAAGTAGATAACGACCCGGTGGGAGATGATTTTTTCGTATCCCATAATATACGAAAGAATCGTATAAACAATTTTGAAGTTCTTAGGAATATTAATTTAAATAATTTTGTGTTTTACTAACTTACTTTCTCCAGGGTGCTCACAGATCACGAGTGTCCTTGACTTCCCCGACCAGACTTTTCCATGCATCTAAAATCTTCTTGAACACCCATTTGTTATAAGATTTCTTTATGGTTTGAATTTTTATTTTATGTTTATGTTTTGTTTATGAATAATTTTATGTTTTGAATTTTTAAATTCTAGAAGAAGAATGGCAAGTCGCTCCAACACCTCCTCGACTTCAATATAATGTTGAAGTTAAATTGGTCAAATTAGGAGAAAATTTTGAACTTCCAGACAAAGGATCTCAAGATTTTGATATTTTAGCAAACACTGTGAATACAGGATTTAGTAAAGTTTTATCAAAACTTCCAGGATTTCATAAGATGTCTGTATATGATTTCACAAGGTGCGTAGCTGTGTATTGATGAAGTTTTTTTTATTTTCTAAACGAAGAGTGGTGACTTGTGATTTTTTTTAAATATTTTAACAGGAAATACTCATTATGCCTACTAAATGTCCTTTTTTTTTTTTTTTTTTNGTCTTTTTTTTTTTTTTTTTGCTTAACGTCTCTTTAACATCTATTGGCCATTCAAGAAGGAGGTTTTACCCTCCATTCACTGGACTCATATTATTATAACATTTTAAAAAAATGTTATTTGTCTCTATCAACTGCAGAACGCCAAAATTAAAGTATTCCTTCTCAGGAAGAGAGAGAGAGATCAACCGCTGTTTAGTGGCCTCAATGAATTGATTCCCAGGGTCCAAAGCATTGCTGATTACGTTACACAATGTAATAGGTACTCCTTTTCATAGGACAGTTCATTCCAATCTTTGTTCTATAAAGTATAACCTTTTCTCAGAGAGAAAAGGTTATTGTTTTGAGATTTTTTTGGGGGTTTAAGCGGAAAGCAAGTTCTGAACACTGAGTGATCAGGAGTGTTTTTTTTTTTTTATGATATTGAAACACCTGGTGTGATTCTATCGTACATACCTAGGTACATAAAATAAAAAAAAAATATTTTAATAACTAAATCGCTTTTATCAGTTTTCGTTCTCAGCGTGTGCTCTAGCATTTAAAAGAAAAATGAGTTTATAGGAACATCCCTCTTCATAGAAAAAGGGGCAATAACTAAATTGCTTTTTTCAGTTTTCGTTCTCAGCGTGTACTCCAGCATTTAAAAGGGAAACGAGTTTATAGAAACATCCCTCTTCATAGAAAAACCGGTGTAACATAGCAAAAAATAAAACCAGCAACTTTAGCCTACGAATGGAGATATTTTTTTTATTTGTACCATTTTACATTTTAGGGATGACGATAATGTGATAGCCCGAATGAATTTAGAACTTGATGAAGGAAATTATGAACGAGGAAGAGCTTTAGCACCAACAACTCCTGAAGAAGTTCTCAATTCAACTGTACTTTCTGGAAAAATTGGAGCGTTAACATTAGATCCGGCATATCTTGTATTTGAGCCAGTCCAAGGTAAGTTTTGAGTTCAGATGGTAGGGGTGGAAGATTCTTAACCAGAAGACTGTTGGTTAGAATCTACCTCCATCCCCTGCCTCTTTGAAATAATGGTCAGAAAAAGGTCAAGTCACAGTGTATTGCAATCAGTCTCAAAAGAAATCTGTTTCCAGTTTTACAATGATAAAAGAAATTGAACGGGTGGGGTCAACATACTCCTTCAAAACGGCTTAACCGCGATTTTAATGAAATTTTGTATGTACATTCGGTAGGTCTGCGAATAGGTGTTTATCTATAATCCATATCCATATCCATACTAATATATAAATGCGAAAGTAACTCTGTCTGTCTGTATGTATGTATGTTACGCTTTCACGCTTAAACTATTGCACCGATTTTGATGAAATTTGGTATGGAGATAGACTAAACTTTAGAAAAGGACATAGGCTACTTTTTATCGCGAAAAAAAGGGGGTTGGAACTATAAACGGCCATGCCTCTAAGGCGCCAAGCGAAGCGGATGTATTCTGCTAGTTTAATATAATTGAACACCAAGTTTGTTGGGTAGGATGTGTTGGAAGTAGTATTGGGTTAGGTTCCAAAAAAAAACGTATTATGTAGAATACTCAAAATTAATGACAGGTCGTACCCGGAACCATTTTGCTGTGAATTTTTATCAAAAAAAGATGGTTCCAGAATTGTATTATTATTTATTCAAATCAAATCTATTAATTTGGTAAGTATTAGTTTTGATTGAGTAAATTGATAGAAAACTTATTTAGTCTGCAGTGTACAAAATTTAAATTCAATTTAGGAAAAGAGATTACGACCAAATTTGATACGTGGGTATTTTGGGTCGAAACTAAAAAAATAATATTTTTTTTGATTAATATTAAAATTTGTTCGTATGTCCTTTTATTTCAGTGACTAGTACTTTAGCAGATGAAAGTAAAGATGGTGGTATATTTGTGTCTGCTACAAAGCTTTGGATTGTTCTAGGATGTATTGCAGCATTAGTATTTGTAGCATTAATACAAGCTGCTTGTACTTTATATAAAACAATGAGACATCCTCCCTCACATCATAAGGTAAGATTATGAGATAAGTCAGTCAGTATAGGTACCAACTGGGCTTTGCTTTTTTTTTTTTTTTTTTTTTTTAAGTATACCCCCAAAAACTGTAGATACTTAATTCTTTTAACCACGTATACTAGAGCTCATTTAAAGGCCACATTACTTGATAAACATGTGATCCTTTTAACCACGTATACGCTAGAGCTCATTTAAAGCCACTTTGCTTGATAAACATGGGTTCGGAAATGTACCCCTACAACAGACCCCCAGAATTCTGAATTATCTTATTTTTTCTTTACTAAAAGAAATCAAATCAAATTCTTTTGCAATTTTTGAAAAGAAATTTTCTAATTTTGGAATTGAAAATAGTACCTACCTATATTTGTAAAGAAAATTCGTCTCAATTTTACCCATATGTTGTATTTACCTTGATTTTTCAACGACTACTTATAATAATTGAATCAATTCAAGACTACGTAATAGAAAAGAAAAATCTAATATATTTATTTTTCATTTTATTTTTAAGCAAATAGGTTAATTTAACCCTTTGAATACCTACTTTCAAAATTAAGAGAGAGATTCGATTTCCTTTTCAGACAATTTAGTAGGTATATTATTTTAACCCATTCGCACTAGAACGCTCAATATGCCAATTTTGGCACACCGCGGACGTTCTAGGTAGGTCTATAGGCCCGGGCATTCCAATATTCAAGATTAACTTTCACAAAAAACAACAGAAGTTCGATTTTTTTTATTATTTTATTTTTCAGCGAGTTTATTCCGTACCAATTCGAGCACATTATCCACAAGAAGAATTTTTAAATTCAAATCAAGCAGCTTATATTTATACAAGGGGACATTGGGCTCCAATTCAATCAGAATTTAATCCCAGACATGATCCAACATTAAGATTTTAATTTTTTTTGTTTTGAAAAAATACATTTAAAAAAGTCAAAAAAATAAATAAGCACCTATTTAAATAATATTAATATTTTTTAAAAAAAAAAATAAAAGAAAATTCATTTTCAAATTTAATTTTCTTAATATTAATTTCCAAGTAATGTTACCAAAAAAATAATACTGTACAATGCTGCCAAAGTTACCTTTTTATTATTTTATTTTTTAAGTTTACTTACGTTACGACTATTTATTTAATTCATAGATATTATTAATTGGTGAGTTGAATATTTTCTTTTTAATTCTTTCTATCTTTTCAAAATTAATTTTTACTTTACCTACCTACTCGTGAATATAAATATATATTAACTTATTGTTTTAAAAGCATATTATATTATAACAATTTCTATTTAATTTCTTATGACACTTTATTTTTTGTGGGAGAAATTCTATTAGATAATCAAATAAAGTCATTCAGCTTTTGTTGGCATTTCTTGGAACTGTGAAGGCATGAGAGCTATACCTCTTTATTCTGTTAAGTAGGTCTATATAAAAAAAAAAACTGAGGCCATCTTTCAAACGTGTTTAATATTGTTCTTTTCCGGCACATGAAGGGCCTTGTTGACATCAATACCCAGGACCAACTGAACTTCAAAAGAGACATATAAAACAAATGAGGAACGTTAAGGGATAAAATATTCCAAAGTTTCATTATTGAAAATAATTTATTTTAATTCCAATATATTAATGGTTATATATATATATATTTTTTTTTTTTTTTAATTTGAATGTTAGTTTGTGCTTTCATAACGTCTCGCCAGTGTTGTCTGTTATGTGTCACACTTTATTGATTCTGAATATTCTGAATGTTCCGAATAACTTAATTACTAGTGTTTCTTTGAACTGTAGACTTAAAATGGATACCATGAGGGCCCGGGTGGCCCAATAGCGCCCAAAATTAGCAAACTAAAGTTACATGCACAAAATGTACGTCCATACCAAATTTCAATAATGTCTCGCCAGTGTTGTCTGATATGTGTCACACTTTATTGATTCTGAATGTCCCGAATAACTTAATTACTAGTGTTTCTCTGAACTGTAGACTTAAAATAGTTACCATGAGGGCCCGGGTGGCCCAATAGCGCCCAAAATTAGCAAACTAAAATTACATGCAGAAAATGTACGTTCATACCAAATTTCAACAATAGTGTTGCAGGCTTATCGTGGAACGAACAGACAAACAGGCGTTTGAAGATATATCTTTATGCCAAAACTATACCTACTTTATCAAACTTGGTTGGAAATTGTTATCTTTTTTTTTTCACCAAAATTTAGTGTCTCCTACCTATTTCTTCTTCTTTTTTAAAAAATAAAAAAGGTGTTTTCGAAACCAAACAATATTTTTTTTATATAAAAACGGATATGTTTTTACCTTTAATTATTTCTCCTTATAACTTAAAATATTCAATGCACCTAACTTTTTNTTTTTTTTTTGTTTTTTTTTTTTTTTTTTTTTTTTTTAAATTGGGCCCAATGTCTTTCATGCACATCATTTTCCTTGGTTTATATTAACTTACCTATTTGGTGTTATATTATGTTTGTATATATATTTTATTTTCTAAATTCAATTTTGACATTTATTTTATGGATCACGTTAATTAATTTAATAGTATGCTAATTTCTAAACCTAATTTCAGATTTTTTTGTGTCTTCAAGAGGTTTCGAAATGTTTGATTTTTCTCTTTAAAAATTATTACCTATCTGTACAAAAAGAAAACTGCACATCTTGGTCTAGAATAATGAGTCCTTCCCTTATGTCTTTCCTTATTGATTTCAGCACAGCATTCACTCCTTTGCCTGCAAACTCTCCTTACATCAAAATAGTATTTTCCTCTTGTTTTTTTTTTTGCTATTTCAGTTATAGTATCCTCATATAATTGTCTTGGTCTTTCTCTAGCATTTTTACCTTCTGGTTTACATTCTAATATTTCTTATAATAAACTTTAATGAGAAAAAGAATCTGCATTGTGTAAACTGATACAAATAAATACTCGGTCTTTTTTTATTATTTTTCAATACTTAATACATTATTTTTCAATACATTCTCCATGGTCAGCGCTCTCCAGCTTTCTTGATCTTGGACTAGATCCATTCAATTGTCCGGTTGGTCTGGCTCTTTCTCATCATTGTACCATTGTATTATATTGTCAAACCATCTCTTTCTAGGTCTGCCTCTTCTTCTTCTATCATTATATTCAAGACTGAGAGCTTTTTTTTATTGTCAAACCATCTCTTTCTAGGTCTGCCTCTTCTTCTTCTATCATTATATTCAAGACTGAGAGCTTTTTTTTTAACCAAACTGAAACAAATTTCAACAGCAATTAATTGCTGTTGAGATTTCATTGGATATATTCATTGTCCTGTCCATCCCATCTTTTTTTTATTTTCAGATTCTATATGATGAACGGCTTGTTATAAAGAGCCCAGACTTCCCTGTTTATCCTGATCCCCCACAGTTGAGTTGCGCTGTCTATATTTGGACCAACTATTCTTCTCTAGATTTTATTTTCAAACGATTGTATTGTTATATTATTTGAAAAAACTTTATATACACATCAACTACAAATAATTTGATGAGACACGAGCGCTATCGTTTGTTACGACATTGTCAAGTGAACTCGTGTCTCATCAAATTAATTGTATTTGCTACAAAAAGTTTTTTCAAATTAATATTTCTAAATGACTACAAACATCCTAGATATCATTTCTAAAATTGATTCTAATATTGTTTCTGTTTTTCTTTTATCACAGTCCACGCCTCGCTCCCAAATTAAAAAACATAACATTTTTCTTGTTTTTATTTTAGGATCATAATTTGGTACCAAATTCAGCATGGAAAGATTATTCTACAAATATATCAGCGAATACGAACTATGCATATGATCCATATGGTGATAAAAGTCAGAATTCATTAGGAGCTAATGGTTCATCACGTTCTACAATGCCTATATCTAATAAAATGCCATCAAAATATCAACAACAACAACAGCACCATCAACAAACACATCAACAACCTCCATTACCTCTAGCAAATCATTATGCTGATACAAGATCATTACAAAGACGATCTAATCCTCATATGAATGGAGGAGGAGGTGGTGGATCACAATATCAACCCAATCATCCAAACACCTATTCGTTACCACGACAATCTTCATCGAATCAAATGACTTCACATCCGGGAGGTTATTACACACATCAAAGGCCGTCAAGTAAATCGATGTCGTCTGCAAATAGTCAACAAGAAAATCAATTACAACCTGATTTCTATTTTATGCCATCTCAAAGAAAGTATTCGGGTGAGGTAGTGAGAGTCTATGTTGATTATAATAATAAGAAATGATGATTTATAAAACAAAATGACTTTGGTCTGAGAGGAAAAATAACAGAGAGAGAGGAAAAATATTGTCGTTGCTGAAGTAGCTGTGTTCCTCTTAAAAATCAACTGTTCTTCCCATTTCCAGATTCGTGTTTTAAAAAATGGTAGGAACAGATTGATATGAGATTACCGAAAAGATGGTCCTTGGCTGGAACTCTGATGGTATGCGTTCCAGATTGTCCTGGTGCGTAGAACCGACGGAAAATATTGATGTTGTTTTTGTTGTAGTGGCGTCATACTCATTCACAAATTTGTCTCCTCAAATAGTATTTTTTTTTTTTTTTTTGGATAAGTGGAATGGTAGGGAAAAATCTTCCCTCAGATGTCACACTAGCCCTGGCGGGGCATTCCACTGAGAATGTCGTGGAAATATGCTCTCCAGACTATAGTCTGGTATGTCAGATTCCTACTGACTAAAAACTTACCCCCCAACAGTCCTATGTATTTTTCTCCCGGAACGGCAAAACTGTACTTCAGGACCTCATATATAATAGTTGTAGGAACGAAAGGTCTGGGTTACCTTGGATTCCGGCCATGACTAGTAGTAGTTGGTGCAACGAGGTCGGAACTGGTTGCTTCACAGATGAAAAAAACATTGTGTGACAGGGATTTCCGGGTGGACAAATAGAAATACATACACAAAAATTAGGAATTTCGCAAAAAATCATTTCTTGAATTTTTTGTAGCTTTAAACGTTTACTAGATATGTATGTCAATGTTAAATTTCAACACANGCTCTCCAGACTATAGTCTGGTATGTCAGATTCCTACTGACTAAAAACTTACCCCCCAACAGTCCTATGTATTTTTCTCCCGGAACGGCAAAACTGTACTTCAGGACCTCATATATAATAGTTGTAGGAACGAAAGGTCTGGGTTACCTTGGATTCCGGCCATGACTAGTAGTAGTTGGTGCAACGAGGTCGGAACTGGTTGCTTCACAGATGAGAAAACATTGTGTGACAGGGATTACCGGGTGGACTTGATGGTCTTTCGCTGGATATCCTTGTAGAGGCCAAATAGAAATACATACACAAAAATTAGGAATTTCGCAAAAAATCATTTCTTGAATTTTTTGTAGCTTTAAACGTTTACTAGATATGTGAATGTTAAATTTCAACACACAAATTCAAAGTTCATTGGGTGGGTAAATTGTGACCAGGATCTTGATTTTTTCCCATTTTATATTTGGAATCCCAATCTCAGTAATTGCAAAGGCTCTAATCATTTAGACTAATTTTGGTGCATTCAGTTTTCAGGGCTGATATATCGATCTAGACCGGTCGCATCTCTTGAAGAATATTAGGCAATCTTCAACACTGGTTATTTTACCTTTCAGATTATTAATATCTCTCAGATCAAACAGTAATATTTACCATTTATTTTTTAACAATGCTCAAGTAGATAATTATCAATGTAAAAAATAATTAATTAGTTAATCATTGTATCTATTGTAAATCTTATCAGTGACTCAGTCCTCACATTGCACAGAATGTCTGACAATATTATTAGGGTAATTCTCAACGTAAATGTCTTCAAATTAGTTGACTCTGGGTCCCCGGACAACTTCGGTATTTTAAATACTTCAACCAAAGACTGTCACTACTGGCAACACATAAAATGTCGTTCACGGCAATTGAGTCTTAGGTCTAATTATAGAATCCGGACCCAGGTACGTAGAGAAAATCCTGACTCGAAAGTAAAATATACAGGCGCTCCTTTCACACCTTCAATTCAAATCATTGTATGTTTACACCAGAATACCGGGTCCGGGTCCCTGAGAAAACTATGGCCCAAGGGTAGTGGGGAATCCACCCTCGCTCTCGTCTGGCTTGCTTTTTCCTTCATTCGTTACAAATTTATTGTTGCTAAGTTATTAATTGTGTTTTGTGTAAATACTTTTGTCAATTCAGCATGAGGTGGTCCTAAGAGTATTTGTAGTTCACACTGTTGGGCAATTCATTNAAATCTTTATAATATAATAACTTCTTTATATGTGAGTGCATTTTGGATATTTTAAAGAAAAATATCTCTGGATGTTCGTAAATAATTATTTTTCTCTTCTAAAAATACACCTCTCTATAAAGAAGTAAATAATTATGATTGAATGTTTTGTTTTTATTCACCCCATTTTACCTGTATTATTTTTTTTGTTTGTTTTATTTCTTATTCCTTCAATATTTGGTGCCATGTTTATTTTTACTAAATTTATTTTATATTTTTTTTTTTTACAAAAAAGTGGGTTTCAACTACAAATAATAATGAGAACTTTCATCTGTTAAGACATTATTGTGTAGATTTTAATATCTATCGTTTTCAATTTTATTTTATTTGAAAATGGTTTGTTTGATTTGTTCAAATTACTTAGCTCCAAATAAATTCATAATACAGATCAAGTACCTAAAAAAAAAAAAATATGGTAATGTTTTTATGGGTCTAAATCTGTAAATTATCAGAGATTTTATATGAGTTATCTCTAAATAAGGGTGTATAAATTAGGTATATTGCAATATTCGTCTACGCATGCTTTCTTAAACTTGTTTTTCTGTTAAAGTAAAACATGTGAAAACTCATGCAGTTACATGTGGAATTTCTTTATTCTCCAAAATTTTAACTTTTTTTTAGGTATTTCAGTATTTCCTTGTTTTAAGATAAAGTTAAATGAATAGGTTTCTGGAAAAGGGGCATATGTTTATATTGAATATTTTTCAGGATAATAATTTAGAGTCGAAAGTACTAGAAAAGTACACATACCTACGCCTTTTTTTTCAATTTTACATGCTACACGAGTAATTAACATCACAATTTTCAAATCACAACTGAGGCACTGTTTAACATACCTACCCCTCACTCAACATTTTTTTCCCGCTAAGCACAGTGGCGCACACACAAGGGGGGGGGCTCCAGGTCAGACCCCGCCTCCCCCAATAAAAATAATATATTCAAGATTTTTATGTATTTTTTTCATTACGATTTTATCAATTATTCTTCTAATTTATTTAATACGGTAAAATGGGGTGAATATAAACTGGGTCAAAAATTGCCATTAACAAACGTACCCTCAAAATCCATTTTGACCAGACCAGACTGTCGATTCTAGGGACAGGTGTGACTGTATAAAAAAGAGACACTTTTGCCATGCACATATATACCCTGAAAATACCGAAGATTTCATTAAATTCCTCAACATTTCACCTCGAAAATTAGATACTAAATTAGATTGGGTAGCCTCAATATATTTCAGATATATCCCCCGAAATTCTTCATGCCAGGCCCTGTCGATTAACGCACATCTTTCTACTAAAGATGAAAATTCGATATGAAACCCCTCCCGAATGAAAATCCTGGGTACGCCACTGACTACACATCAATAGAGAACACTATGTAGGCCCTGAACAAGATTTTTTTTAACATATCCCCTTCTTCCAGACTCCTATTTAGGTGTCTATTATTACTTTTAATTGTTATCTACTGTGCTATAAATGTACCTACTTTTTATTATTATTTTAATCTTTTTCTGCAATATTCTGTAAATAGTAAATCATACCTCCTGTAAACATAACCTGACTTGATTATTAGGGGCTCATTGACGAACAGACAATTTGATTTATTCCTTTTCGTCTTGTTTTTTTTTTTTTTTTTTTTTTNTTTAACCAAAAGCATTACTATTGTCAAGCTTAGTCCTAATTTGGAAGAAATAGAGTAAGGAAAGAGTGTTCCAATAGCAATATTATTGTTTCTTTGGTTCCCATCCCATTCTCAAGTCTGTTGTTTAGTTTACAGAATCAAGTTAATGAATATTAAACATATATTTTATAACATTGGCCAGGGAAAATTTTAACAGTATGCTGATTCCAAAATATTTCCACCGCGTAGAGATTTTGAGTTAAAGTTTACCCTTGGCCAGATGGCAAGTTGAATACTCCAGTTCCCGTTAGATCACTGAAGTTTTGCAACGTCCACCGTGTGACCATGTAGATTCGCGCCCTCGTGAATCCTAGCTATAACCTAGGCCGGGTGAGGTCAATGTGGGAAGTTGGTTTGTAAGTTTCTAGCGAATGGAGGGTAAAAATCCCCGTCTCTAATGACCAATGGATGTTAAAGAGACGTTAAGAAAAAAAAAAAAATGTTCCATCTATTTCGTCTTAGAAAGTGGAGACATAAGACTTTTTCCTATATTTGGTGTGGTGATCATCTCGTTTAAGATTCCAGCGATAGTCGGCTAGTAGGTATACAGGGATTTCATTTCCCTTCTTTTTATACTAAGAATACAGCCTAAGTAGCTCAGTTGTTTGAGGCGGTGGATTCGTAACCAGGAGACTGTTGGTTCGAATCTAACTTGATTTCCGCCTGCTGGTCACAATAGATCTAAATAAAGGTCGCAGTAATAATTGCAGTCTCAATAGAGACCTGCAACCAGTTCAATAATAATATTACTGACAATGGCTTAGTGGAAGCGTTCACCGTGCTCGCCACTAGTAACTTCAAGATTTGGTGGAAAAAGTCCCCTTTTCGTCTTTTAAAATTCATTCCTGCTGCATACGATTCGCACCCGTGGCTTCTATTGGACTAAAAAATAAATGTTTGATATTTAATTACTTGGCCACTATAAACCGTAAATGTACAAAATAAGAATTGAAATTATNACAGCAACAATAACATTATCAATGACAACAACGTCAACAGTGATAACAACAACATCATCAATAACAACAACATCGACAAAATCATCATCAATAACAACAACATCAACATCATCAACAGTAACAACATCATTAATAACAACAACAACAACATCAACCACAACATCATCAATGACAGCAACAACAACATTATGAATGACAACAGCATCAACAGTGACAATTACAACATCATCAATAACAACAACAACATTATCAACAGTAACAACAACATTATCAACAACGACAACATCAACTTCTATGATCATCATTTTCAGGTGTTAGTCCTGGCTTGGAAGTCAATCTTTCGGCCCCCCCCCCCGAAAAAAATCTTGGGTACAGCCCTGCTTACAAGATATTGATTCTAAAGATTTCTGAGAAGAACCTTGATTATTTGCGAAAATTTCTCAGACAAAGAGTATCACCAATTATGGATAATGCTAATATGACCATACTGTAAATGTTTATTCAAAGAAGTTGTGCCAATTTTTTAATGTACATATTGGTCGACCTTCTAACATTGACAAATCGACCTTAACCTGTGAAGATGATAAAGTAATCCAAGTGGGGGGACATTTGCCTTGGATAAAACTTGCATATAGCTTTGTTTGTATCTGCTATGTAAAGTATAAACAGCAAACATATCTAATCTTGAGACATTTTGGTTTATTATTTTCATGAACCTTTGGAATCGGGTCTATGGGGTCCACACACACCCGAAATTTCATTATTTTTTTATGCAGGACTTATGTAATATTGTAAAGTGTATAACTCATCATCACCACCAACAACAAAAATAACAACAACATCATCATCAATAACAATATCAACATCATCAACAGTAAAAACAACAACATCAGCAGTAACAACATCATTAAGAACAACATCATCAACAGTAACAAAATCATTAATAACAACAACATCAACAGTAAGAACATCAACATCATCAACAGTAACAACATCATTAATAACAACAACATCAACAGTAAGAACATCAACATCATCAACATTAATAACAACAACATCAACAGTAACAACATCATTAATAACAACAACATCATCAATAACAACAACATCAACGGTAACAACAGTAAGAACATCAACAGTAACAACATCATTAAGAACAACAACATCAACATCGTCAACAGTAACAACATCATTAATAACAACAATATCAACAGTAAGAACATCAACATCGTCAACAGTAACAACATCAACAGTAAGAACAACAACAACATCGACAGTAACAACATCATTAATAACAACAATATCAACAGTAAGAACATCAACATCATCAACAGTAACAACATCATTAATAACATCAACAGTAAGAACATCAACATCATCAACAGTAACAACATCATTAATAACAACAACATCAACAGTAAGAACACCAACATCATCAACAGTAACATCATCATTAATAACTTGTACAACATCAACCACAACATCATCAATGACAACAACGTCAACAGTGAAAACCACAACAACATCAACCACAACATCATCAATGACAACAACAACAACATTATCAATGACAACAACATCAACCACAACATCATCAATGACAACAACAACATTATCAATGACAACAACATCAACAACATTATCAATGACAACAACATCATCATCATCAATAACAACAAGATCAACATCATCAACAGTAACAACAACATCAACAGTAACAACATCATTAATAATAACAACAACATCAACAGTAAGAACAACGACAACAACAACATCAACAGTAAGAACAACGACAACAACAACAACATCATTAATAACAACAACATCAACAGTAAGAACAACGACAACAACAACATCAACAGTAAGAACAACGACAACAACAACATCATTAATAACAACAACATCAACAGTAAGAACAACGACAACAACAACATCAACAGTAAGAACAACGACAACAACGACAACAACAACAACAACATCATTAATAACAACAACATCAACAGTAAGAACAACAACAACATCATTAATAACAACAACATCAACATCATCAACAGTAACAACATCATTAATAAAAACAACAGCATCAACCAGAACATCATCAATGACAGCAACAATAACATTATCAATGACAACAACGTCAACAGTGACAACAACAACATCAACAAAATCATCATCAATAACAACAACATCATCAACAGTAACAACATCATTAATAACAACAACAACATCAACCACAACATCATCAATGACAGCAACAACAACATTATCAATGACAACAACGTCAACAGTGACAACAACAACATCAACAAAATCATCATCAATAACAACAACATCATCAACAGTAACAACATCATTAATAACAACAACA
>CM022876.1:5094135-5104752 GCA_012654025.1 Pachypsylla venusta | reverse complement strand
GTCTGCGGATACCCTTACGATTTTAAACTAATTTCTAGGAGTAATAACTTTATGCCAATGTTTGATTGGCTAATACATTGATCTTATGTTCATCTTCACTGATCTTTGCAATATCTCTTAATGGTCCGAACAGTACATGACTGTAGACAGCATTCATTATAAATATTCCTTTTTTCTGGTTTACTCAATCGTAAATATCTGGGAGCTGTGTAAGATGATTCGATTCGATCATTATTGTTGTACAAGGATGATTCATCGGAATTTTCGGATGAGAAAGAATTGAGGAATATATACAAATGTTTTAGAATGTCATCAGGTGTTTCAATATCATTTGAATTGTCATCTTCACGAGGAAAGAATTCAAAGCCTGAAAAGAAAAAAAGAAAACGCATATAAATGGCAAATTGTACATTCAATTGAATATTGATATAGATTGGAGAAGCATTCACACTGAGCAGGGACAGTGCCGTGTCCGGCAAGTAATCGGCTCGGAAAAACTAAAATTATTTTCCTGGCAGTTGAAGGAATATTTTCACGATCAGCGGGAATCACTTTCCGGCATTGTCACTGATTATGCTCACTGAACCCGTGAGTGGTCTCCTATAGGGAATTTATCTCACACTGTCGGCAAAAACGCAATAACTTGGTAATTATTGGCTCCAACTTGTCCGGTCTCTCAGTAACTGTTTAAGTTTAAAATATGATTTACTTTGTGCTCACAAAAAATTGCCAACATACATTGCATTTCAGTTGCCTGAGGCAGTCGATGTGAGAATTTTTCTCACATCGCGACCAGTCGCGTCGTAATTTTTTCGTCGAAATATTCTCGTCTTTTGTGTGGCTATTTATTTAATTTAAAATTTAACTTATTTAATTACATTTAATTAACTAATTTCTTTAATTACATATTAATGTAATCATAATAACGACCCAAATAATTAATTATTTAGTGCCAAAATAGGGGATCGAACTGGGTACTATTGGAAAATAAACTTGCTGAAATCGCTTCAAATATAGATCAAAGATAATTTTGAACAAATTCTTTGAAAAAAAATCAGTTATTTTCTTCGAAAAGAAAGGAAAACACAGCAAAACCAGGGATGAGAAAAAATCTCTATAGTAGACCGTTTGCGTTCTGTGGCGGAACGCGACCAATCACGGGTGAATGTACAATGTTTGTGCAGTATATTTGTGTTGCCAAATGCAGGGCAATTTGTAGGACTTTCAAATGTTGAGGGGTTATTAGCACATATGTGTTGGCATTCTTGAGCCATTATCATTTGTCATTACCATACACTGGCAGTTGGTAGCTGAATAACCATGGAAACCCCTTATTCTCTTACGCAGCCTTTGAATGGAGTTCTGTTATTTTTTCTACCCCCAAAATCAATTCGTGTGCAAAAAAAAAAAAAAAAAAAAAAAGCCAAGAAAATGTTCCTTAACAAACAAACATTAAATCCATGTGGTTCGTCTCTTCCCCCAAAAATCTCCTGAAAATTGTAGGCACAAAGGAAGTGATATCATATAAGACCAAGTTTAAATCACCTCTAAACAAATTCCCCACAAAGGAGGTGATATCATATGAGCGCCAAGTTCTGGTCAACTAAAAATTATTTACTTCCAAGTATATGCGAGGGCTACAAACAAAAGCTACAATCAATTTTTTTACCCCGGGCACTTTGGCGCACATTTCACCGAATATAATATTCATGTCTGTCTATTGTCTAATAACTATTCACTGCAAGTAGAGGCCATCAATATTCAGGTAAAATGTGCGCTAATTTTTATTTATCAAAGGCAGAAATCCACCGGAAAATTGTTTCTATGTATAGCACGGGTGCGATAAGTGTTCAAAATGGTGCAGAAATTGTAATCTGCTTTGGCAGAGTACCACCAGAAGGTTGTCGATGAACCGCGCACAGGACGTATTCGACTGCCAATGACTGGGGAACTAAACAATACGTTTTGGATATTGTTATGGACGACTCATCCATGACGACATTGTTGCAGCTCTACCTCGCCATATAAAAATGAGTCGCAGGGCAGTGGCTGTATCTCAAACTATTAGGTAGGGATAAGAAAAGTACGTGCACGTTAGGTGCCCGGGTTGAAGACCGCAAAAGAAGACGAGACGTGGGTACACTATAAGACCTCTGAAACCAAACAGTTCTTCAACAATAACGACGAACACAATGTGAAGTTCTATCATTTTTTGAAGAAGGTGACGTCTGTGAAAGTTGGCTCCACAGCTTTAAAAATGTGTTGAAAGAGACTTTGTAGAAAAAAATCGTTCTGGATTTGAGCCTTTTTCGAGGTATTCAGAATCCAAAATTCGAAGAAAGAAATCCGATCGTTTGCCGTCCGCCGTATCGTGTATACCGTGAGCGGCACGTTTGCCTTTTAGCGTTGAGCGGTTTGGATGAAAGTTTGGTAGGTAGGTCCCTCATTAGGGGTGTTTTCGTCACGTCAGTAACATATATATAGGATGCTATACTATAAAATGGGAACTACATACGGAATTTCATCCATGTTGGTCAACTCAGTGGCAAAAGTTCTGTTGACGACGCGACTTACGGTGGACAAATATATATTTTTTATTGACTTTTGGATTCTACGTACCTTGAAACGTAAAATATATCTTTTTGACGATCCCAAAGGATAATCGATGTATTGCTGACATCCTTCACATATTTCCCATGACATACAAGTTCACTTACCCATTTTATGTCCTCCTCCAATCATCTCAGTCCTTTTTCCATTATATTTCCCATGACATACAAGTTTTACTATTGACTCTAGACCTGATCCACAGATTCGAATCTGACTTGGAAGATCATAATGCGCAGGATCAGATGATGCCAATTCTATTACATTAAAAATTACCACAAAGCATACGAGCCAACAATTGAGCAATTTCATAATCATCTGGAATTAATAAAAAAATAATTAAAATTCTTAAGGTAAAATATTAACAACATTTTCATTAGAAGATAGTAGCATCGTACGGGAGTGAACCTAATATGGTCCATCGGATAGGAGCCAGTTGGGATCGGATGGAGCTACCAGTGGTATAGTAGACAAAGCTCAGTCTAGAATTTCACTTGCTCACATACTTTTGCAAGTCCTTATCTCAACCAAACATCCGTAAGAATTGGCACTTCAGCGGAAATGACTTGCACCAAACGGAACCACACAAAATATGATAGATATCATCAAAAGACGGGTCAATATTTGTCACTTTTACCTCAGTAATAAAGGGAGTTTGGAATGAGGTAGGGAAGAGGTGGATTTTGGAAATATTGGGTAGGTAACAAATTTGTGAAAAAGATAGGGGGACAAAAGTACCAAAAAATTAGCCTGAAAATCAGGGAGAGAACGCTACCAGCATACTGGCATAGTTGCCCACCGAAAACAGGCTGGATGAGGTGATTTAGGTACTTCTCTTCTTCTTTAACTTCACTTTTTCCCAATTCTATTTGGGGTCGGCGTTGCTCTCCTTAATTCTACCATGTCACAACCTACTTTTTTGCGTACTATCTTTAGATGTATCCCATTTTCGAGACGATAGCCCTAGCTTGCTTCTCACAGCATACATAGAAACTGCGTAGAAACTTGCTTTTTGCTTATGATCTCTCATCATTGGTTTGAAGCAGAGTTTTTTTAAAGGCTGGATGCCCTTCCCAACACCAAGCCTTCTGTATTTACACGGACTGCGGACCGTCACCTAATGAAGCTGGCTTGATCTCCTCGTCGGTTACATATCCTAACACCAAACCTTCTGTATTTACACGGGCTTAGTACTGTCACCTAATGAAGCTGGCTTGCTCTCCTCGTCGATTACATATCCTAACACCGAACCTTCTGTATTTATACGAGCTGAGGACCGTCACCTATTGAAGCTGGCTTGCTCCCATGAAGTACCTAGTCGTTACCGACTATTTCACGTGAGTTGATCAACTTTTATGATTCTTTGAAGATATCGTTCTTTATTAATTCAAAACTTATTGAGCAGAAACATAGGGCCTATTGTGGCCCTCTAATACCAAACAATTCGTAGGCTATTTCGGCCTCCATCTCTTGATTCAAAAGGCACTGGAGAATTTTCCTCTTAGATGTGTAGGTAAACCTCTTTTTAACAGAGAAGTACCCAACACAAGCTTCTAAAACACAGTGCTTGCAAAAAAAATCATATACAACGCTCAGTTAAAATCGATCCGAAGAACATAGCCACCAACAATAGTCGTTCAACGATTAATCGTACAACGATCATCGCTCACAGATGGTCGTTCAGTCGTTTCGGTAAATATCGTGAAATGGTTGGAATAGATTTTTTTGTATTTCCAGCAATGTTGGAGATAAATACCACATTTGGTCACATAGCGGATGATTCAATCGTTATAGTAGGAAAAACTAAAATTATTTTTCAAAAAATACTTTTCTCGGTACCTTTAAATTCTTGGAATTTGTTGTTGTTCACTAAGATTAAAATAATTAATCTTTGGAAGATTTCTAACTGAATGACTACACTATAAAGATAGAATTCAAGGGTTGCAATGTATTTATATGTTTCTTTTGCGATAATCTATTTTAGAAGAACGAGTATGATAAAGTTGGGTGAATTCGACTCGGTAAGCTGACAAAAAAGCGGGCAAGCTCTTGTGCTCCCGACTACACACGATGAGATTTCGTCGAGTAACGTAATTCACCGAATATAACTTCGTGTAAATTGAAGATGAATCCACAAACAATTCAATTTTTCCACTTCTGTCCTCACTTGTTTCAACTCGTATCTCAGAAATCGTCAGCAATTTGTTTTTCATGAAAATTCTCAGTCTTCCCGACTCCCGACTATATACCACTTCTGGAGTTCCTCAGTGTTCATATCATATATGTACGCCGATGATCTTCAGTTATATAGTCACATTTTCGTAGATTCCATCTCTGACGCAATTCAAAAAATTGGACGAAGATTTACAAGCACTACAGAGTTGGACGTCATCTCATGGTATAATTCCAAATCCCAAAAAGTTTCAATGCATTGTTATTTGTTCCCCTGGTTTTCTTTATCGTTTACCTCAATTAAATATCCCGAATTTTATCTTGAATTCAGCAGTAATCCCTTTTTCAAAAACTGCAAAAAATCTTGGCGTCATTTTTGATCCAAATCTTTCTTGGGTATCTCATATCAATAGGGTTTGTCAAAAAGTCTTCTCGTCATTTCATCCTTTGAACGGTCTAAAAAAATTCTGCGCTTTAAAATTAAAAAACTTCTTTGCGTATCGTTGATATTTCTTATTCTTGAGTATGCTGGAGTAGTTCTTAGCAACATGTACCAAGATCTCTGCAACAAATTCCAGACATTGCAAAACGTGTGTGTCAGATACATTTATCGACAGAAAAAATTTGAACATGTATCTGAAAACCGAAGATCTCCTAAATGGCCACCTGTTGAAAAAAAGACTGGAGCAACAGACATTGTGTCTATTATGGCGCATTCTAAATGAGGAGCCACCCCCATATCTCCATTCATCATTTTCTTCATTACATCAGTTTCATCATCACAACAATCGCTCTCATCTCCTCACCATTCCACCTCAACGCACCAACTTCATTCATTTGCTGTTCACGCTGCAAGACTGTGAAATCAATTGCCATCAGATCTGAGATTGTTGGAGAGTCGGATTGGTTTTAAAATCCATACAAGAAGGCATTTGATCGGATTAGTAAAATATTGATCAGAATTCTGGAATTATCTCTTATAGACCGCTAAGGTTAGGTAAAATATTAGGTAGGGTTGAGTGTAAGAGATTCCTCAAGAATTCACCCCGCCCTTTGAATGAACTTTTTTATTTTATTTTATATTATTTACCTACTCCTCAAGTCATGCATAAAAAGAATAATGAAATTTCGTGGGGGTCCGTACCCCATGGACCCCCCTCCTTGGGTACTGCCTTGAACTCAAACGCAATTTTATGTTTCCTTTTTGTGTCCAAGGTACCCTAACTGCCCCTTTTAACATAATCTATGAGAAAGTAATTAAATTATTTGTTCACTGATGAACGAGCAACAAGAACATTGATGTGGAAATGGACATTTTAAAAAACCCTTTCAGACCCCTAAAACAAAGGTTTATGTTTTCAGAATATGATTTTGATTTCATTTAGCGAAGTGTTTATTGAGTATTGAGCACACTGAGAAAAGAAGAAGACAATTTGAATGAAAATTATAACGTTATCAAATAAACAAGATATAGTATTTTCTTTAAAAAAAAAAAAAAAATTGTTTATTTTGCCTTTCCCTTCCTATAGAAGATAAAGTATTGTAATCGTGTAGAAACTTTGGTCTTTTTTCGGCTTAAAAATGGAGGGAACCCAAATTAAAGAACAAATATGTGATTTTCTACTGCTATTTTTTCACTATTCCGGGTAATTTTTGAAGTTTGTAAATATTTGGAGCCTTGGGGTCCAAGAAACCGATATTTCCGACGTATGACGTTCCACGTACGTACGGAATCGTGCGCAGAGCTCTGGGAGCCAAACCGCTGATCCGATTTTGATGGAATTTGACACAGGTTATCTTTGGGCAAAAGCCCCGACCCATATTTTTTAAATTAAAACAAAACAGATACCTAAAACATTTCTTCTTTTTTAAATTCATAATTTCCCCAACTCTATATTTGGGGTTGGCGTTGCCCTCCTTAATTCTACCTCGCCACAATCTTCTTTCATCTATGTTCAAGGATTAAATTAATTTAATTTAAAGATATAATTCTATTCAAAGATTTTTTTATTTTTTTTTAACTGTAAGTAGGTGTTTACGCCACTGCGCTAAACATGTAGTGTTCCGTATATTTCGGTTTGGGCATTTGATTGGCTCTTCCTTGCATCTGATCCTATCTTTTTCCCTATCTTTAAACTTTAAAGTTCAGTTCCAAAATACCTACCGCCGCTATACAGTCTGCTAATCTAAAAATAATAATTAATTGAATACATTGTGTAATAACTTAAATTAAAGTGCATCAAGATTCCAGAAGCTGGCCAGCCATCACAGAAGTTACCACAAAAGCGGCAGGTAAGTTATTCCTTTGTCCTGTTCTTGTTACCGCTCCCACAGTAGGTACCTATTTATAACTGAAAAATCAAACTCGCGCCATTGATAAATCAATCAGCTAATTTGCTGATAACAAACCCTAAAGGATTTGGTACCGGCAGGAGTAATGCGGCATGCATTTTTGATACCCAATTTTAACCCACTTAGAGAGGTTAGAAAACATTTTACGGCCATTCTTCTATTGCTTATGTATAACCAGTCCAACATCGACACATACCGACCAATAAAAAAGCTATTTTAAACAAAAATTTGACTTTTTTTTGCAACATTGCTCCTCCCCAAACCTGAACTGTTCCCATACCATTTGATATCACTAGCGTTAGAGTTTCACTGTCACACCGCATCATGGGTTAAATTAAGAGAGTTTCCCCACTTTCTGTTCTATTCGTTAAGAACTATCAAATACAAGAAATCAAAATGATAAAAACACTTGACTTTCTGTTCTACAATTTTAATATATTATTCGATACGCGTATTTCGGATTTTACTCTATTATCAAGNTGGTAGCTTTTAATGGTAGTTTTAGACAATCAATGTATTGGTTACATGCATTATCCGCAGTACCCGCGCCCAAAGTTTGGCTTCAATGTCATCCCTTAGAAGGCATAGAACATACATATTTTTATATACTATCATGGAAAATATTGTTTGTGACAATTATTAAAGGTCTCATTAAAATAAGTATAATAATTTGATCACTATAAGCTTTTTGCTAAAACGCGGGTACTTTGTACCCACCCCACCCCTGGCAATGCTAGGGTTAAAATAACTCACACAGCGTAAGTTTATTTTTGATCTACGCCGGAATGAAAGGTTATTTCTATTTAAAATGCTGTAAATAGTTTTGTATTAGAAAATTAAAACTGACCACAACGATGTCTGAAAAATAATTTTGCTAAACACTATATACAGAGTGCGACATGGGCCCTTGATTTAATGTAGCCACCGAGGGGAACAAGACAGCGTCATTAGGTGACGGTCCTAAGCCCGTATATAAATACACAACGTCATGCGCTGATATAGCCCTCATGTTTTGGGGGGCACAATCGCACAATATATCTAATAGAAAATTTGGAGGGGGAGGGACTCGTAAACTAGAGATCGAGGGTTCGAATCCTGGGTATGGTACTTTTAAATGCAATGTTTATCGAAGTACGATAGCTACCTAATTTGTAGAGCTTACCCCATATACCTTTCATAAGTGCCATGACGGATGACAGAATTTTTGACGATTTTTTATTTACGTATTTCCATTTAGTCTCAGGAATCAGGATTGGGAATTATTGAGGCGCCCATGCCCCCCTCTATTAATGGGACAAAAGACACAGTGGATCACAATTTATTTGATTTTTTTTTTTTTTAAATTACGTGATTAAGTATAGTGAAACTTGAGAAACACCGCCCGCTTAAAAAAACTGGGGGGGATACGTGCCCCTCGGGCCCTCCCCTATATCCGCGCATACACAGCGTACGCTGCTTAACTTCAGTGCTTAACTTCAGTGAACTCTTTTTTTTTTTTAATTTAGCTTAACGTCAACTTAACATCTATTGGTCATTCTAGACGGGGGTTTCACCCTCCATTGGCTGGAAACTTGCAAATCAGTTACCTACCCACATTGGCCTCACCCAGCCTGGGTTGGTCCCAAAAATTGGCCAGTATTACGAGGGCGTGAACCCAAGTGGACACCCACATGGTACAACCTCGACCGACGCTGCTTAACTTCAGTGATCTAACGGGAACTGGTGTATTCAACGTGTCATAGGCTCTGGCAAGAAAGAAGGAACTCTGCTTCAAACCAATTATGAGAGATCATCAAATAAAAGCTAGTTTCTACGCAGTTTCTATTGAGAAGCAAGCTACAGGCTAGGGTTTCCGTGCTAGGAAAGAGTTACATCTAAACAAATTAGACACCGAACAAAAGTTTGTAGTATGGTATGTATGGTATAATTAGGGATAATCAAGAAAAACACATGCAACCTTGATTTTTAGAGAGAAAAAAACACACAGAGCAGCATACTGTGCTCAATATTTCTTATATTGAATTGAAATTTTGTACACTGAAGGATAATTAAGTTTTCTTTCAATTTATTCAATCAAAACGTGAAAATCCATTATCAAATTAATAATTTGATAGGACAATTCTGGNGGATAATCAAGAAAAACACATGCAACCTTGATTTTTAGAGAGAAAAAAACACACAGAGCAGCATTATCAATATACTGTGCTCAATATTTCTTATATTGAATTGAAATTTTGTACACTGAAGGATAATTAAGTTTTCTTTCAATTTATTCAATCAAAACGTGAAAATCCATTATCAAATTAATAATTTGATAGGACAATTCTGGAACCATCTTTTTTTTTATATCATGAAAATTTCATTCACACAACGCCACACTAAAATTTGCCGTGTTTTTATATCAATGAAATACTTCTGAAATATTGACTTTATTCTGATTCCATAAGAAAAGTTATTAACGGGAAATCAAATATGACAGCCCCGCGTGTTTAGGAGTGTTCTTTGCAAAGAAAAATAGAATTCTATTTAGACAATATCTATTCGGAATAAATTTAAAGGTGGCAAGCTTTCGATAGTACTCAGACTATCATCGTCAGGCCGATGTTGACTCTACGATGTCCAGAGTAGAAGTGAGGATTAGGGATGGGCTAGTCATCCACGAGTCGACTCATGAATCGACTCACGAGTCGAATCATCTGTTTGAAATGAGGCGACTCTTCAAAGAGTCAACTTGCGAGAAGCTTTTTTTTGTTGACTGATAAAGATAATAGAAGGAGAAATATTTTTCCGAGTGTTTGTTGTTTACTGAAGGAAAATGTTCTTTTATTCTGGTGTCGATTGATTGTGATGTCTTTTTNTGAAGGAAAATGTTCTTTTATTCTGGTGACGATTGATTGTGATGTCTTTTTAATGTTTTCGCCGAAGTTGGGGACGTTTATTTGGTAGATGCCCCTTTTGTTAATTTGTTTTATTATGTCTTTCTAATCAAATAAGGCATTTTTCAAAATTGTCACTAGATGCGAGTCAAGATCGAGAGTCGACTCATATTTGTGAGTTGAGTCATGTCGACTCACCTAAGTGAGTCGAAAATCCCATCCCTAGAATGGACATAAAAATATTCTTTAACCTCTCTCATATAAGTGGTTGACGAATGAAAGGTTAAATTACATTTGTAATTTAACCAATCTTTTTACCATATTTAGTGAAAAAGCAGTTTGTTATTCATGAAAGTTTCTCCATTTGCTAAAAGTTACAATTATGAAAACCACCATGTATTGTCAAAAATTAATGAAATTCTATCCTTAATGAGGATTGGAGGAAAATTAAGCAAGGACGCTACAGCGGGGAGGTGGTTTCCAGCATAAGAAATTTCCATACGAGAAGGAAAAAAATAAGACGAATTCTTAACCTTTCTGGTTGGGAAGAAAAGTAAGAATGAGAACGGTTATATTTTTATATTACATTTTACGGACTTGTC
Organism: Pachypsylla venusta; assembly: GCA_012654025.1. Classification (NCBI taxonomy): domain Eukaryota; kingdom Metazoa; phylum Arthropoda; class Insecta; order Hemiptera; family Aphalaridae; genus Pachypsylla; species Pachypsylla venusta. The sequence goes on along the minus strand of CM022876.1, from coordinate 5,094,143 downwards.
AAAAATTA
>CM022876.1:5073205-5085328 GCA_012654025.1 Pachypsylla venusta | reverse complement strand
ATAAGTAAAAGCGCAAAGGTAAAATTTTAAACTAGCTTTCATTATTTGCACAGTTTTAAAGAGTATTTAAAGTCAACCGGAATCATTAATACAGATGCATGTCGTTTTTTCGGGGGTTGAGCCTAACATATACAAAAAAGATCGAATAGACAGTCCAAGTCCCAAGTCAAGTCTAGCATCTCTTTTTAAAAATGTCATTTACAAAATGCCATCTACTTATAATAAATATCCCAACTTTTGAAATTTTAATTAAATTCTGTACATTTCATATATTGTGAAAGTTAATGTTAAACAAAATCCACAATCCTGCTATTATGTTTGAAAATCGAATGACCAGGGCCGGAGCTAAGGAGTTTCAATTTTTTTTAAAATTTGTTGGGACGTTTTTAGGGAATATTTCCAAACTTTAGGTATACATAACTTTCTTGTACAAATGGTGCGTGAAGATCAGTATTCAGAATGCCTATATGTTCTTCGTCCTTTGAAACTGGAAATACCTAAAAAAATTCCGCGGGGTCTTGATGGATTATCTTGTGAAAATAATAAACCAAAAGGAAAATATTAGTAAAATTATCCAAACATTTTCATGACTCACTCAATTAATCATAATCAAATGGATCTAGATCTAGCTCATATAATCACACTCAATTGAATGGCAAAACAACAAATAAGGAATAATCTTAAAATAGCCATAATCAACACACGAAGAGACCACACATACCTGTCTCTTTCTATTTCACTTGCCTACAGCTGTCTATCTCTCTCTAAGGAATAACCTTGAAGTAGCCAATATGATCATTCCATAATCAACACACGAAGAGACCACACATACCTGTCTCTTTCTATTTCACTTGCCTACAGTTGTCTATCTCTCGGTTCTCTGTAGTAACATTGAACTGTTTCCACTTAAATAGTATTGTGAAAAATTAAGAGATCGTGATTGTGATTCATGCTCGATTTACACCAGTAATTGTGTAAATCGACTCCTCAAGTCCTCATATCGATACTGTCTAATTAATTTATTCTATTGTCTTTTAGCTGTCGAATGTAGGTGTAGAATAGCAAAACCATATGGAGATTTGAATGATTATGTATGCCCAATTGCAGTGGTAGATGACATAGGGGAAACACCTTTATTAGGTAGGTCATCACACGTTTGAAAAGTGAAAGAAAATCAGATTATTTTAAGATCAGAACTTAAAACTGGGTCGGAGTATTTCCAAGTTCAACTTAAGATTTTTAAAGTCTTCCACAAACATATCCCTGCGCCTGTGAGACTTTATAACTATATTTATCAAAGATTTATTTTTAATAACTAAAATAAATAAATGCTGTTTCTTTGTGTTATTATGTCACAACTTTGGTGCTCACAGCAGCATTGTAGGATTTTCCCAATATCAATCATTATCCAATTACTTTGATTTTTTCGCATTTATCTCCATAGCTACTCATTGTCCTCACGAGGCTGAGTGGACCCCGAAAACATACAAACTACAGTGACAAATTTTTGCCCCCGCCAGGATTCGAACCTGGGTCTCCCGAGTGCAAGACTAGTGCGGTGACCACTGAGCCATGGGAGCTGGATTTTTAATAACTAGAAATTATAAACTTGTATCCCCTTCAATGTGCTCCCTTTGAGTTGAAGTACACGTTTCCCAGCATCACTTCCACTGCAGGAAGGTCTTCCAGAGATTTTTATAATGTCCTAAACATTCTTCAAACTTTTCTCAACCCGTATTCCCTTCAATGTACTACCCTCGAGTTGAATTAAACGTTTCCCAGCACCGCTTCCACTGGAGAAAAGTCCTCCAGAGATTTTTATAATTTCCTCAACATTCTTCAAACATTTCTCAACCCGTATCTCCTTCAATGTACTCTCCTCGATTTAAAATACAATTTTCCCAGCACCGCTTCCACTGCAGGAAGGTCCTCCAGAGATTTTTTCAATGTACTCAACATTCTTCAAAATTTTCTCAGGTAGTATCCCCTTCAATGTACTCTCCTAGAGTTAAAATACAATTTTCCCAGCACCGCTTCCACTTCAGGAAGGTCCTCCAGAGATTTTTTCAATGTACACAACATTCTTCAAATATTTCTCAACCCGTATCCCCTTCAATGTACTCTCCTTGAGTTGAAATACAATTTTCCGGCACCGCTTCCAAAGCAGGAGGGTCCTCCAGAGATTTTTTCAATGTACTCGAAATTCTTCAATCATTTCTCAAGCCGTATCCCCTTCAATGTACTCACCTTGAGTTTAAATACAATTTTCCGGCACCTCTTACACTGCAGGAGGGTCCTCCAGAGATTTTTTCAATGTACTCGAAATTCTTCAATCATTTCTCAAGCCGTAACCCTTCAATGTATTCTCCTCGAGTTGAAATACAATTTTCCCAGCACCGCTTCCACTTCAGGAAGGTCTTCCAGAGATTTTTTTCAATGTCCTCAACATTCTTCAAGCTTTTTCTTTTTTTGGGAACTAAAGTCTTCTGTGGAATGATTTGTTGTGGAAAAATCGAGAATGAGGAACAGAGAATGCACAGGAGGTTTGTCGTGGAGCTGCACCTACTCCCCTCTTGCAACATCTTTGACCTCTTCCTTCTCACAGCTTCACGAAGTTGTCTCTGGTTTGAAGGTAACGAAATCGATTCATTATCTCCCACAAAATATTTTATGCAAACGCAATTTTTTTCTCTCCCGTTCATTAAAAACAAAACCACGAAAGCGGCAAACACGAAAATGTACGTTTACTAAAACACATCTTACTTTGATACGAGGTTGTATCAACTATTTAAATATAGTTGATAAAACCCTCGTAAATACCAGAAATAAGTTCAATGAAAATTTGGAGATAGGGATGTTGCCATATTATCGATATCGATATTTTCTTTCGATATTCAAATCGATATCAGGGATTCGATAATATCGGTCCCTGATATCCTTATAAATATCGAAATATCGATAGATATTGAATCAGAATGTCATAGGAAGGGTCCCAGAGCATATCAGATCCTTTGTGTTGTATAAAGTGGTTTGTCACTTCCTCCTCTATTTTATTTAATGGCCATCCCTAGCAGCTCTGTTTTTGTTTTTTTTATATTTAGTCTGGTTTGCAAATTGATCACCGATTTTTATTGGAGTTCTTCCAATAAAACCAATATCGCAACAAAACCCCATATAGATAAGATAAGCAGCCTTAGTAGCTCAGTTGGTAAGAATGACGGATTCGTAACCAGGAGGCTGTTGGTTTGAATCCAAGTGAAGACAACAAATCTAGTAACAAATAAATTCCTTTATTTGTAGATAAGAAAAACCGTATGATGTTCACAGAAAATATTTTCGCAATGTTTTCAGGGCTGAAATCCATTCTTGGCCATGTCACATTCAAGCCTCTCGAAAACAACCCTGATATTATTTATTCCGACGTTACAGACGTCGACGATGTTGAGGTCCCTGTTGAAGATGATAGATGTATAATATATGTAGGCCGCGCCTATTGCTCATTTATGGAACACACTGAAAAATACAAACTCCTTTCACCATATCGAGTTTTAGCATCAAGGGAGCTTTACGCGCGGGCTGGAATATTTATAAATGTACAGAAGTCCTATCCAACGTTTAACTTTATTGTACCGACGGATGATCGAGAAGATGAAATTCCGGATGAAGAAGATGAAATTCCGGATGAAGAAGATAAAATTCCGGATTATATGGGTATGCCAACAGAGGAACGATTCGAAAATTTTAATGTAGATAGTCTAGAAGTAAGTAATTTTAATGATATATGGGTATGCCAACAGAGGAACGATTCGAAAATTTTAATGTAGATAGTCTAGAAGTAAGTAATTTTNTCTGTAATTTTTTGGGGGGGCTGTGCCCTTTTGCCCTTAAGGAGCAGCCGCCACTGCGCGCAGGGCCATCGCTAGGACAGTGTTTTAATATTCCGCCCGCTGCGAAATCTTGGGGTGTCCCTCAAAGATTTTCTTGCTAAGGAATCGAACTTTATGAAATCAAATATTAAAATAGTCGATTATTTTAATAAACATCGCCTAAGTCCAATGGCCTAACCCTTTTAAAATATTACGAATTAAATCCCCATAAAAATGTCCTATAGGCTCCACTAAAAAAACATTTTGAGGGTTAGATGTTATTGAAAAATCTTGCCATGCATGGCCCCTAAAATCGTATCAGAGTTGCATCGGGAAAAAAATCATTCATTTTTAGGAGGCCACTCCGGGCCTCCTAATTTTTAGTTCCTCCCCCCCCTTTATTTATTTTAAACTTTATTTATTTGATGTTTCAGCAAGTGAACCCTGAGTCACAACAAACATTGCAACTTATTTCTAACTATATGCAAATTGATCAGACTCGCTTATTTCAGTTGATACGAAGAATGGGAAAAATCATTGGAAACACAGATTTTATGGAATACCTTCAGGATCAGAGAATTAATCTGGAAGACCTATTAGCATACAGCCTGACATCTTAAGTGAATAACCATTGCTACCACTGTACTGCCTGAGTCTTTTAATTAACCCGTGAATGGTCTTCTATAGGGAATTTTTCTCAGCCTGTCGGCAAAAACGCAATAATTGTGGTAATTATTTGCTCCAACTTGTCGGGTCTCCCAGTATCTGTTCAAAATATGTTTTACTTTGTGCTCACAATAAATTGCCGACATACATTGCATTTCAGTTACCTGAGGCAGTCGAAAAGCCGAAGACGCAGACGTCGGTGAGAATTTTTCTCACATCGCGACCAGGCGCGTCGTAATTTTTTTGTCGAAATTTCTCGTCTTTTTTTGTGGCTATTTATTTAGTTTAAAATTTAACTTATTTAATTACATNTCATGATACAAAGAAGACTAAAATCAATGATATTGGTAAAATAGTACCTACAGTCAATGGACAATACAGGCAATACTTAATGTTGTTGTTGTAGCAGCAATCATCATACAAAGAAGACTAAAAGCAATGTTATAAATAAAATAGTACCTACAGTCAACAATGGACAATACAGGCAATACTTAATGTTGTTGTTGTTGTAGCAGCAATCATGATACAAAGAAGACTAAAAGCAATGATATAAATAAAATAGTACCTACAGTCAATGGACAATACAGGCAATACTTAATGTTGTTGTTGTTGTAGCAGCAATACAAAGAAGACTAAAATCAATGATATTGCTAAAATATTCTTTAATTACAGCAAATCATCACCATCAGATTTTTTTTTTTTTTTTGTGGCTTAACGTCACTTTAACGGTCATTCAAGACGGGGGTTTTACATTCCATTCGCTGGAAACTTGCAAACTAGGGTTCCAGACAGATACTATTAATTTTTTTTGGAGCAGGTTACAAACTTAAAATGTGGTTTAATATTTAATATAATTTAAATAGTCTAAACGTTTTAGGGGTGGGAGATTAATTAATTCACTTTAATTTTAATTTATTTTAAAAAAAAAAAAAAACCTTTTTCTTCCGTATTTATTGAAGTATTTGAAAATATTGAACTGAGGCAGACAAAATGAAATAATACCATGTCAGAAAGGGTAATGTGTTCTACTAGTTGTACCAACATGAAAAAAGTCCAGTGCAAGTTTGTATATTTTATCAATATTAACGTTAAGATGAACGTTCCCCACTCGAGAGGTTAGGTAACGTTTTGATCGGCCATGCCTCGATTAAACTTTTTCTTCTCATAAAGCTCCCTAAAAAACTCTTGCACCATTCGGAAAAAAATTAAAATAAATTAAATCGTAGTGATTTTTTTTTTCATGTTACATGTTACCTAACCTGTTAAATAAACAAAAACCTGTTAAATAAACAAACAAAAAATTCTCTGCATATTTAAAAAAAAATCCGAATAAACATTTGATTTCTCCAAAGTTTCGTCGATTTTCAAGCAATAAAATTGTGAATTAAACATTTAAAAGTGAGTTTTCTCGTATTTCCCACCATTTAAACGTGAAACTTAACCTTCTACTTTCAATTAATCCTATTTTAAGTTAGGTTAGTTGTTCAGAAAAAAATTAATAGTATCTGTCTACTCCCCAAACTAGCAACCCATATCGACGTCACCCAGTCTGGGTTGGGCCGGAAAAATAGCCAGCATCACCAGTGCGCGAACCCACGTGGACACCCTTATGGAACATCCTCGCTGGACTTTGCTTAACTTCAGTGATCGAACGGGAACTGGTATATTCAACGTGCCATAGACGCTGGCTGCAGAAAAAATGAGGATGACCGCAGTGGGACGATGTGGGGGTGTTGTTTAGTTTGCATTGTCGTATTGATACCCACTTACTTTTCGTGTTTATCACGGAGAGTGATGATGGTGGAAGGGTTGAATAGCATATTATTCTTCTCTGAAGATGCAGGTTGATAATCGGCCTCTCCCATGTCCTCCAATAGTGGTAAATATCTCAAATTCATGAGGATCAAAATTCCATTGGTTGGATGGGTTTTATCACACGCCCTACTGTTTATAAGTCAGAGCGTCTTACCACTACACCACCAACCTAGCTGTATTGGTGGACTTTGACCAAACTCTTTGGTTTACTTCAGTTGCCCTGGTAAGGAATACTAACCATCTGGGACAATGCAATGTATTAAACACCATCGGTACCTCGGTTATTATGAAACTATGGCCCAGGTTTGGCCCTCCATAGCTCACCTCGCTAACGTAATGCTTCTTTGTTTCAGTTATCGAACAAAGTATTGAACAAGAAGAACAGTCCAACAAATCGTCAGCAGATTTAAGGATACGTAAGACGCAACACTCCACATTGTCACGGAAATTTGTTGAAGTTATGACAGAATATAATAGAACACAAACAGATTACCGAGAGAGGTGTAAAGGCAGAATACAAAGGCAATTAGAAATAAGTGAGTATGGGTTCCCACTTGACGAATTACTGCCGTGGATGACAAAAATAATTTTGACGGACGGTTGTGTCCCCACTTGAATAAAAAATCATATGTGGTTCAAATTTCAGAACCTACGTGGAAAATTTTGAGGCCATTAAAAGAAAATCCCATGGTACTGCCAATGTATGAAATCCGTCATTCTACAGAATGTCTACAAAGAGTAGTCAGTGTATGAAAAAAAAAATCATACTTTGACTAGGCGTTCTGTAGAATTACTAAGACTGTTTTAGTCTAAGTATATTTATAACCTCTTTTGGTGAGACATGTTCCTCAAAACGTTTCTTAATCTCTCTGTTTGGGGGATGGGGTAGCACAATTGTAAGGAATAAGACAAAATGACATAATAGCACATGATCTGTACTATTCCCACCAACCAGAGAGGTTAGGAAATGTTTTTACGGTCATGCCTCGCCGATAGGTGTTATTAATATAATAGCTGTATCTATTGGGGAATCTGTTATTGTACCAATACGTTTGTTTTGTTCATCTATAATCTGCATTCTATATTACAGATGCGCATTCTATACTATGATTAATAACAAGTTAGACATTATATAGAATGCCTAGTCACTAGTCATTTCATAAAATGACTAGGGAATTTTTGCAGTAAAGAAATTATTAAATACTTTGACTAAAACCTCAATGCAATGTATATAGACTAGTCATTCTATAGATATATGTAGAATGCTTGAATAATACACATTGACTGTAACATAAATAATAATAATTATATTTTATTGTACAAATTATACACACAGTATGTGGTACAAAGTCATCAGTCCTAAAAGTAACACAAATATTTAGCTAATAGTAATAAAAAAAAATAAAAAAATATTGTAAAGATAAATAGGTACTTTTCATATTTTTCTTCAATCAATGTATTTATTATTATTATTAACGTCTCTTTAACATCTATTGGTCATTCGAGGCGGGGGTTTTACTCTCTTTTTGCTAGAAACTTGCAAACCAGCTTCCCCCACATTGACCTCACCCAGCCTGAATAGGCCGGAAAAAAAGCCAGCATCACGAGGGCGCGAACCCACCTGGAGACCCCCATGTTACAACCTCGCTGGACGTTGCATAACTTCAGTGATCTAACGAGAACTGGTGTATTCAACGTGCCATAGACACTGGCTAATGTGAAATTTTATTATATTTTATTTTGATTTTGCTCAACACCCCATAAGAGCTATTATAGAGCAAGAAAATTGTAAAATAAAAAAATTAAATAACCCTATTCCTACTTAAAGTCTACAAGTAAAAAAATGTTTGCAGTAATTATTTTGTACTTAATGCAAAGCAATAAAGGGGAAAATACACCGTCACGACACTGGTACGAGGGAGGGAAGAGAGAGCACGTCTGGAAAAACTAAATGATAAAAAATTAAAGAAAATTAGAGTTGAGTTGGCAGAGAGTCAAGAATTATTCATTTAATGAGAGAAGACATTGAGCAACAGAAGAACATTTTGTCCTTTACAAGGTCGTTAGGAGTAAGCATCATGAATATTTCAATTAGCACGGTTGACATTGAGCAACAGAAGAACATTATGTCCTTTACAAGGTCGTTAGGAGTAAGCATCACGGAAGATTTCAATTAGCACGATCGACATTGAGCAACAGAAGAACATTTTGGTTTTAGAGGCAAGGACAATTTGGCCAAAACTTCTCCGATTGTTTTACTATCTTACTAGTTTCAGAAACAAGCACAATTTGGTCAAAACTTCTCCGATTGTTTCACAATCTTGCTAGCTTCAGAGGCAAGCACACTTTGGTCAAAACCTCTCCGGTTGTTTCACAATCTTACTAGTTTCAGAGGCAAGCACAAGTTGGTCAAAACTTCTCCGATTGTTTCACAATCTTGCTAGTTTCAGAGGCAAGCACACTTTGGTCAAAACGTCTCCGATTGTTTCACAATCTTACTCATTTTAGAGGCAAGCACAATTTGGTCAAAACCTCTCCGGTTGTTTCACAATCTTACTAGTTTTAGAGGCACGTGCAATTGGGTCAAAACGTCTCCGGTTCTTTCACAATTTTACTAGTTTTAAAGGCAAGCGCAATTGGGTCAAAACGTCTCGAGTTGTTTCACAATCTTACTAGTTTTAGAGTCAAGCGCAATTGGGTCAAAATGTCTCCAGTTGTTTCACAATCTTACTAGTTTTAGAGGCAAGCGCAATTGGGTCAAAACGTCTCCAGTTGTGTCACAATCTTACTAGTTTTAGAGGCAAGCACAATTTTGCATTTTTGAAAAAGTGTTCTCCGTGCGGGAAAGTTTGAATATATTATTATATACTTAGTTTTGTGTAGAGTTAAATAAAAATTGTAAAATGAATAAAAATAAATGGTTTGTTAACACATTTACCAAATCAGCTCCCTGTTGCTTGAGTACGAATAAGCGTAATTTCACCTAAAGGGTTAACGAAATATAGGAGTAGGATTCCCAAAGGCTATTTACGAATTTCGATGGTGTACATACTTTTAGTCGGTAAATGTGTTTATTGTATAAAAATCAGTATCAACGGGGAAATATTACATCACCTGAGATTTGCAGATGATAATGTAATAATTAGTTGCCAGCCAAAAGAGCTGAATGAAATGATAAAGGAACTGGAAAATGTGTGTATTCAAGCCGGAATGAAAATGAACTTATCGAAAACCAAAGTAATGTTTAACGAATTTGTACAAAAAGAAGAAATAAAAGTAAACGAAAACGTCATAGAAGAAGTTAAAATCTACATATACCTAGGGCAAGGAATTACTATGGACGGAAGAATGGAAAACAAGATTTACAGAATTAAAACAGGATGGAGGAACAATATCATATTTAAAAGTAGGATGCCTGTAAGTATGAAGAGAAAAGTATTTGATCNGGAATACAGAATATACAAAATACCACATAAAGATATTGGGAATACAGAATATACAAAATACCACATAAAGATATTGGGAATGCAGGATATGCAAAATACCACATAAGGATATTGTATATTGCTTCTCATCCCCCAATGGCTGCTTGTCGCATCCCCTATGAAATATAAAATCTAGTTTTGAAACATAAAATCTCGACTATCTACAACATTTTCAAAAGACTTTGATTTTCATTTTGATAGCCTTTGTGTTGAGTCTAAAACTCAGCATAAAGTAGATATTCATAGTAATATGTCTACTAATACCTGTTATAGGGTAACATAATGGATGGTACCAGATGAAAATGTTCAAAAGTAGGACTTTTCGCATGGAAAAGCAGGACAATTCAAGGTAAAAATCTGCTTAAAAAAATACCCCCCTCCCAAAAAAAAATTTGGGGCTTAATTAGACCCTAAATTTGACATATATAAATACATACCAAATTTCAAGTCTCTGGGTCTTACCATTCGCTTTTTAGATAGGATTAATGAAAACCGCTAAGAAGGGGTAAAAACAGCAACCGTATATTTTATTGCACCCCAAAAAGTCAAGTCTCTAGCTCTTAGCATGCTCTTTTTAGACAGAAATACTGAAAAGCGCTAAAAAGCGGCAAAAGCCGACAAGGGTATATTCGAACCCTAGTGCGAATTGAGAGGCTGCCTTTGCGCCTGCACGCGCGATAGGGATACTTCAGGCGATTAACACCCCAATTCCTGAGGCGGACAAGTCCCATCAGGTGTATCCCAGGGCCCTAAAAGGGCCCAACCAGAACTTTGCCGCGCTACCGACGTGTACGACCCCCGGAAACTGGAACCCGCCTGGTTAGGATTATTTAAGTGCATGTACAGTTACAGCAGAAGCCGCCTGTGTGCCCTAAAAAAAAATTTTGGTTTATTATTTTCAATAATGAACCTTTGTAATCGTCACGAAAAATCAAAATAAAAAAATACCCCCCTCAAAATTTGATATTATACGTTTCAAGGTACGTAGAATCCAAAAATCGAATAAAAAAAATCCGTTTGCCCGTCGTCCGTGATGCCACTTGACCGATTTGGATGAAATTTGATATATAGGTACCATCTGGACTCTAATTGTGCCCCGAAACTTTTGGGTGCAGTCGAATGCACCCTTGTCGTTTTTGCCGCTGTTTTTTATACGAACGCTGCCCAGTATAACCAAGATTTGCAGAGTTAAAGCTTGACTTCACTGTTCGTTCCAAAATGAAAATAGATTCACCCTATAAGGATCTTTGGCACCCTCTCCCACCGTCCACCTTCCTTTGATGTATGCTCTTCATACATCAAACACTAAGCCCTAATAATTCAGTATATTCCTACCTACTGCTTTTCAAATTTTGGGGAGGGGACGAAAAGTTCCTTTATCTTACCCCTCCTATGATCTACCTTTTCTACAAGCAACAATTTGACAAAAATGATATCAGAAATACCAGATCCCATGGCTCAGTGATTATTGCACTAGTCTAACTCTCGAGAGACCCGGGTTCAAACAAATCCTGGCAGAGGTAATAATTTCACACTGTGGTTTGAATATTTCCGGGCCCATTCAGCCTCGCGAGGACTATGAGTAGTTATGGAGATAAATGTACATAACGATCCGGTGACAAAATTGTATGTAGAGTTGAAAAATTCAATGTAATTGGGTTGTGATTGAACCCAAGCTGATGAGGTAGCATTGTCCCTCATTAATTTGAGTAGTTGACCAAATAAAAATGCATCCCTAAGGGTTTGGTGGTATAAAATGCCCCTGACTTTCAGGGCCGGATTAACAATAGTAGCACTTGTAGCACGTGCTACGGGCCCCGCGCTTTGATAAATTACACTAGATATTTCTCCATTTCTTGGTTAACAATTGAAAACACATATCATTTTGACGGGCCCTCAACGCTTCAAAGTATGTAGTAAAATCTAATTTAGGAAAGTACAAGTAGGTACCTACTACCTAGGAACTTAATAAAGAAACGAGTATTGCAACATAAGCAAATTGTTTTTTTTACCATGAGCGGTAACCATGTTTTATCGATGTTGGTATACTCAAAATTTAATTTCACTCTACCAGCTGTAGATACTAGACCAAAACGCCAAAAGATAATCAATTTTTGTACTGGCTCCAAAAAGTAGACTACTTAGACGGGTGTGGAGGTGCCCCGCTTTGTGAAAGTCCTACAGGCCCCGCGGAAGATTAATCCGGCCCCGTACATGGGTACACACATTTCTCATTTATACATTCGTTGCGACAACATATCAACTCGAAAAAAGAAGAAGAAAAAAAAAAA
>CM022876.1:5029651-5041005 GCA_012654025.1 Pachypsylla venusta | reverse complement strand
TCGCATGCTGTCACTTCTAGCGGTGGCTCCAGAAGTGCCCTGGTGCTGCGCCCCAGGAGGTAGCGTTTTTCCGAGGTCTTAATAACAATCGTTTTTTCTCCATTGGGAGATAGCAGTTGATGTTCATGTGGTATTAAAATGTTACCACACTACTTCCCGGGACGTTACTGATACTTGAAACTATCCAGGGATTATCAACCACTTGCTCGGGCCCTGGGGTCGCCCCCCACAATAACTGAATCATCAGTTACCCCTAGGGATTTATTATTAAACAAGTCACGATTTACTTTATCGACACCCCCCCGACATGAAGATCTCAGCTGCCCCCCTAGGCCAGATGCTGGCTACGCCCTTGTTGGAAGCCCTAATCCGGGTCCACGCAGCCTCATGAGGACAATAAGTCAGCTGTGGAGTTAAATGCCCATATTAGCAGACCGATACCGGTCTTATCTTGTAGGTAAACTTGAAAAATTTAAAGTACCTAATAGGATAATGATGAAAAAGTGAGACTTGGACGATTGCAAAAGTGGAGGAAAAAAGGAGGCTATTGGCTTTCGAGCCATGGTTTTGGAGGAGAATTTTGAAAATAAGTTGGGTGGATCACAAACGAAGAGGTATTTAGAAGAGCAAGAGAAGGGAGGACTACTAAAAATGAGAAGAACTAAATTTATCGGACGCAACCAACAAGAGTGATTGAATGATAGACGGCAAAAATGCTGGAGGAAGACCTCCCGTTGCATATATCCAACACAGCATAATAAAGGATATGAGCGTAACATTTTACTGTCAGCTGAAGAGAAGGATTGGGCACAAGGCCCGAATGAGGACAAGTTTTTGCGGGAGCCACTATTCAGAGAGGTTAGGAAACGTTTTGATCGGCCATGGATCGACGATGAAATAATAGTGGTCCCTGTAAAAACTTGTCCCCTTGCGGGCCTTGTACCGCGTCCCGACTACAGAGGTAAAAATCCAAAATTACTACATAGGTAAAAGTTTGGTCCCGTAAAAATTGGCTCCGGTAAAAACTTGTCCTCAATCGGGCAATGTGCCGTGGCACTGAAGAGAATGTCTCAACATCGAGATGAATGGAGAGTTGCTGCAAACCAGCAGTATTGGCTGCTAACTAAAGATGATGGACACTGAGTGATATTGAAAAATCCTTCATAACACAAAGAAACAGATTCTTGAGCTTAATTTCTTAATTTCAGGAGTCGCCGCTGATGATAGCTTAAAATCGGGAGCCGCCGCTGATTATAGCTTAATTTCAGGAGTCGCCACTGATGATAGCTTAATTTCAGAAGTCGCCGCTGATGATAGGATAGAAAGATGTGGATGTACATTTCTCAACGATGATTATGAGATTCAATCCGAAACAGTTCTATGGCCACAGTGGGGGAATGATAATATTCCGTGGTTGCATCTCGAGAGAGAAATCCAACAAGAGTTTTTCAAAGTTATCGAAGAACACTGTATGAATTTCTTTAATACTGAGTTTAACACAATTGATACATTTATACAGTGAGTTATAAAGGATAGCTACTAGATGTTAGTCCGTGTTTTGCTACTGCTTTCAAAGTCAGCGACAATTTTGAGATTTCGACATTCAATATTGTTGAGAATGATTTTATTATTGAAATACGAGTCACCAAAAGCGCTACTAGCGGTATTTGTTTCAACTAGAAAACACCTGTTAGTTGAAAGATGCTGACTTCAGTTTTATAAACAAAAGAGAAAACCTCTTTGTTAAGCAACTTTGTGTTGGTCGTAGTTGTTGTAATTTAATAGCCTTGAGACAAAGAACTAATCTCGTGTGGTCTTGTGTGTTAATCTTGATCTCGTGTGAAGAACATATCTTTGTGTGGAGATCTTCCTTTTGTGTGTTAAAAAAAGTACCTCGTGAATTGCAGCGTCATAGTTTTCCGCCATAGAATTAATGGATAGTGCTTTATAATTTATTAAGAACCATCAACCATCTCGTGTTGTGTTGAAGCAACATAGTTTCTGTCAGAAGAATTAATTCAACTAGTGTTTTAAAGTTGTTTAAATCATAAATAGAAGCGTGTACCAAACAGCTCTATATACTCAAAGCTCCTTTTCTTTTCCTTCCCTTCTCTCTCCCTGTCGAGTTGAGTAAGTAACCGCATTTGTACAAGCAAATTATATAAAGGTAAGACCATTTTTCAATTGTTCGTCCGTCTATCCGGATGTTTTAACATTTTTTTGGCCTTCGGACCGCGGATCATTTCCTTCGGGCCGGGATTTATAACAAATATTCTCAAATTTGGATCTTTGCTGGAACCTAGACCACTTTATACACTGAGTTATAAAGAATACCTACTAGATGTCAACGACAATTTATGAGATTTCGACATTCAATATTCTCAAATTTTGATCTTCGCTGGTACCTAGCCCAAGGGTGGCGTTCCCACCCTAGGGCTCCTATATACAAAAATTAATAATAATATTAAGAAAGCACAATATTCTGTTGTCGTACTGCCAAACAACTCTGAATACGTTTAAGTATTCTATCTTACTCTCATCAAGAAATGTAAAGGGTCCCCTGTTGAAAAAATATTTGGGCCCCCATTCTCATCGCTAAGCCATCGACTGACGATCGAAATAATTTGAACGTAACTACGGATATGTAATATTCCGAACCTACGAACAATACACAAATTAATAGCTACCTTTATCGTTAAGCCACTGTCGATCGACATAATGTGGACGACCTACTTAAGGATATTTAATATTCCGAACCTACGAACAATACACAAATTAATAGATACCTTTATCGTTAAGCCACTGTCGATCGACATAATGTGGACGTACCTACTTAAGGATATTTAATATTCCGAACCTACGAACAATACACAAATTAATAGCTACATTTATCGTTAAGCCACTGTCGATCAACATAATGTGGACGTACCTACTTAAGGATATTTAATATTCCGAACCTACGAACAATACACAAATTAATAGCTACATTTATCGTTAAGCCACTGTCGATCGACATAATGTGGACGTACCTACTTAAGGATATTTAATATTCAGAACCCACGGACAATACACAAATTAATAGCTACCTTTATCGTTAAGCCACTGTCGATCGACATAATATGGACGTAGCTACTTAAGGATATTTAATATTCCGAACCTACGAACAATACACAAATTAATAACTACCTTTATCGTTAAGCCACTGTAAATCGACATACTGTGGACGTAGCTACTTAAGGATATTTAATATTCTGAACCTACGACCAATACACAAATTAGTAGCTACATTTATCGTTAAGCCACTGTCGATCGACATAATGTGGACGAACCTACTTAATTCGAATTGTATAGCACTGTCTTCGCAGTTCCCAACCAGACCTAGATCTCTGCAAAACCTCTTGCTGCAACTCTGTCAACATTCTCATGTATTTCGAAGCCATATCTCAGTGATACCTCTTGTTTCTTATAGCGCATCTAGGACATGATTGATTGAAAGATTGAACAGTTTGGGAGAGAGGGGTAAACCCTGAAACACTCCTTTTTTAATATCAATTGGTGAAGATGTTCCGTTTTTAGTTTGAAGTTGTGTGATACTGCTTGTATATAATGATTTAGTTAGATTTCTTAGGTTGCTTGGCATCCTCGTATAATCGAGTTTTGATATAATATGTGCGTGGCTTGATTCCTCAAATGCTTTTTGAATGTTCAACATAAAAATAGTACAGTCTAACTTTTCTTTTTTGGCTTTTAGAAGCAAGGGCGTAGCCAGCATCTGGCCTAGGGGGGGGCAGCTGCAATTTTCATGTCGGGAGGGGTGGGGTCGATAAAGTAAATCGGTACTTATTTAATAATAAACCCCTAGGGGTAACTGATGATTCAGTATTGGGGAGGGGCGACCTAAGGGCCTGTGATAAATATCGATAAAGGAAAGTGCCAAACCGGCGAAATTCAACTAGCAGGAGGAGTTCTACAATGGAAAAATATACGGAAAGCCGAAAAAAAACAGATGGAACCTATACGTTTGTAACGTTTGTTAATTTTTTGAATTTTCCCACCAAATTTACCAAATGCGATTCAACGATGCGACTTTCAATCAAATGTAACTGTGGCAAAACGAAGTTTGCCACAGTTACATTTGATTGTTCACAGTGGGGCTGTTAGATTAGGGACAAAATGTGGCATTTATCGTATTTCGGTATTTGATGACTTTTTTGCTTCCAAAAATCATTTTATCTAGTGTAAATTTAGTTGCCCCTTCCGTGCTGCATACTCTCGAGAATTTTTAAGGGGGGGCAGCTGCCCCCCCTGCCCCCCCTTCCTACGCCCATGTTTAGAAGACATGAAATCAATATCATATGTATCATTCAATATCATTATCATATCAACAAATTCGTCTCAGTATGGAACATACTGAGATAATGCGTCTCAGTATGGAACATATAGATATAGGCCGCCAATTATCAGAATCTTCTCGGTTGCCTTTCTTTTTATAAATTAAAATAGTTTTCGCTTTCCGGAAAGTATTTGGAACCAAATTGTGTGTAAGCATCACGGAGGCGATTAGTGCAATTGTCTTAAAACATTTTATAGTTTTTATACTGTGTATTGCCAGTCCATCCATTCCCGGGGACGTGTCCATATTAATACTCCTGATACATTTATCAACCTCTTCGCTTGACACTATTTCTTTGTATTCGCTGTCCAATTGGTATTGAGTATTTTGACATATTTCTGGTACGAAGCAAGGCAGAATACAAGGATTTTCAGCACACCATCTTTGACTAAATGTGGCTAATAGAGAATCTAAAGCTATAGAACAACTTTCAGAACTAAAGTTTGATTCAAGTAAAATGCGGACTGCTTTTTTACGTGATAATAAAATAAGTGTATCATTTGAAACTCATAGTGATCAAGTTTTCTTTTTCGTTCATTTCTAGATCCTCCTCAGGGGGCGAGTGATCCAATGAGGACTATCATTGACCCACTTACTAGTAATTGTCTTGCATTTTATTTTGTTTTCTTCTTTCTTTTTTGTTATAATTAATATTTGATATTTTTTTTTTTAGCCTTATGAAAGGCATCATTCCAACAACTTTACATGTGCATTCAG
Source organism: Pachypsylla venusta (assembly GCA_012654025.1). Lineage (NCBI taxonomy): Eukaryota > Metazoa > Arthropoda > Insecta > Hemiptera > Aphalaridae > Pachypsylla > Pachypsylla venusta. Next base: position 5,035,895 of record CM022876.1, on the reverse strand, counting down.
AAAAAAAAGAAATCTTATAACCCACATGAAGCAATAATATTTGCCCATATAGTTCAGTCATTTAATCAATTGTCAAAAAAGTTGACTGTCACATATCAAGTTGCTGAAAAGATAATAAGTAGAACTATCTGAACGCAACGTATTGTAACTTATTAAAAAAAAAAAAAAAGATCTTCTTTCTGGATTACTGCTGGCTTGGAAATTATTATTTTCATTACTCATTGCTCTGAAGGTATCTCGTCGTTTTCTGGCCCCATAATATTTTTTGCTGGATGTTTCGGCCCTGGTAATTTTTCTTTAGACTCAAGCAATAAGTTTAGTACTTTATTTACAACCATATCAAATTGTTCTAAACTAGTCTTTTTTAATAACATTTGCTCCAGTTCGGTGTTGTATTTACAAAGTTAATTCAGAATTTCATCATTTGCTGCTGATTCTTGAATATCTCTCTCATTTGTTTCGACTTCCCCATCCTCTTCATTCTGGTAGGCGTCAGAAATCCCTTGAATGCATTCAGGGATTTCTGAATACATTCAAGATAACTGTCGATCGACATAATGTAGACGTAGCTACTTAAGGACCTACGAACAATACACAAATTAATAGCTACCTTTATTTTTTCAGATTTTATGATGATTATGAACGTGCACGAAGACAAAAAAACTTTACAAAATTTTTTAGAAATTATAAGGTGAAGAAATCAATTCTGGCCCATCCAAATATAGCCCTAATGGAGAATCTTATTCAAGATCAACGTCTAAAGCAGATTACACCTAATCTTGTTAATAGCATTTTCATAGCCCCTACAATACAGAGATTGTCATATGACAGAATTACAAATACCACCTCTCGAAAAATATTAACCAAATATGATCACTTTAAACACACAGTAGGTAGGTATTAACCCGATGTCCGAGGCCTGGTCTAGAGGTTTTGCATGGGTTCGAACTCCGCCGGGAGCGATAATTTTCTGATCGATTTTTTTCTCGTTTCCGGAATGGCATGGCTATAAAAAGGAGTGCCTTTCTTTTTTTTTAAAAAAAAAGGTAGGTATTGAAGTAATCAACCTGTATATGTAATATATATCCTGTATACTCTCCTTTCTATTTTCGATTTCTCCTTACAATGAATCGAGACTTGTGGGAGAGGGGTCGGGGTGAAGGGGGGAATGAATAAGTGTATTAACTATGCCATTCAGGTTATGTAGGAGGGTGGTCGGGGTGAAGGGGGGGAATATGAACTGGTTGAATGACATTATTTGCTTCTCCATTTCTAAGCATTGCTTTGTTTACATTGCAGGATTGGTATTTACGTTTTATTTTCATTTATAGAACGCGTAGTTTGTTTGCGTAATAGAAAAATCCTTTTCCAGATTTTTCTAGAACGTTTTGAATGAAGGTATAAATAGAAGGGCACGCGTAGAAACGGAGTCAGTATTGTTTGAGTGGTAAACAAAGTCAGTATTATTTGAGTGATAAACGGGGCGAGTATAATTTTTGATGCGAGATCGTTGAATTTTCTACCGGATAATTTCGTTCAGTGAGTGATTGATTCGTGTGTATTTTCGTGCGTTTTAAATACGGTGTTAGCGAACAGTATTCGAATTTTTGTGTTGCGTTTTCATTTATTATTTATTGTAATTTCGATTTTTAATAAAATATTTTAAGTTTTTATTTTATTTATTTTTAAAGTTAGTTAACGCGTTTTAAATTCACGACAACTTAATCCACGAACCCTAAGTCTACAACAGTACTAAGTGGCAACCCATTTGTTTTTAGTTCAGAGAATGTTTGTTTGATTCGATTAGATGTACGAGGGTGGTGCCAGAACTTCGTGGTCCGACCAACAAATGATTGTATTGTAGTTGTGATGAGGGTGGTGCCAAAACTTCCTGGCTCGACCATCAAATGATTGTATTGTAGTTGTGACGAGGGAGGTGCCAAAACTTCCCGGCCCGACCATCAAATGGTTGTATTGTAGTTCTGACGAGGGTGGTGCCAAAACTTCGTTGCCCGATCATGAAATGGTTGTATTGTAGTTCTGACGAGGGTGGTGCCAAAACTTCGTGGCCCGACCATCAAATGGATGTATTGTATAGTTCTGACGAGGGTGGTGCCAAAACTTTGTGGCACAACCAACAAATGGTTGTAATAATCTAATAATACATATTGAAGTAATCAACCTGTATAACCCACGCGTATATGTAGTATACATTCTGTATACTCTCCTTTCTATTTTGGTTTCTCCTTCTGTTACAATGAATCAGACTTGTAGGAGGGTGGTCGGGGTGAAGGGTAGAATGAATAAGTGTTACTATACTGTTCAGGTTGTCTAGGAGGATGGTCAGGGTGAAGGGGGGAAATATGTATGACATATTTTATTGCTCTCTCATTACAAAGCATTGTTTTTGTTTACATGTCAGGATGGGGTTTTACGTTTTAATTATTATTTATAAACGCGTAGTTCGATTGCGTACTAGAAATCTCTTTATTCCAGATCCTTCTAGAACGATTTGAATGAAGGTATAAATAGAAGAAACACGTAGAAAACGAGTCAGTATTATTTGAGCTATAAAAGGAGCAAGTTTAATTTTGGAAGCGATATCGTTGTGATTTCGAAGTGATAAGTGAGCGATTAATTCGTGTGTATTTTCGGGCGTTCTAAATACGGTTATACTTTTTTTTTTTTTCTATTTTTCTTAATAATTTATTTTAAGTTTTATTTTAATTATTTTTAAAATTAGTTAACGCGTTTTAAATTCACGATAACTTAATCCNACGATTAAAAATCTGGGGCGTAATGTGACCCCAAATACCTACCAAATTTGAAGTCTCTGGCTCTTACCACATTTTTTTTAGAATGGTATTCTCCTGAGCATGTGGCAAGGTGCCTTGGGATCTTGTCGGTTCCAAAAAAATTAAGAGCATCAAGCCAAACATATGCGCATTGTCCACCAACAATAGAGATACTCGTGCTGAGGTTGCTTTGGCCAGGATGAGCATTGGCCACACAAATGCTCATCAAAAGACTTACTCACAGTTTCCTTTTTGAGAGATCCCCTCCGCCCGTTTGTCGTTGCGGCGAGCCTCTAACTGTGTGCCACATACTGACCTGTCCATTAAACAGCCGCCTATGGCGCTCGTTCTCATATGAAATTTCTCTGGCCGACGATGAACAAGGTGTGACTACCGTGCTCAGATACATTAAATTGGCTAAACTGTTCGATAAAATGTAATATATTTTTTTAGGAATCGGCTCGAAGGACATAGATTTAGCAATTGGTTAAAGCGCCTAATACAAAAAAAAATATTGTTGTTGAATTTCGAAACCGTAGCGAAGCACGGGCAAAGAGCTATTGGTTTTATTTTCAATAATGAACCTTTGGAATCGTCACAGAAAAAAAAAATACCCCCTCAAAATTTGATATAATACGTTTCAAAGGTACGTAGAATCCAAAAATCGAATAAAAAAAATCCGTCTGTCCGCCGTACGCCGTGATGGGCACTTTTGCCACTTAGCGTTGACTGATTTGGATGAAAAAGTATATAGGTCCGATCTAGGCTCTAATTGTGTCCCGAAACTTTTGGGTGCAATCAAATACACCCTTTGCGATTTTTGCCGCTTTTTAGCAGTTTTAAGTATTTCTGTCTAAAAGGAGAATGGTAAGAGCTAGAGACTTCAAATATAGTAGATATGTCAAATTTAGGGTCTACTTACGCCCCAGATTTGGAATCTTCATGAGAAACCCCCATCAATTTTTTTTGCCCCCCCCCCCCTCAAAAGAAGGTTTATTATTTTCCTGACCATGTGTCATATTGTCAGAGTTTTTACAATGTATTCATCTCCTCCATGACAACGCCCCTCCCTGTCCACACCACCGTCATTGTAGCGGCTGCCGCGCTTCATTCTATTTGTTTTCAGTTGCAATAAGAATCTCCTATGATCTTTATGATAATGTACAAAATAGACAATTTGGTTACATATTCCTGGACCTGGAGTCTGATAAGCAGTATAAAGTTGTTCTTACAGTGACGCAACCCCCAATTCCATGGTATTACGAGTTCCGTAAGTGACAACACTCAAAACTGCTGACTGATTTCATATCCTTCAGGTCAAGTCAGACATCACATTTGCATCGAGCATTCTCGTAATTATTTCCCAAAAATTATTAAAAATTGATTATGACCGTGCTTTGCTACGGTTATGAAATTCATCAACAATTTGGAGATTGCGACATTAAATTTCTCAAGTTTGGATTTTTGGTGGGAAAGACCGCAGGAAAAGTATGGCTCCTATTTAGAAAATTCAATATTTTATTTAAGGATATGACTTTTTGTACGGCGGAACACCTTTGTATCGAATTTAAGCTTTCTCGCAAGTACTCTCAATTCCGATTTTTTTGGTGGTGAAAACCGTCCATAAATCAGGGGAGAAACCGGAAAATTTCAAATTTTGTATTTTTTATTTGGTCCTTATATAGAATTTGGGGGGGGGGTCCATTCTCGGTGATTTTTCGTTATCTCCTTTTGTTTGCCCAAAAAAAAATACAAATAGACCCTCTAAAACGTGTCATTTTTGGCGGTAATTTGCTCCCACTTGTACTTCTTTATTACGCACTTTTAAAATATTTAAAAGGCATCTGTGTGCCAAGTTTCAAGTATCTAGGTTTAGCTACGTTGATTTTATCAGTCAGTCAGTATACCAACTTGGATTTGCGTTTTATAAGTATAGAAGATTATTATTTGTTAGAAAATTAAAATGTTTGTTAGCCAACGATCATACCACGTTAAATACACCAGTTCCCGTCAGATCACTGAAGTTAAGCAACACCGGGCGTGGCCAGTACTTGGATGGGTGACCGCTTCCGAACACCACGTATCGTTGGCTCTCTTTTCCGGCCCAACTCAGGCTGGGTGAGGTCAATGCGGGTAGTTGGTTTACAATTTTCCAGCGAATGGAGGGTAATCCCCCCGTCTTGAATGACCAATAGATGTTAAAGATACGTTAAGCTAAATTAAAAAAAAATTATATATATAATATATTCTTTTTTAAAAACTTAAATCTCAGATATTTATTTATTATTGGCGTAGTTTTCAAGAATGTTTTACACGGCCTTGTCTCCCCCCAAAAAAAGGACATTACGTATAGGTAAAAGGCAAATCTTTATTTAAAGTCAACCGGGTGTCATTATTGCAGATGCAGGTCGTTTTTTTTTTTCGAGGTTTGAGTCTAACATATACAAAAAATACCGAGTCGACAGACCCAGTCCCAAGTCAAGCGTTTATTTTACAAATCAAACCCGAAAGGAAAATATCAGAAGCTTTCCATACTAATCAAAATCCGCGCGCTCCATAAATTACAAAAACGATTTGGGAAATAACATAACAATCAGGGGCGAATATAGGGTAATCGATGGGGGGGCAATTAGGGTCGGCCACGATTCAGTTAATAAAATTCGTGGCGATATTGTATAACCAAAGCGTACGTAATGTGCACTGTGCATCGATAGCGACAGAGGCATGTGCACGAAAAATATGAGCAGAAGATAAACACTACCGGAGTAAAGTTAGGTTCCGATTAGCATGCCGTCAACTCCTCAAAAAGAACTCAGATATAGTATCTAATATTCAACATTCACAATTTATTCTATTAGTGAATGTATTTGTATATGCATATTTATGTTCTCATTCAAAAGTTTATTCTTATTAAAAAAAAATCTGGCCTCTGCGGGGGCGATCGCAATTTCGCCCCTCCCCCCTGGATCCGCCCCTGATATCAATGCATGCCCAATCTACAAAAGTAATTAGGTAAATCGTCTCCTCATTTCCGAATCGATATTGTCTAATTAATTTATTCTATTGTCTTTCTAGCATCCGAACTTAGGTGTAGAATGGCAAAAGCAAATGGGGAGTTGAATAATTATGTATGCCCAATTGCGGTGGTAGAAGATGACGAAGAGGAAATAACTTTATTAGGTAGGCCATCACACGTTTGAAAAATGAAAGAAATTCAGATTATTTTAAGATCAGAACTTATAGAGCCATATTATAAAACTTCATTTAAGTGCGAGTTCGAGTGGTCAATACCACTTGAGTGTCTGATTTGTATTTTAAAATATGTTCTGACCAAAAAAAATACATATAATTTTATTATAATATGAAAACAGAAATTTTACAAGTGCGAGTGGCCACTTCGATAATAATTGAGGAGCGCGGCAGCGCTCCGCCCGCCAAGTCAAATACAA
>CM022876.1:4980044-5013952 GCA_012654025.1 Pachypsylla venusta | reverse complement strand
TTTATTATATATATATATATATATACATATATATATATATATGTCTTTAATCAAATTTTAAAAAATAATTTTCAAAAAACAAAATATTGGGCCCTCAATTTTTTCAAAAGACCTGAAAACCAGCCATCACATAATGAAATTTTACGTTTCTACAACAAACCGCTAAAAAGATATAAGTCATTTTCGAAAAACACAATATTGGTTCCCCCGGGGGCCTTGACCCTTCATGTCCTAAATATATATACCAAATTTTGTCAAAATCGGATGAAAATTGTGGCTTGTATCGCGTAACAAACAAACATACACATATACAAGTGCATTTCGGGATGTGTATCGGGTCAAAAGTGGAGTTCACTAACGTTCACAATTACGGCAGCACCCATTCCGGTTAGATCACTGAAGATAAGCATCGACCGTCGAGGTTTTATCATGTGACCACGTAGGTTCGCGACCTCGTAAAATTTTAGTATGGCTATTTCCAACTCAACCCAGACTGGGTGAGTTCAATGTGGGAAGCTGGTTTACAAGTTTCCAGCGAATGGATGGTAAAATCCCCGTGTCAAATGACCAATAGATGTTGAAGAGACATTAAGCCAAAAAAATAAATAAATAAAAATGATATTGCAAAAAGATATCATTTTCTTGTACTTCCATTATTTTCCGTGTCCATCACAAAAAGTGATGATGATGGAAGGGCTAGGTACCTAGTATAGATTATGCAACGCTGGACTAGATGTTGATAATCCCGGCCCCTTCCATGTCTGCCAATAGTGGCAAATATCCCAAATTAATGAGCATGAGATTCCATGAGTTTAATGGGTTTCAACCCCACATCCTACTGTTTACCAGTCAGAGCAACTTACCAACACACCACCAACTCATGTCTTGTGGTACTGGCCTAATTATATTGCAGTGATTGTCATGGTTCTGATGACCCATGTCAATTTAACAACCTTCAAGAATTGATTTTTTTTAAACATATCAAATACATTTTTTTATTGGTTAATATTAAATATATAAAAATACGAGGGCCGTTTTTTTTTTTTTTTTTTTTTTTTTTTTTTTTTCAACCTCCGATTGGCTATAAATAAAAGACAAGTTCATCTAAAACAATAATTTTATTACCAAAAGATTGTAAACTTACGGTTACTTTTCAACATAATCACCGAAGAGATTGAGGCATCTGTCATATCTGTGGACAAGCTTTGCAATACCCTCTTCAAAGAAAGTTGCCGCCAATAAATTCAAGTAGTCCTTGACGTTGGTTTGAAAGTCGTCATTAGTTTGAAAACGCTTCCCACCAAGCCACGTTTTCAGTTCAGGAAAGATGAAAGTCACTGGGTGCTGCTAAGTCAGGATTGTATGGCGGATGATCGAAAATGTCCCATCCAAATTGTTTGAGAAGCCGTTGAGTTGCTCCAGAAGTGTGTGGACGGGCATTGTCATAGATCAGAACAACTCCAGCGGTCAGCTTTCCTCTTCGTTTGTTCTCAATGGCTCTACGCAAACGTTGTAAAGTTTCACAATAAACAGCTGTAGTGATTGTGGTTCCGGCTCCATAAACTCCACAAGCAACACACTTTGTAGATCCCGATGACGACCTTCAAACCAACGTCAAGGACTACTTGAATTCATTGGCGGCAACTTTCTTTGAAGAGGGTATTGCAAAGCTTGTCCACAGATATGACAAATGCCTCAATCTCTTCGGTGATTATGTCGAAAAGTAACCGTAAGTGTACTAATCTTTTGGTAATAAAAATATTGTTTTAGATGAACTTGTCTTTTATTTATAGCCAATCGGAGATTGAAAAAAAACGGTCCTCGTATATATATAAATAAATATATTTGATACTCCCAATACTAAAGATTTGATAAGTGTATTTCCAAATCTTGTGTCGAAGTGGGAGGTGATGATTGAAAAAAGATATTAACTTCAACTACCATTCAGTAGACAATACACAATATTTTATTGAAATTTATAAACTTTAAATGTATTTAAAAATACAAAAGTGCTGCTGCAAACATTGTTTGTTGTTGGTTGCCATCAAAGGACAGCATACCAATCAATCCGTTGGGAGGTTGGGACATTTTTTTTCTTTCTTTTTTTCCTAATAAAAATCTTGTCTCAAATGAGGTTTTAAGTCAACGCCCACCTGTTTGCCTGGCGAACGCTTGAGGTAGAAAACAAAGGTTATTGTCGTTCTTATATAACGGGAACTTATTTTTTGTAAATATTTTCATCGCATGGCCAAAGATCACGTAACATGATAATGTTCATAATAAGAGCAAAGTCTGTTAGACAAAATCAAACCAAAATAATATTAAGGACATACTTTTATGGCTAAGTATAAGGTGTTCAATAAGTAAACATTGCATTAGGTGCGAGAGTTGCGATAGCGTAGATGCCAAATTGTATCATACATCATCGTAGGTTAGCCATGGAGCTGGCTTGCAATAACTCTTAATGAGTTGTTCATACTTGAGAATCATTACGGATAATACAGTAGCTTGTCCTTGCTTTCTGCATGGGTAATGGAAAAGATATCGTTTCCGACCCTGCCCTTAGTCGCTCTTTACACCGGTAAATACTTAGGTTCCAAAATATGTTTGTTATTAAAGCGGTGTTTGCCAGCGTCTATGCCACGTGTCACGTTGAATACACCAGTTCCCAATAGATCACTGAAGTTAAGCAACGTCCAGCGAGGTTGTACCATGTGGGTGTCCACGTGGGTTCGCGTCCTGGTGCTACTGGCTATTTTTCTGGCCCAACCCAGGCTGCGTGAGGTCAATGTGGGTAGCTGTGGTTTGCAAGTTTCCAGCGAATGGAAGGTGAAACCCCCGTCTTGAATGACCAATAGATGTAATAGAGACGTTAAGCAATTTTTTTTTCCTTTAAATTCAACGAATCGCTCCATTTTGGTTTATTAATTTCAATAATACTCCTCTAGAATCGTCATGAAAAAAAAAAAAAAAAANCGTCAAAAAAAAAAAAAATGATATTTTACGTTTATTTTACGTATTTTACGTTTACCTACATAGAAAACCGTTTATCTGCCACCCGGTGTGAGCGCTATTTTGTCACTTGACCGAGTTGGATGTTGCCTTTGGGGTCTAAATGTGTCCCGCAACTTTTCCTCATTGGCAGTCACATATACTTATAGGAGTTCATACTCAAATTTTAGTATGGAACCCTATATTATGTGACTGACAGTGGCGCAAATTTCGGCCCACAGTTATGTCTCAAATGGAACCTAACACATCAAATTTGGTAAAAGTGCCTTTTTTGGCCGATGATGATGACGCGTGCGTGGGACAAAAGTTTTTTTATTATATTTTTAGATTCAACGTAAGAAATCTTTTATTTTTATTATATTTATCAACGCTCTGGGAAGGAGCAGACCTTGCATTGAATTGAACCTACGACACAGGTCTGATATTGCAGTTCAAGGTGTCCCCGTAGGAATATCTTGAAAGTGGAAGGTCAGGCAGTGTACCTATACTGTTGGTTGTAGAACTGAAGATTATTTTCAGAAACCTGCAAGGTTTATCCTTGGAAGGCGTAAACTATCTTGGTAATCTGTATTTATGATTCTAGTAGTTCAAATCGAGAGGTTGCTGCACCCACCAAAAGCAGTCACGGGAGCTGGATATGTCCAACCACAACAAGTATTAAAATGTAGCCAAGAAAATGAGACTAATACAAAGAATGGTCAATCGCTCACTCCTACTTCCGCAGAGAAAACTATTTTTTTTTAAAAAAAAAAAGTTATGCCCCGAACCGCTATCGCATTACTTCAGGGCACTTCTTTTTATAGCCATGCCATTCCGAAAACGATAAAATTCGATCAGAAAATTTTCGCTCCGGGCGGGATTCGAACCCACAACCTCCGGACTAAGAGTCAATGCTGTTAACAACTCGACTACGGAGATCGACCCACGGAGAAAACTAAGAAAAGAAAATTGATATCCCCTATTGCGAAGAGTTTGCAATCAAACCAGGCGGCGAATTCCATCTTGAAAAAAATACCTTTCTATATTAACACGAGACAAGTTTTCTAATACCCCATCACACGAGGATTTTGAAGCAAAGGTCACGCGGGCAGCATTCGGCTGCCTCAAATGTTGATCAATATATTGTGCTCAATATTTCTTATATTGAATTGAAATTTTGTACACTGAAGAATAATTATGTTTTTTATCAATTTATTCAATCAAAACGTGAAAATCTATTACCAAATTAATAATAATAATACAATTCTGGAACCATTTGTTGGTTCTAGCATTTGTGTGTTTGTAATAGACACACACACACACAAAGGATGCAGCCAAATGCTGCCTGGCACGACCTGGCACTTAAATGCCTTAATTCTTTGTAATCTATAGGTCCTGAAATTTATATGTGAAGGTCATTTGACGTGTGTTTATATCAATGACATATTCCTGGAATATTTACTTTATTCTAATTCCCCAAAAAGTTATTATAATAGGCTAGTAGAATGGATTTTTAATCATTTTCATTTCTTGTACTTGTATTATCTACCGAATGCGTAATTTCTTCCAATCCATATATGACTTGCTAACTTTCCATGAGGAAAAGTAAATCATACTTGAGATTGTAACAAGTTACTTGAGGGTGACATCCCCACGGGCCCAGTACACCTGAGCTGATGGTGTAAAACGACACAGAAATCAACTCTGTAATATCATTATGTTTATAACTCTTGTGTTACTGACGTAATTATATTACAGTGATAGACATGGTTCTGGGGGCCCATGTTAATTATCAGCCCCCCAAGAACAGATGTATGGTGATAAATAAAACTTTGGCAGTAGACTACAACTTATCTGGAACTGCTGTCTCATACATCTGGCTATCATTGAACACGATAATGGCACTATTGAATGAAAGCAGTAGACTACAACTTATCTGGAGCTGCTGTCTCATACATCTGGCTACCATCGAACACGATAATGCCACTATTGAATGATAGCAGTAGACTACAACTTATCTGGAGCTGCCGTCTCATACATCTGGCTACCATCGGACACGATAATGCCACTATTGAATGATAGCAGTAGACTACAACTTATCTGGAGCTGCCGTCTCATACATCTGGCTACCATCGGACACGATGATGACACTATTGCAGTGAAGAAGTATTTGATAGTTCTAACAAGTGTCCTAAAGGTTTTCTTTCTTTGATATTTTATATCGATATTCGACCATCCGAGAATATCGCTTATTCATATTCTTCTTCCGATAAGATCAATATCGGTAATATCGATATTCTTTTTTCGAGATGGCAAACTGGCTATTGTGAGAACGATTCTCTCAAGTCGAGTCCTGTTTTTCTTATAGACGGATGCAAAAATGTTTCATTTCGTTATTTATAGAACACGCAATATTTACTATGTTATCTGGCGACTAGTGATAAATGCCACGTGTATGACATATAGACCAGAAATGAGTGTGTCTGTTAACAAATCAGATTCCTAGAATTGAGATTGCTTCATTCATATAATATACATTCTACATATAGACCAGAAATGAGTGTGCCTGTTAACAAATCAGATTCCTAGAATTGAGATTGCTTCATTCATCTATCTTCTAACTATACTTATAAAACGCAAAGCCCAGGTGGTGTACTGACTGTTAATCAACGTAGCTCCATGATGGCTACACCTAATGACCCTCCCAAAATAGTATATAAGGACCCCATAAAAAATATAAAATTTGAAAATTTCCTGTTTCTCTCCGATTTATGAACGGTTTTCACCACCAAAAAATTGGAATTTACATTCTCCAATAGATTTCATATCAGTATAAAGTAGAAGTGTAACATTTCAAATAGCACTCGTTCTTCTTTCAGAATATAATGGTGTCCTATTATAAACCCCTGGACTAGCCGAGTCCCAGATAAAACTACACCTTGCACCAAACATTCAAAACGGGATTTCAATAAAAAGTACAAGTGTGACCCATAAACCTTACCCTCGAGGTATCCCCAAAGGAAATAGTCCTCAAAGCTTCATGCTATTGTGTCCCCGTGGTCCAATCGCTTATTTAATGACATCATGATATTTAGCAAGAAAAAGTAATGCTATTTGATAAAAGCGGCATATCACAGGTCATCCTGGAAAAGAAACGAGGGATTTTCAGAGACGCGGCATCTTTCCCATTTCAAATGTCGGCCTTGNTATCCCCAAAGGAAATAGTCCTCATAGCTTCATGCTATTGTTTCCCCGTGGTCCAATCGCTTATTTAATGACATCATGATATTTAGCAAGAAAAAGTAATGCTATTTGATAAAAGCGGCATATCACAGGTCATCCTGGAAAAGAAACGAGGGATTTTCAGAGACGCGGCATCTTTCCCATTTCAAATGTCGGCCTTGGCGAGTGATGCACATTTGGAGTCTTTCACGGAAGTTTTCCACGAATCTCCTCCGCATACCCGCATCAGTTTGAATGATTTCTTCAAGAATTGCCTCCTTTAACTCTTCAAGGGTTGCAAGGAGATGTTTGAAGACCTCAGCCTTATTTGAACCCCACGGGAAGAAGTCACAGGGACTCAAATCTGGGATGTAGTCCTAAAGTTGTAAACCCAACTCAAATTGTTTTTCGATCAGGAACTGGATCTGTGGAGTGCAAACCATACCTTGTGCAAAAAGCCCTCCGAGTGGCTATAATGGATTCACTTTTTTTCAAAAAATACACATTGACAACGAACGCACGATGCTCGAGCGACCAAACTATTGCAATAACTAAAAACTAGAAGTCTTTTCGTGTTGAATGTCACAAACCCCACGCTCCTCCCGCTATCATTTCCTCTTCCACGATTTTTTGAAATGTGGGAAAACTAATTATCGCACCCTGCATTAGGAATATCAGGGGATTAGAAGTGGTGAGATTTTGAAAAAAAAAGGATTTTTCTTGGCCAGGATTCCCTAAGATATGCCGCACTCCTATTTGATAGGTAACACTTCTATTTTTCATTTAAACCCCGTTGCAATTTTTTGGCCAACCTTTTGTAGAGATCATCATCATAGGTAAACAGCCGTGGAACTGGTTTGCAACAGGAAAAGATATCGTTTCTGACCCGGCCCTTAGTCGCCTTTTACGACTGGCATGGACTTGGGTGCCTTGGAAGTATTCTTCTTATGTCCCCCATGGGAAGATGTCTAGATATAATGCATGGGTGTTGGAAAAGATATCGTTTCTGACCCGGCCCTTAGTCGCCTTTTACGACTGGCATGGACTTGGGTGCCTTGGAAGTATTCTTTTTATGTCCCCCATGGGAAGATGTCTAGATATAATGCATGGGTGTTGGAAAAGATATCGTTTCTGACCCGGCCCTTAGTCGCCTTTTACGACTGGCATGGACTTGGGTGCCTTGGAAGTATTTTTTTTATGTCCCCCATGGGAAGATATCTAGATATAATGCATGGGTGTTGGAAAAGATATTGTTTCTGACCCGGCCCTTAGTTGCCTTTTACGACTGGCATGGACTTGGGTGCCTTGGAAGTATTCTTTTTATGTCCCCCTCTACACAGGGGACATAAGAAGGATATCAGTTGTAGAGATGTTTCCCTTAAGGCTATGTTCAAATGACCGCGCGGCACAAGATCTATCTAAATAGTGCATATTGTCTACATGACCGCGCGGTACCCTTTGTTCCGAGCGGAAGATCTTGTACCGCGCGGTACTATGCGCGCGGTTTGAGGCAAAATAAACTAGCCAAGAAGATATTTTGATGCCAGACTTCCGCGCGTACATATACGTTGTCTGGTGAATACTTCTACCGCGCTATCATCTCAACATAGTCTAAACCTAAAATCAACGGTTGAACGGTTCTCTCCATTTTTTTTTACATATATAATTTGGCTTAACGTCTCTTTAACATCTATTGGTCATTCAAGACGGGGGTTTTACCCTCCATTCGCTGGAAACTTGCAAACCAGCTACACACATTAACCTCACCCAGCCTGGGTTGGTTCGGAAAAAAGAGCCAACGATACGTGATGTTCCCAAGCGGTCAAGTACTGACCACGCCCGACGTTGCTTAACTTCAGTGATCCAACGGGAACTGGTGTATTCAACGTGGTATGATCGTTGGCTAAGGGGTACTAGTGCTACAAACTTGTATTGACTTGTTCAGTTGATCCGCGCAGTACTAGTTCTACAAATTTGTATTGACTTGTTCAGTTGATGCGCGCGGTGTGGCGAAAAGTGTTGATGGCCCTTGGCTGGAACTTTGATGATATGCGTTCCAGGTTGCCCCGGAGCGTAGAACCGAATATTTTGAAGAAGTTATTTTTTCGTCGTACCCGAATGGATTGTGGAATAAATGAATTCGAATGAAAGTACTTACTCTATCTGTTGCAAACTTTCAAAGGTAAAATGGAAGCTCCTTTCACACGATGATGTGAATTATTAAATGGAAGCGCCTTTCATACGATGCAATGGATTATTAAATGGAAGCTCCTCACACGATGCAAATGATTAACAAGAAAAACAAAGTTTTGTCTTCGAACGATTGCGGGAAAACTGAATATCTATTTTGGCTTCAAACAATTTTGAGCGGAAATATTTGTCCATCTAATATATTTCTCTGGAAGTCATCATCGGTTTGCGACTATTGAAAATATTTCTGTATTGAATTGTGTCGTTGTTGTGTACCATTGCAAAAGTCGTCTTTTGATTTTTAATAAGGAATTATTATTATTTTATTTTTTTATTGATTTTATCCATATTTAATTTAAACAATTTACTCTTTTTCCTAATAAATTAATATTGAGTTTTATTTATTGAAAATAAAATTATTTTAATGCCAAAAATATTGAAAATGTCTTTTTCGTGTGGGTGCGATTGCTAATTCACCGCTACAGGCGATATTGGGCCTTGGATTGAATTTTTTCATATAAGTTTAATTTTATATTACCCAATATTTATTATTTTTATTATTAGGTTTTTTTATTGATTATTATCTAATATTTATTATGTATATTATTTGTTTTTTTAATGATTATATTATCTAATATTTATTTATTGGAATGAAAAGCATTACCGATACATATTGATGATGGTAAAAATTCCGATATTTTTTTTTTTGTGGGTGGCGCAGGGACTTGGTAGGTTCTTGATGAAATTGTGGCTCAGCAAAAAAATGATGCTCTGAATAATTAATTACCAATATTTCATACACATTTTGTTTTGATGTTTTATTTTTACATATAAAAAAGTAATAAAGCCATTAATTAATAATAATAATATGCACTTATAAAAATATTATAATTATATTTTAATTAATTGAAATAAATATATAAAAAAAACGTCCGAAATGTGATTTCTATTAAATTTAAATATGAATAGTAAAAATAAAATGAAAATAATTATTACAGTTATTAATATTGGAAGGATGTTCATTCAAGAAGTATTTTATAACATGATAACATAAAAATTACACTTTTAGTTCGGTTAATTTTAATAATTACACTTTTAGTTTGGTTAATTTTAATAATTGCACTTTTAGTTCGGTTTTAATAATTGCACCCAGTTTAATCCGATCAATGCAAAGTTTGGTTTACGTATTGTATAACCGATTTCATGCGATTTTTTTTTTTTTAATTATCTTGTTCGGTTTAAATAATTTAACTTTCGTACAATTATTTTTTTTTTCCTCCCAAAATTCCTCACAGTTTTAATTTGTTTATTGAATGTCAATGTCTTTTTTTTATCATATTTTATATTTAAGAGTTATTTTTGAAAAATCGGCCGGTCTCGACCGATTTTTCACAAATGTTTATTTCAAATTTCACTAACAAAAAAGATTTCTTGTTTTGTAGAATGAGCGTAGAATGTCGCTGATTAATTCTTTACTCGGTTGAATTTTTCTCTCTTTGGATTTTATGCAGGAACAAAAATACTATTTCCACACGTTTTTTCTCCGTCTTGTCGTGTTGTATACGTTTTCTATATTTTTATTAATGATAAAATTAGCCGAGTCCCGTGTTGAACAATGAACTAAACTTTCAAGTGTCCTTTGAGATTGTTTTTATACTCAAAAATGTGTTACTAAATCGTCCTTAAATAGGGTGGTATTGTTATAGAATAGTTTGATCGTGAAAAAAAAAATATCGACATCTGTTCATAGGAAAGAGTAAGACATTTGTGACGAGAGAAGAACTTTTACAAAGATCTCAATACGACCGAAGGCGTAATTTCTTCCAATCTACATATTATGTCTTGCTAACTTTCCACGAGGAAAAGTAAATCATACTTGAGATTGTAAGAAGTTACTTGAGGGTGACATCCTCACGGGCCGAGTCCACCTGAGCTGATGCTGTAAAATAACACAGAAAGCAACTCTGTAATATCATTATGTTTAAACTTGAGGGTGACATCCTCACGGGCCGAGTCCACCTGAGCTGATGCTTTAAAATAACACAGAAAGCAACTCTGTAATATCATTATTTTTAAACTCTTGTGTAACTGACATAATTATATTACAGGTTTTGTCATGGTTGAGGGGGCCCATGTCAATTATCAGCCTCCAAGACAAGATGTATGAGGACAATTAAAAAATTACAGTGATTGTCATGGTTGTGGGGGCCCATGTCAATAATCAACCTCCAAGAAAGGATGTATGATGACAATTAAAAATTTAGCAGTAGACCTATCTACATCCTATATAGAGCTGCTGTCCATACATTTGGCTACCATTTAACACGAGGTTGCCTCTATTGAGTCGAATCATATGAAAACCAAGAAAAATAAGAATAATAATAGTCCTTATTTTATACTGCCCGAATAGGCTTTCTTTTCTCTTTCTCTAACATCTATTGGTCATTCAAGACGGGGATTTTACTCTCCATTCGCTGGAAACTTGTAAACCAGCTACCCACGTTGACCTCACCCAGGCTGGATTGGGCCGGAAAAATAGCCCGCATCACGAAGGCGCGACCCATGTGGACACCCACATGGAACAACTTCGCTGGTCGTTGCTTAACTTCAGTGATCAAACGGGAACTGGTGTATTCAACGTGCCATAGACGCTGGCTATATTCCATGGGTTGACATCGATTGAACACACGCCCTATACGGTTTACCTTTAGAGCGTCTTTTCACTGCACATCCAACTCATTGTCAATTTTTGTACGATACTGTTCTGTCTGTATTGTTTCTATCTTACTGCTAGTGCATCTACTATACTGATAAGGTCGTCTCTCATTTGTCATTTTATTTTTATCTCAAGTGGACTTTTTAGGTTTCTTATTTTGAATATTTCATTCTGATTGGGTATTTTGGTGTTCAAAAATATTTGTTTTGCTTTTATTAACACATGTGATAAATAATTGAGATGTGAGGAATTTTGCCCTAGTAATGATATTCAATATTTAATACAATGTGTCTTCCACTGATCAGAAATCCAGGGAAATCTTCGAGATAAACCCATGTGACACATGGGTTTATTATTTTACTAGCTGAAATTATCTTTTTACACATGTTTAATGAAAACCGCTAAACTGAACTGTACCTCGGTATGTTGGGAGTCATATATGTGAGCCGGGTCGGAAACGATATCTTTTCCATTACCCATACAGAAAGCAAACAGAAGCTACTGCATTATCCGCAAGGATTCTCAAGTATCAACAACTCATTGCGAGTTGTTACAGAGCTTCTCTGTATATCCCATTGCACCAGTCTGGGTGTACGAGACTCCTCTTTTTATGAGATAATCAGTCGGGGTCAAACTCCAAACTATACTCGTGTTGAATTTCTCACATTAAAATTTGGTGTCTGTTTGTGTAATTACTATCAGGTGTTCGCCCGAGCTTCATCACGGATCAATAATATAGATTTTTGATTATATTTTGGTTTATTATTTTCAATAATGAACCTTTAAAGTTGTCACGAAAAAAAGGTAGGTTCAAGGTAGGTTTTAGGCAAAATTCTGGGGGGTGGGGGGCTTGATTCTTTTCTGTGCCTGAACATAACACCTGTATAATCATAGTATATTTTTTTAATTTTATCTAGTATATGAACCGAAAAATTATGTGGGGGGCTTAAGTCCTAAGCCCTACTAAAAAATTTAGTATGGAACCCTATATTTTCGTACAAAAAACAACAAAGTTAACTTTTTTTTAACAGATTTGTATTTCTTGTTATTGGTTTCAGGCGGTAATCAACGTGAGTTAGCACGAGAGAAAAATCAGAAAAAACAATCCGATTTGGCGAAGAAAAAAGCGGCTCAAGAAAAAGGATCTAACAAAGGACTCAATTTGGAACAAAGGAAACAAAGGTAAGGAGTCATTGGGGAAAAAGGATCTAATAAAGGACTCAACTTTGAACAAAGGAAACAAAGGTAAGGAGTCATTGGGGAGGAAGGATCTAATAAAGGACTCAACTTTGAACAAAGGAAACAAAGGTAAGCAGTCATTGGGGAGAAAGGATCTAATAAAGGACTCAACTTTGAACAAAGGTAAGGAGTCATTGGGAAAAATGGATCTAATAAAGGACTCAACTTTGAACAAAGGTAAGGAGTCATTGGGGAAAAAGGATCTAATAAAGGGCTCAACTTTGAACAAAGGTAAGGAGTCATTCGGGAAAAAGGATCTAATAAAGGACTCAACTTTGAACAAAGGTAAGGAGTCATTGGGGAGAAAGGATCTAATAAAGGACTCAACTTTGAACAAAGGAAACAAAGGTAAGGAGTCATTGGGAAAAAAGGATCTAATAAAGGACTCAACTTTGAACAAAGGTAAGGAGTAGACTCAACTTTGAACAAAAGAAACAAAGGTAAGGAGTCATTGGGGAGAAAGGATCTAATAAAGGACTCAACGCAACAGAACTATTACCATGTCGGCAATATAAGCGACAAAATTACTGAGTAAGCACTAACGAATGAAATTATCAAAATCCCATTTCTTGTCTAAATGGGGGCGGCAAGTTCTAAATTGCCCACAAAAATAACAAAAAGAATTTACATTTGGTATTTTTATTTTTTTCAGGGATGCTGACGTGATGAGAGAAAAACAGAAGAAAGCGTGTGATATTAAAGCGAAGAATTCATAAGATACGCAAAATACCGAGAAATGTATGCAGAGAAGCACAAGACAATTGTATAAAATATTCCATGTTACGTCCAACTCATTTTGAATAGGCTTAGATCTCATTTGGCCGAACCTATTCAAAAATCTGTATCTTCTTCAATAGTGGACCCCATCGTCGTATAAGGTTAGGAACGTTTTGGGGTCCCAAGAGACCAAATTTTAAGTTTCAGTCATTGGTCCGTATGTGAGCAATAGGTCTTATGAACGGTACGTGTAGTATTATATGCAAATATCTACTTGACGTACGTACAAGTCCCTGGCACCTGTTGTTCTTACTCCAGGCAGCATTAATATCGATATCATATTGACATTCTTATTTAGTACGGAACCCTATATGTACCGTGTGGAAAAGATTCGGTGCACCTATGCGTTTTTTTTACTCAATTATAATTAGAATTGAGTCTCCTTATGCGTAAATGTAAAAAATAATATATGAATAATTTAAATTTAAAACTATATTTATAAAATTTTAATTAGATTACATTTATTAAAATAAATAAAAATATTTAAAATAAAAAAATAGAGCAGACAAAAAAGATCAATTCAAATATTATATTTTGTGAGATTATTATTATTTTATTTTTTTACTTTATCTTCCCATATACGAAGTATAGGAAAATAAACACACGAATTTTTACCAGCGCATGCTGGACGTAGCACACGCATGCAATTTTTGCATTGAAATGGAAGATACAGATACACCAACTCATCTGGATCCGATATGGAAATTGAGGAATTGGTTCTGTTATATAGCGTTTCCAAAAATTCGAGTGAAAATTTTGTGGCAGAGTGAATACATGAAAAAAAATAATTCCTTGGCTATGTTGGCCCACAAAGAGTCTTTATACGTTTTCTTGCTATAATCTTCATAACTCAAATCATATAGCACAGGTAACTCGCGCACCAGTTCAATCAATTGTTCATTTAAAGACATCTGAGATCCCTAGTTGCGTTGCGTGTGTTGTCCAATCTGTGTCTGTACTACAAACTGTGACATGCCGGCACACGAGTGTGCCAGATACACACACATATGCGTCTCAGTTTACGCGGTACCATTAAGAAATATGGCGACAAAGTTTTCTGTCGTGTGCTGCGTTGCGTGTGATGCGCCGCGTACGTCTCAGCTAACGCCCTGCCTTAATTGCGGCAAATTTAATAGATAAAAGTCTATTGAATGACTTTCATTTTTGGCTGGCTCCATCCTGGGAACCGCCAAGGCAATTCAGAGGGGGCGCAGAGCATAGTTGGCTAATGAAAAAATCATGGACAATTTTTAAAATTAAAATTATCATCTAAATGAGTTGATTGACACTGAAGAAGACACCGAAATATTTGGTCAGTGGAAAAATATCAATCTTAATTGAGCAACTCAGTCAACTTCAAGAAGAATTCAGTAGGAATTCATGATGTTTCATATGCCACCTGACAATCAAAGCTCTGTAGATCGGCATTAACTATAAAAAAATAGACTCTTCAGTGAAAGGTAACCAGCCACTAGGCGAGGTTAATGCCTCAGGCATTTTCTACCACCTAATAACCCTTAGCGCTCTATTTGTATGTGGTCAAATACTCAAATTAATGAGGAAAAAATCCTGCCTCTGCTTGGGATTGAACACACGCCCTCCTGTTTACCAGACGAGCGCTTAACCACTGAGCTACCGAAGCAGGATGATGTTAATTTTATTGATGTTAATGCAGAGCTGGGCAAGATTCAAAAGGAGCTGACTGAATGGTTTGTGGCTGAAGTATTTGAACATTTATCCTAGTGTTGCTCAATAGCCTACATTTATCCTAGTGTTGCTTAATAGCCTACATTTATCCTAGTGTTGCCCAATAGCCTGTTAAATTGCTCATCCACCTTCTTAGTGAATCTGGCTCCTAATGCGTGGCGATAATAAAATCGCGATCGACAGAATATTGCTAGGGGTCCATTCTTCAAACTTTTTTTCGGGCAGGTGGTCTTCGTGATCTGAAAGGGGGCGCCAAACAAAAAGGTTGGGAACCTGTAACTTAATATATATTTCTCTTCTAAAATCTAAGGACATACGAGACTTAGTATTTACTCCCTTGTTCGCTAGAATCATAGTGTCATTTATAAATCAATCAAGTCACCAACTGGTACAGAAGTATTAATTGATTGAGATAGTCCTTTGTTAGTAGTTTGTATATCATATGGATGGGATAGTAAATTAGTATAAAAATTAGAAGATGAAGCTATTTGCTGAGATATTATTTGATTTGTTTTGGTAATGGCTGGAGTATTGTTAACACAGGAATGACTACTATCCTGAGGGGTAATTGTAGATGATGAGTGACTTGATTTGGACGCTGAATTGATCTGTTCTGAGGTCATACTAATATGACATCTAAAAGATGATTCGGAGTCATGTGAGTATGGATTTTTGGCATTATATAATGTTGGTTTGTTTCTAGGAACGAAAAGAAGAGGATCCTGAAATTATAAAAAATCTTAATATATAAATCAGAAATTTGTGTGTACAGGGTGCGGCAATTAGTTTTCCCACATTTCAAAACATCGTGGGAGGGGATGTGATAGTAGGAGGAGCGAGGGGTTTGTGATATTCAACACGAAATGACGTCTAGTGTTTATGTGTCGCAATGGTTTGTTCACGTGAGCATCGTGCGTTTGTTGTCGATTTTTTTTTTTAAAGTGAATCCATTATAGCCACTCAGAGGGCGTTCCACACAAGGTATGGTTTGCATTCTACGGATTCAGTTCATGATCGAAAAACAATTTTGAGTTGGTTTCACAACTTTAGGACCACATCATCAGCTTTAGGCTGTATGGGGCTACGGCCTATGTTCCCCGATCATGTGATCTCCTTACGGCATGGCATTTCGTGGGCCCCTCGCTCGCCGGATTTGAGTCCCTGTGACTTCTTCCTGTGGGGTTACCTGAAGGATGAGGTCTTTAAACATCGCCCTAGGACCACTGAAGAGTTAACGGAGGCAATTTTGGAAGAAATCATCCAAATGATGCTGTTATGCTGACGAGAATCATGGAAAACTTCCGCGAAAGATTGCAAATGTGTATCTCCCGCCAAGGCCGTCATTTGGACGACCTTATTTACAAAACATAGATGAAAAAAAAATAGAATACACAAGCTTTCAGAATACAAAATAATTTTTCAAATATCTCATTTCGTTTTTATTTGCAGCTCTTTCAAATGTGGAAATATTAATTTCTGCACCCTGTATTTACCTATGTATGAGGAGTTGTCTGTTACAATACCACAGCCCAAACGGTAGCAGATAGCAAAAAATTGATGGGAATGGACCCTCCCCACCCAAAAAAGCATGGTCTACGACCCCAGGAAAATTATCAAAACTAAAATATGTCAAATGGTATTCGAGTTACGGGCAAATTTCCAATTTCTTCTCAAAAATCGGACAGTCACGGTCCGATATCTTAAATTTTGTCGCGACAACATATCAGCCCAAAGCGAGAAAGTTTTAGGTGTCTCTTTAGTCCTTATTTTAGGACAGTTTCTGCAAAAGGTATTCCAGAGATACGAGATCGAAACCGGGAACGGGTAAAATAAAATTTAGAAAATACTAAAAAGTAAGAATGGCCGTGCCTCTAAGGCACCTGGTGAAAAGTTTAAATCTTGATTTTTAAAGGTTGCGATATACAGGGTGGACACAACCCCCCCCCCCCGAATTTTCATTGTCCTTATAAAACAGAAATAGCAATATAAGAATCGTTTCTGATCGAATTTTCTCGTTTCAGGGATGGCATGTGAGAGTTTTTAGTCTGTCCTGTAATATTATGGAAATGACGATAAAAGACAATATTTTGACCATAACTTACCACTCCAGTCAGTGGTTTTAGTCTGTCCTGTAATATTATAGAAATGACGAAAAAAGACAATATTTTGACCATAACTTACCACTCGAGTCCGAGTTTTTAGTCTGTCCGGAAATTACGATAAAAGACAGTATTTTGATTTTTGACCATAACTTACCGCTCCAGTGAGAGTTTTTAGTCTGTCCTGTAATATTATGGAAATGACGATAAAAGACAGTATTTTGATTTTTGACCATAACTTACCGCTCCAGTGAGAGTTTTTAGTCTGTCCTGTAATATTATGCAAATTACGATAAAAGACAGTATTTTGATTTTTGACAAGAACTTACCGCTCCAGTGAGAGTTTTTAGTCTGTCCTGTAATATTATTAACTGGGCTCGAAGATATTCGTAGCTGAAACACGGAAATAAGTTATCGAATATAATATTAAATTATATGTTTCTTTGTAATTCATAAACCAAAAACCCTGGACCGACTTTTTTTAAAAAATAAATCTTTCACTTATGAAAAGCTACATTATAATACAAAATATCAGAAAGGAATAGGGATATCAGGAAGAAAATAAATGGATTGGAAGATATTTCCGTTCTCATGATCCGTTCTCTGCACCAGGACGACCTGGAACTCATACCATCACAGTTCCAGCCAAGGGCCATTAATACCTTTTCAATAGTGGCATCATCGTGTCCGATGGTAGCCAGATGTATGAGACAGCAGCTCCAGATAGGATGTATTCTACTGCCAAAGTTTTTAATTGTCATCATTCATCTGTTCTTGGAGGCTGATAATTGACATGGGCCACCAGAACCATGACAATCACTGTAACATAATAGTTACAAACAGAATGATATTACAGTGTTATTTTCAAGTGGCCCGTGAGGATGTCACCCTCAAGTAACTTGTTACAAATCTCAAGTATGATTTACTTTTCATCATGGAAAGTTAGCAAGTCATATAATAAATGGATTGGAAGATAATAAGCCTTTGTTCAATACCTTTCCGCTAACCTCTTACTAACCCTTCAATTTCAATTCAATTTATTTTATTGTACAGAATATACATGAATGTATGTAGTACAACGTCAAACAAAACATAAAATATAAAACAAAAATATATATCGCTACTATTACAATAATTATTATTACTATTAAATGCGCTGACTGCCTCCGCAACTCCTTTATATATTACACGGAGAGAGAGAGAGAGAGAGAGAGAGAGCAGAAAAAAAAACAATTTTTACCATTTTTGAAAAGCACGAATCTAAAAATGGGAAGAACAATTTTTTTTTTAATTTGGCTTAACGTCTCTTTAACATCTATTGGTCATTCAAGACGGGGGTTTTACCCTCCATTAGCTGGAAACTTGCAAACCAGCTACCCACATTGACCTCACCCAGCCTGGGTTGGGCCGGAAAAATGAGCCAACGATACGTGGTGTTCCCAAGCGGTCACCCATCCAAGTACTGACCACGCCCGACGTTGCTTAACTTCAGTGATCTGACGGGAACTGGTCTATTTAACGTGGTATGATCATTGGCTAAGGAAGAACAATTGATTTTAAGGAGAAATCCGACGCCACAGCAACAACAATGAAAACTTACGATACTTTTTTGAGTGCTGACATCCATACTCGAACGTCTTTTTCAGTCCTCGTTGATATGATGTACCTCTTATCTGGGTCATCTTTGAAGTATAAGGAGAAAGCAAAGGGCACTCCGGCAACACAAGAATCTTGATAGACAGCTGAATTCTCTAAGATGAAAACTCCGGCAGGCTGAAAAAGAAGAACAAAATTTAACTTCCATTAGGGAGGTAATTAAAAAAAAACTCTGTTATTATTTTTCTGGCAAAAAATAATAAAACTTTTTTACCCCCCCCCCCAAAAAAAAATTGGACCCCCCCCAAAAAAATTGAGGGGGGTCTCGTGACGATTCCAAATCTGGGACTCTAAATTTGACATACCTACATAATTTGAAGTCTCTGGCTCTTACCATTCTCTTTTTAGACAGGATTAATGAAAACCGCTTTAAAGCGGTAAAAACCGCCAGCAGTATATTTGATTGAACCCAAAAGTTTCGGAGCTAACTGAGACCCCAAATATGACATAGATACAAAATTTCAAATCTCTAGCTCTTACCATTCTCCTTTTAGACAGCAATACTGAAAACCGCTAAATTCAATTGCACCCAAAAGTGATGCTATTTTTTCGGGGCACAATTAGAGCCCAGATGGGACCTATACACCAAATTTTATCTAAATTGGTTAACGCTAAGTGGCAAAAGTGCCCATCACGGCGTACGGCGGACAAACGAATTTTTTTATTCGATTTTTGGATTCTACGTACCTTGAAACGTATAATATCAAATTTTGAGGGGGGGTATTTTATTAAAAAAAACCCCCTCAAAAAAAATTAAAAAAATATACTATGATTATAAAGGTGTTTTGTTCAGGCACAGAAAAGAATCAAGCCCTCCCCCCCCCCAGAACTTTAGGCTGGAACAGCCTAAAACCTACCTTGAAACGGCGTTTTTTTTCGTGACGATTCCAAAGGTTCATTATTGAAAATAATAAACCATTAATAGTCTTTATTGGGGAATTCTAAATACATAAAGCAATACCACAGCCCGGACGGTAGCAGATAGCGAAACATTAATCATTAATGGGAATGGACCCCCAAAATCATGGTCTACGACCTGAGGAAAATTATCAGAACTAAAATATGGCAGGCCTCTTTCGAGTTACGGCCACCAAAACCGGGAAAAATAAAATTTAGATAATCTAAGGCTCTGGTTAAGGGTTTAAATATTGTTTTGTTTAAAGTTTGCAATATACAAGGTGGACACAACCCCCCCCCCCCCCAANCCCCCCCCCCCCCCCCCATTGTCCTTGAAAAACAAAAAGAAATATTAGAATCGTAGCGAAGCAGCCCGGGCGAAACAGCTGGTAAATATAAATATAACGATTCAATTTTTTTTTCTACACTGAGGACTGGGAAGGTACCGGTTCAGTTTGTGGGAGTTCACTGGTTCTACGTACCAAGCTACCTCAAACCTTTCTGGTCTGGTGGGCATTACACTAGCATTAAACGCGCGGGGCCGGATTCAATTTCCGGCGGAGTCGGAAAATTTTTGACTTAGTACTTGTGATTTTGAGGTGCACCTTGCCTTGTGAGAACGATTAGGTATATACTTTATTGGTAGGAAAACCATTTGGTTTGGTAGAAGATTGAGAAAATTATTAGTACAAGTTGTATCGCCTTTTTTTTAATCCCCGAGACAGCTGTTTAACCCTCCATTCGCAGGAAACTTACAAACCAGCTACCCACATTGACCTCACCCAGCCTGGGTTGGCCCGAAATAGCCAAAACCTCGCTGGACGTTGCTTAACTTCATTTTTTTTTTTTTTTTTTTCAAATTGATACTTTACCTGACCACCATTATCAATCTGTCCATATTCATTGGTTTTGAAATAAAATAATAAATTATGTTTCAATTTAAACCATCTTTCTTTGAACCCTGCAAAACAAACAAACAAAAATAATTTAAGATATGTACGATATGCGATGCCTGCAACTGAACAATCACTTCTTCTTTAACTTCAACTTTTCCCAATTCTATTTGAGGTCGGCAATGATTTTCTTTTTCTACCATGCCACAACATTTTTTCGGTGCCTTGTTTCTCACAATATCCACAGAAACTGCGTAGAAACTCGCTTTTTGCTGATGATCTCTCATCAATGTTTTGAAGCTGAGTTTTTTTTTTAAAAAAAAAGAAGGCTGTGTTATTTCACACGGGCCTAGGACCGTAACCTAATGATGCTAGCTTGCTCCCCTCAATGGCTATATTTACAATTGTACCATCACTATCCACCATTCTCTTGGGATGTTCAAAGTTCGTCACTGCAATATGACAACACAAGATGTACGTACATTAGATTGCTTCTACGTACCATGTCTACTCCTCGAATGATCGTTCTACGTTTCGTTCTGATGACAACATCGAAATAATATTTATACAAATATGTAGCCAAGGTTAAACTATGTACATCAGAATGTCCAAAATTTCTTAAGGGCACCCAAATTATAAGTAATCCCTAAATTTCAAAATTATATGGTCTAACTAAGGAAGGCAATTCCTTACGGCCAGTTGTTTACTGTGTTTCAGCACCGTCGTGCGAACTTTGAAAAAAGTTGATATCGATTTTAGCCAACCTAGAATAAAATTCAAACTAAAATATTCAGTAAAAAAACAATATCACGTTGATTAAAAAACTGAAAACACTACAGAAAATTCCAAATAATACCAAAGTTTCGACGTGAAAAATCTTTTCCCCTCTATTCCAAAAAAAGGAACTTAAAACAATAATATTGTGTAGGACAGACCATTTGACAACCCAGATAAAGGAAGAATGGAGAAAGTATTAGAAAATTGCTTAAATCAAATTTTCTGTACTTTTAATGATGTAGGTAACCTATGAAATAAACAATAAGTCCACTAATGGCCGAATTTTTCATGGATTTCATTGAAAACAAAATTTTCGAAGTGAAGAACCCTTTGATAGAATCGATTTTGTATTGGTATAGATATGAAGATGATGTGTTTGCGATTGTAACCTGTTCTGTAAGGCAGTTAGAAAAACTTCTAACTTGAACTCAATTGATCCTAGGAACCAATTTCGTATATTCGTGAGCTAAGTTCCTCTTTGGAGCTATGTAAGCCCCTGCACCTAAGCCTCTTATGGCCTTTTTGTGCTTGGAAAGTAGCCTATTTCCTAGTTAAGGCCTAAGATCTGCGCAAGCTTGATCAGCCTTTTGGCTAGGTGTTTTGCGTGAATGTTAAGCCCGGGATGTAGCTGTCCCATACTTAGTCTCCACGCAATGAGGGAGTTGCAATCAAAGATAACGTGAGAAGCAGTCTCCTCATCCTCCCCACAAAGTCTGCACATAACCTGGTCTTGATGGAAGCCCATAGTGTGCAGATGTTTTCTCAGTCCACAGTGCCCAGTGATCAGGCCCGTGGCTAGTCTGATGTTTTTGCGACTGAGGGCAAGGATCTCTATAGTAGGGTCGTTGGATGGTCCCTGTAACACAGCCTTGCTGTGTCTCAGGCCCGAGACGTCATTCCACCGCCTCAGATGGTTTTCGAAGACCCATCCATCAATGAAATTCTTGATCTCAGTCGTGCTTAGTCCGATCACGGGCTCCGGCCCAATGAATGGTGTCGATGACCCCATTCTTGCCAGGTACGATCCAATTTACTATGGAGCTAGAAGATAACAACAATCTTAACTTTCTGGATCTTACTATTACAAGAGTAAAGGATCACTTAGAATAAGAGATTATGATCCCAAAACTTCTTGACAATCCCAAAGTTTCGAGACTGGTATCAGACAGATAATGTGCTGTTTTCTCACCTGTTTTGTTATTAGCAGAACTCCTGTTTCCACTAATGTTGTATTTTTTAAAATTTAATCTTCCTTCTAAATCTCCTGGACCTTGAGATAAGTCACAAAGAGCTCTTTCGTTAAATCTCATTATTCATTAATTATTAGTGATTCATTTTATTATTAAAAACGATATTTACAATACCCAGATAATTATGTCCTTCATACAACTATTATATAATTATTATTAAATTCCAATAAATTGTTCGAATATTCGAAATTATATTTAAAATCTTTTATCTAATTTCTATTGCTTGATTATTGTTTTTTGATAAACTAAAACTTAAAAATTCAAAATTTTTGTCACGAATCACGAATATTTTTTTCACTCAGAGAAGTTTCAAATATTTTTCCGCAAATACTTTCTGTGACGTCATCATACTGAGTCTGACAAAAGAAGAGGGGAGGGATTTTTATATATATAAAAAAAAAAATCCCTCTACATATCAATAAAAAATCCCTGAGACTCTTAGCATCAAATTCTGTATATACCTATCTTACGGATCGATTTTCCTATTTTTTCCGGTTTGACTGATTTTCCTCGAACCAAATATCTGTGCATATAGAGGATATAGGCTATCCAATGAGATACGAATCAAATCACATTTGGCTGTGGAAGCGTTACGATAAAATATTTGTGGCATTCTAATGATATAGATACCCATGAAGGAATGCACGTGGGAAATGACATACGAATCAAATCCCTCCCCTTGTAAACTAATGCTGACGCACCTTCCTATTACTTCCAGAATCTCCTCGGCCAGCCAATTGGCTGGCCGAAGCCAAAAATTTTTTAGTCTAAAATTATGTCCTTCATACAACTATTATATAATTATTATTAAATTCCAATAAATTGTTCGAATATTCGAAATTATTTTTAAAATCTTTAAATTATTTTTAAAAAGCAGCAGAATTACAAACTTTTAGTGAATTACTCCTGTTGACACAACTCCTGTTGATCCGTGTTTTTGCGTTTTCTTATATTTTCAGCCATTCTCGAGATACGGGGGTGGGGTGAGACTTTATGGACACCCTGTATAGGTAGATAGATATTGTTATTATGTTATTATTTACATTGCACCTATTCTATATTTTATAACTATTATCAAAGGCTCGTCCCGTAAATAAACCTATTATTATCTTCATTTAAGTTTTTCTAACTTTCACCACCAAAGAGGTGGGTGGTCGTGTCATGTGACCAAGAAAAGACACTTTTCCTCAGGTCACATGACATTTCATTTCCCTTTTCAACTCAACACCCTCCTTAGGATGTGGGCTGTACCAAGGACAGCCGTTTTTTGTAGGTCTTGGAGGTTGTATTTGCCTGGCAGTGATCTAATATAATTTTCAAAGTTGGTTGACACAACTCCTGTTGATCCAATGATGATAGGAAGGATGGTTACGGGCACGTTCCACATTCTTTGAATTTCTAGCTTTAGATCTTTATATTTCAATATTTTTTCGCTTTCTTTCTTGTGTATGTTTCTATCAGCAGGGATGGACACATCAATCAAGCAGCAGGATTTTCCTCTAATATGAATTACTATATCCGGCTTATTGGCAAGTATAGTTCGATCAGTGTTTATTTGCTGGTTCCAGAGTATAGTTGTGTCACCTTGAGTCAATACTTGTTTAGGTTCGTGGAGGTACCATTTTAATTTTTCAGTTTCAATTTTTAGTGAATTACAAATTTCGTGGTGGAGCTTTTTACAAATTTTGTCGTGTCGTTCAATATAATCTTTTTCGGCTAGAATAGGACACCCAGATATAATGTGTTCCGTAGTCTCGTCAAATCTTTTGCAAATTCTGCATGTTTTGTCTGTTCCTATTTTTAGTATTTTGACGGTATGATATTTGGTGTTTAATGCTTGGTCTTGTGCCGCTATAATGAGGCTTTCCGTTTCACCTTTCAGATCGCATTTTGTTAACCAGTAAAAACTTTGATTTTGGTTTATGTTTGTATCATCTTTCAGGTTTCTAATAAATTGACCATGCATGTTCTTGTTTTGCCATTTTGATTTTGTTTGTTCATTAATTCTTTCTTTGATTACTTTCTTTCTTTTTTTCCCATGGTTTGATTCTTGATATTGATATTCAATTTTGTATTGTTCNCTACAGCCAAAACTACTGGACCGATTTTGATGAACGATAGCTCATTTTTTTTCTCGTGAGTGGCAGATGTGCATTTTGCTACTTATATTGTCCCTCAGTGGGTCCTTAAGCCCCAAATTTCCAAAAACCCTCAAAATTGGGGGTATTTATTTGATACACGTGTTATATATTTTTCGAACTAAGGAACCGATATGGACGTATGAGGTATTGGACCTTGGTTTCACCACCGGACGTTGTCTGGGGTATAGTTTGAAGATAGACGATAATAATTCAGATATGATACTTTTGTAATCTCTCTGCCCTTTTATCATTATATAAATATATATTTTCTTGCTACAAAAAGTTATGAGATCCCCCCAAAAATACCACTGCGTGCTATAAAAATTCCCCGCCAAGTCATCACCCCAAAAAAGATATGAAATCTATTTTGGGCCCCGCTATCCATTTTTCCGTTCTTCGAAATACCTAATGACTTTAAATTCCGACCCCACCCCAAACGATTTCAGAATTTTAGTCTGATTTCCTCACTCTCTTCACCAACACGCAGTCTTGGTGGGGTACCTCGGTTCGTTTAACCACTAGGAGATAGGGACCACTCTGTTCTACTTTAGCGGTTCATAAATTCGTTACGTTTAATAATGATGAGAGGTGATGACTTGGCGGGGAATTTTTATAGCACGCAGTGGTATTTTTGGGGGTTATTATTATTATTAGAAACTTGTACTTTCATCTTCAAGTTCCATCTCTCCCTCCGACAACATCCAGGTATTGTCCAATTCGTCAGCCGGTGCCGTGATTTCCTCTTGCATTATTTTCTTACGTTCACGACAGGGGGGGGATCGATTACCCCTATCACCCCCCCCCCTGTATCCGCTCCTATCTTTATTCTCCATTTTATATAACTGATGACTCGAGTTAAACTTACTGATGTGTATTTAACGTAAAAACACGACATAGAAGTATTAGGTATTATAAATATTACCTTTTTTTGTCTCCCTCCTCCTCTTTACTTACCGTACATCCCTAAGTTCGTCATTAATCACAAACTCATCACAGCCTTAAATTTTCTTTTTTCTTTTATAAAAGGAAAATGTACGCCATTAGTTTACCTTAACTTCTAGATACAATTATATCTCTGTAAATACATTGAAAATTCTTATAAGAGCGGCTTGTGTTTTTTCCCATGTTTTTGCACCAGTATGAAATTCCGAAAGCGTAATACAAGGTGCGCCAGAATAACCTGACGAGTTTAACATGTTCACTACTCACTACAAAGTCATAATTTGTCGTAGATTGTTAATGTTGCTGTCATTTTCTTCACAACAGAAGGGGGTTTAGTTACAATGGAGTTGTGGGCCCCTGAGCATCGTGCAATTGTTGTAGAGACATTTATCAAAAGTGCTGATTCAGTGGTCCTGGTCCTTACTCAGAAAAAGATTCCTTCTCACTGCCGGATTAGATCATGTGGGCCCCTGAGTATCGTGCATTTGTTATAGAGACATTTATCAAAAGTGCTGATTCAGTGGTCCTGGTCCTTATTCAGAGAAAGATTCCTTCTCACTGCCGGATTAGATTATGTGGGCCCCTGAGCATCGTGCATTTGTTGTAGAGACATTTATCAAAAGTGCTGATTCAGTGGTCCTGGTCCTTACTCAGAGAAAGATTCCTTCTCACTGCCGGATTAGATTATGTGGGCCCCTGAGCATCGTGCATTTGTTGTAGAGACATTTATCAAAAGTGCTGATTCAGTGGTCCTGGTCCTTATTCAGAGAACGATGCCTTCTCCATGCCGGATTAGATCATGTGGGCCTCTTACAGTACCTGTCTGCAATGGTTCCAAAATTTCAGAGAAACTGGTTTCGCATTGAAAAAGCAGCCTTTAAAAATGTTAGAACACAAGAAAACGTTAAAGCTGTGTGGCATACAATACAGCATAATCCTTGCTGACCGTTCTGACTTTTTAGTAGGTATTTTCTACCTACTAAAAATTTTCGGTAGATTTCGAACTCGAAACTCTGGAATGGCTAACCAAAACCTTGCAGAAAATGTCCTAAAGTAAGGACTAAACGGTCACCTAAAACTTTCTCGCTTTGAGTTGATATGTTGTCGCAACAAAATTTAAGATATCGGAACGTGAATGTATGATTTTGGTAAATAAATTAGAAATTTGGCCGTAACTCGAAAACAGAAACGGTGACCCATTTTAGTTCTGATGATTTTCTTAGGGTCTTTTCTAAACAATGAAATCCAAAACGGCATAGGCTAAAAAAATCCCTGATTTTTTTAGCCTATATTATAATGGAAATTATATACAATATAATTTCCATTATAATATAGGCTAAAAAAATCCCTGAGTTTTGGACTCTGGGGACTTCAAAACGAATTTTGGATTGAAACGTTCATTGAATACTCAATGCTCACAGCGACTCTAACCCATTACAATACTTTCTTTTTTGCAAAGTAATAAATCTAAAAGATCCATTTCTTTCACTTATAACCTACCTACACTTTGCCCCATCCTCCCTCTTAAAGCTGCATAAAATTCAGACAACCTGTTAGCTGTAAGTGTAATCAACTCCCACCATAATTGGGCCAAAAACAAAATTTCCAAAAAAGAAAAGAAAAGTACCTCTACCTACAAAGAAAAATCTGCGCAAGGATATTACTCCGTTATATTCTCTCCCTGACCTATCATTATGAAAAAAAAATCCCTCCCTTACCTCTTTTCCCAACTTTCACAAAATTTCCCTCTCTTTTCCTCCCTCCTCCCATCACAACCTAAACCGTCTACATTATTTTTTCCTTTTTTTTTTTTAAACAAAAACAACTTTTTGAAAACTAGGAACAGTTGGAGCGGAAGAAAAAAACGTTTTATTTCAAAAATTTAAATTTCAAAGTGAATTTTTTTCGTGTTGCCAACAGCTTTCGAAAAGAATTTTTATAAATATTTTAATGAAAATTCTCTTTTATTTATTTTTACATTTACAAAAATAAATCTCGCACGTGTCGATGCTTATTTCTCGTTTTCTATTTTTTTTTTTTTTTTTTAAAAAAAAAAACAACATGCATGAATACGTATAAAATTTTATTTCTTTTAATTGTTGAAATTTTGTCACCGTGTCATTTTGTTTGAATAAATTTTTTAAAACACAAAGAAATAATATAATATTCTGCAGCCCACTGGAAAAAAACACATACGAGATTGCTGTCACTAGCTTGTAAGTAGGTATCTTACCTAAAAAACACAAAGCCCAGTTGGTAAACTGACTTACATACTGACTCGTAACTCAACGATGTCTAAGCCTTTTTTGCTTAAAATCTCTTTATCTTGCTCATTCGAGACGGGGAGTTTATTACCCTCCAATCGCGGGCAACTTACAAACCATTTACACCTTGCCCAGCCTGGGTTTGGCCAGAAAATTAGACATCTTTCCAAGGACGCGAACCTACGTGGCTTTGCTGGACCTACTTTAAAACTTTGCTGGACGTTGCTTAACTTCAGTGATCTAACGGATACTGGTGTAGTCAACGTGGCATAGACACTGGTCACACTGGCTAAAACTGAATTTTAGAATTATTATTAGTTTTGGCCTATTAGCCAGCATCTATGGCACGTTGAATACAACAGTTCCCGTTAGATCACTGAAGTTAAGCAACGTCCAGCGAGGTTGTTCTAAGTGAGTGTCCACGTGGGTTCGCGCCTTCGTGATTCTGGCTATTTTTCCGGACCAACCCAGACTGGGTGAGGTCAATGTAGGTAGTGGTTTGCAATTTTCCAGCGAATGGAGGGTAAAACGCGCGTCTTGAATGACTAATAGATGTTGGAGAGACGTTAAGCCATATCTAATACGCTGAATATAATTATCATCAGTTCCCGTTTGAACATTCAGGGAGGATTTGAGGGTTAACATTTAGCGAGGATTTGAGGATGAATATTCAGCGAGGTTTTGAGGGTGACCACGTAGATTTGCGACCTCGTGATGCTAATTCAAGCTGGGCGAGATAAATGTGTGCAGCTGGTTTATTACCAGTGAATGAGGGGTAACAATCCCGTCTCAAACAACCAATATAAAGAGATTTTCAGCAAAAAGAAAGGCCTAGCCATCGTTGAGTTACGAGTCAGTTAGTCAGTCAGAATAGCAAATGGGCTTTGCGTTTTATAAGTATAGATACCTACTCGTATACCTCGTATGCGTTCTTTCCTGGGGCTGTAGAACATGCTGAGACTAAAGGGTATTTCTTTGTTAATATTAAAGTGTATTTCTTTGTTAATATTAGTTTAAGGTGTTTCATAGAGAATATTACGATTACCCTGAGACATTACGGTTTTGTCATATAGGAAGAAAAAAATAGCGATTTATTTGAGGTACGCTCTTATGAGTGTTTCACAATGTTTAAATTTTCATCGCAGCGTTACAAGTACTTTTTGGTTTATTATTTTCAATAATGAACCTTTGGAATCGTCACGGAAAAAAATACCCCCCCTCAAAATTTGATATTATACGTTTCAAGGTACGTAGAATCCAAAAATCGAATAAAAAAAATCCGTTTGTCCTCCGCCGCCGTCCGGCGTGATGGGCACTTTTGCCACTTAGCGTTGACCGATTTGGATGAAATTTTGGTATCTACGTCCCATCTGGGCTCCAATTGTGCACCGAAACTTTTGAGTGCAATCGAATACATCCTTGACGATTTTTGCCGCTTTTTAGCGGTTTTCAGTATTGCTGTCTAAAAGGAGAATGGTAAGAGCTAGAGATTTGAAATTTTGTATGTACGAGTATGTCATATTTGGGGTCTCAGTTAGCTCCGAAACTTTTTGTTCAATCAAATATACCGCTGGCGGTTTTTATCGCTTTAAAGCGGTTTTCATTAATCCTATCTAAATAGAGAATGGGGTCTAATCATCTTTTTTACTTCAAATATCTGTGATTTGTTGTGGCCTTTGGCTAATTAATTGTCCTCACGAGGCTGAGTACACCCCATTAACACATCCAAACCCTAACTCGCCAGGGATCGTACCCGTGTTTCCTGGATGCAATTCCAGTGTGATGGCCACTGGACCACGAAGGCGTTTTTGTTATATTTTTTCTTACCCTTTGATCTCTTTGATTTTACAGTTAAAAAGTAATTTTTTAACTGTAACATTTTTTTTTTTATTTCGTACTAACCTAATACATTACCAGAAAATTTGTTTAGCTAATTTTAAATTAGTTTTAGTCGTCGTGGATTGACACAACAAATTACCTATATTGTAGTGACTGATAGAGTTTTGGAGGACCATCCAATTATTAGCTTCCAAGATTAGATCCATGATGACAATTAAAATAAATCGTATGTGTCTTTTCTCTATTACACTGTTGTAATACTTTGAGGAGACCCATTAGAGAAAGCTTTAGAGAAACACCTGGCCTAATAAGTAATGAAACCCGAAGATGCCTCCTCCCCCCACACACACATGTGCCCGTTCTATACCTAAAACTTACAGGATTATTATAAAAATCAGTGTCGGAGGAAGAACTGGAGAACATCATTTTTTACAATGATGAAATTCAAGGACGTTCCAAATAACAGAAAAAATTTTTATTTTAGCCAAAACGAATTCTTTTCATGAATACAACTAAATTTAATTTTATAGGTAAAAAAAATACAGATTGAAAATCATTTTCTTTTCCTAAAAAAAAAAAAAAACAGTGTCGGAAAGTGAACTTATGAACAAGATAATGTAATATTTGTTCTTATAATGATGAAATACAGTGACTTTCCAGTTAAATTTCAAGATTTTTTTATTTTTTTCCTCCTTCAATAAATGACTAATTACACATAAAAAATTCAAAATAATTATTTTTTAATTTCTTTTTCTCCAAAAAATCAGTGTCGAAGTATGAACTGGGGAATGTAATATTATTTCTTATAATGATGAAATACAGTGATTTTCCAAATAAATTTCAAGATTTTTTTACAACCCCATCGAATGAAGATGAAGAAGAAGGTGTCAATATTACAGATATATTAGAAGATAAATTAATACCTAGAAATAATCGATATATACAAGAAAAACATCGATATGTAAATAATCGAAGAT
Organism: Pachypsylla venusta; assembly: GCA_012654025.1. Taxonomy (NCBI): domain Eukaryota; kingdom Metazoa; phylum Arthropoda; class Insecta; order Hemiptera; family Aphalaridae; genus Pachypsylla; species Pachypsylla venusta. Next base: position 4,983,375 of record CM022876.1, on the reverse strand, counting down.
CGTTTCATAGAAATACAAGAAAACATCAAAATCCTGATAATGTATATAGTAGAGTGCAGAGTCCCTCATCAAGGTAAGATCAAGCGATTTTCTCTCAATACATATAATGAGCATGTCGAGGGCATGCTTAAAAGCCATGTCCAAATTCATTTGTCTCTTTCAGAAAATCTCAGACTGCTGGAGGAAGCGATGAGAGATGAAAAACGTGTGCCTCGAGTTTTTGATCAGCAGCGTAAAAAAGCAAATACCTACTGATAATGTACAAGAACGCACCCAAAATACTTGTAACTTAACATTCTCAAAGATTCGTTATGACATATAAAGATATTCATTTTTCCAATTTCGGCATTTTTAGTGTTTTCAATACATTTGTTAACTAAATTTCAGAATATTTGAACAGATTTAAATCTATGTTATCTTTTCCTATTATGACCTATCAAATTAGGTCCATTCGTTTTGAAAAATGCCATGTAAAAAGGACAAGTGTGTCACGTGCTTTGAAAATAGTGTATATGTTACGGTCCAAGAAGATAATGCGGTAATTGTATACAATGACCGGTTATTGTATACAATTCCCAGAGTCTTTGGTAAAAGTAGGAAATAATCTTTAAAAATAATTTATTTCCTACTTTGACCGGTCATTGTATACAATGGCCAGAGGTGCTTGGTCAAAGTAAGAAATTCAAATTTCAACGATCGACACGCAAGCCCAGTGCGTTTGTTTATCACGTGCATCGAGGCATGGCCGATCAAAACGTTTCCTAACCTCTCTGGGGGGGGGGCGTTTATCTTAACGCTTATATAAAACAATAAATAAAAAAATAAGACACGTTTTGATCGACCATGCCTCGGTAAAAGTAGGAAATAGATGATTTTTAAAGATTATTGAAATATGAATTTCTTACTTTGACCAAGCACCCCTGGCCATTGTATACAATGACCGGTCAAAGTAGGAAATAAATGATTTTTAAAGATTATTTTCTACATTGACCAAGTGACTTTGGGAATTGTATACACTATACAATAACCGGTCATTGTATACAATTCCCAATTATCTACTTGTACGGTAACACATATATTTAGTGTTTGACTCACTTAGGTGAGTCGACTCTCGATCTTGACTCTCATCGAGTGACAATTTTCAAAAACACCTTATTTGATCAGAAAGACATAATAAAACCCATTGACAAAAGGGGCATCTACAAAATAAACGAGAAACTTCGGCGACATTAAAAGGACATCACAATCAATCGTCACCAGAATAAAAGAACATTTTCCTTCAGTAAACAACGAACACCCGGAACCATATTTCTCCCTTTATCATCTTTATCAGCCAACAAAAAAAAGCTCGTAAGTCGACTCTTTGAAGAGTCGACTCATTTCAAAAAGATGTTCGACTCGTGATTGAGTCGAGTCGTGGGTCGACTCGTAGATTCTACTAATCGTAGTGGAAACACGATATGGTTGTCTTTGGAAATGGCTTACAGTAGAGGCCAAACTTCTTCTTTAATCAAGACGCTAGCGGAAACAATAAATGTGATTTGGATTCTATAAGTAGGTACCTCATTTTCTGCAAGAATTTGTAAACATTTTTGCAAGAATCTGATCATGAAAATTAACAATAATTAGAAAATTCTGCAAATTCAGGCCATTCAGGCTTGGGGTTGTTATCTTATAGCACGTAGATTTCCTTTGGAAAATATTGTACGCCGTCTTTCCCAACTGAAAAAGAAAACCAAAATTTACTATTGGTCTCCACGGAAATTCAGGACTCCACAGAAATTCAGGACACAGAAATAATTTACAAATAAGTAACAAGGAGTTGTAAGCACTGAACAGAGGTATGTGGCATGGTAGAATTAAGGAATGCAACGCCAACCCTAAATAGAATTGGGAAAGGGTGAAGTTACTCAAGAAGAAGAGGATTTCATTAATATTCTGAGTGTATTTTACGTCCAACACAGTATATGAACTGGCTTCGCCTTTCATAATAGATTAATCGAACGTAAATTGCTTCTTTCGTTAAAAAGTTGAATTGACTACGCTATTCACCACTATCCAAAGTTACACCCCAAAAGTTGCAACTACCCGTGAGTGTAGTTGCAACTTTCCACCCTACATAATTTTCCTCATTGTCACACCTGTTTCCCCTTCTATTTCTCAAATGTTACATCTGCCCGTGCGTATAAAAACACCTCCGCCTCCACACAATTTTCCACACACCTCTTTCCCCTCCTATCTCTCAAAAATTACATCTGTCCGTGCGTATAAAAACACCTCCGCCTATACATAATTTTCCCCACACCTGTTTCCCCTTCTACTTCTCAAAAGTTACATCTGCCCGTGCGTATAAAAACACCTCCGCCTCCACATAATTTTCCACACACCTGTTTCCCCTTCTATCTCTCAAAAATTACATCTGCCCGTGCGTATAAAAACACCTCCGCCTATACATAATTTTCCCCACACCTGTTTCCCCTTCTACTTCTCAAAAGTTACATCTGCCCGTGCGTATAAAAACACCTTCGCCTCCACATAATTTTCCACACACCTGTTTCCCCTTCTATCTCTCAAAAATTACATCTGCCCGTGCGTATAAAAACACCTCCGACTCTACATAATTTTCGCCACACCTGTTTCCCCTTCTACCTCTCTAAAGTTATATATGCCCATGTGTATAACAACACCACCGCCTCCACATAATTTTCCCCACACCTGTTTCCCTTCTACCTCTCAAAAATTACATCTGCCCGTGCGTATAATAACACCTCCGCCACTACATAATTTTCCCCACACATTTTTTTTTTTTAATTTGGTTTAACGTCTTATTATCTATTGGTCATTCAATACGGGGGTTTTCCCCTCCATTCGCTGGAAACTTGCAAACCAGCTACCCACATTGACCTCACCCAGACTGGGTTCAGCCGAAAAAATGAGCCAACGATACGTGGAATTCCCAAGCGGTCACCCATCTAAGTACTGACCACGCCCGACGTCGTTTCACTTCAGTAATCTGACGGGAACTGGTGTGTTCAACGTGGGATGATCCTGGCTATTTCCCCACACCTGTTTCCCTTTCTACCACTCAAATGTTACATCTGCCCGTGCGTATAAAAATACCTCCGCCTCTACATAATTTTCCCCACACCTGTTTCCCTTTCTACCACACAAATGTTACATCTGCCCGTACGTATAAAAACACCTCCGCCTCTACATAATTTTCCCCACACCTGTTTCCCTTTCTACCACTCAAATGTTACATCTGCCCGTGCGTATAAAAACACCTCCGCCTCTACATAATTTTCCCCACACCTGTTTCCCTTTCTACCAC
>CM022876.1:4933576-4966691 GCA_012654025.1 Pachypsylla venusta | reverse complement strand
AAATCTTAATAAAAACAACATCATTATGATAAAATATATCAACAACACCACTTATTACAACAAAATCAAATCTTAATAAAAACAACATCATTATGATAAAATATATGAACAATACCACTTATTACAACGACATCAAATCTTAATAAAAACAGCATCATTATGATTGAAAATATCAACAACACCAAGAACAGAACTTATTACAATAACATCAAATCTTAATAAAAACAACATCATTATAAAAAAATATTTCAACAACACCACTTATTACAACAAAATCAAATCTTAATAAAAACAACATCATTGTGATAAAATATATCAACAACACCACTTATTACAACAAAATCAAATCTTAATAAAAACAACATCATTGTGATAAAATGTATCAACAACACCACTTACTACAACAAAATCAAATCTTAATAAAAACAACATCATTATGATAAAATATATCAACAACACCACTTATTACAACGACATCAAATCTTAATAAAAACAGCATAATTATGATTAAAAATATCAACAACATCACCAAGAACAGAACTTATTACAATAACATCAAATCTTAATAAAAACAACATCATTATGATAAAATATATCAATAACACCACTTATTAGAAAAAAATCAAATCTTAATAAAAACAACATCATTATGATAAAATATATGAACAACACCACTTATTACAACGACATCAAATCTTAATAAAAACAGCATCATTATGATTGAAAATATCAACAACACCAAGAACAGAACTTATTACAATAACATCAAATCTTAATAAAAACAACATCATTATGAAAAAATATATCAACACTACAAAGAAAACCACTTATAACATCAAATCTTAATAAAAACAATATCCATTATGATAAAATATATCAACAATATCATTCTGATTAACAAATTTATATTAGACATCCTATTGGTAACTTTAAATAACGGTAGTGATTTTTAAAGTAAACATCATTCTGATAAAATGTAACAAAAAACAGGAATAACATCACTTACAAGAAAATCAAATCTTAATAAAAACAACATTGACAGAAATGATCACAGGAAAAACAACATCATAACCACCAACACCACCACCGCTTCTACGAACCATTGTCATTTGGGAACTACAAACATAGCCACTAAAAAAAATCCATTTTACTTCCTGACAGTTTTAACATTATTATTATTACAAAGGGAGAACCCTTGTGGGACAATTGTTGAATGAAATGGAAAATATTAATAAAAAATAAAAGCAAAATGTAGAAAAAATAGAAAGCAAAATATTTAGGGTGGTCAAATTCAATATTTATATTGGTCAATTTTTTTTTTTTTTTTTGGCTTAACGTCTCTTTAACATCTATTGGTCATTCAAGACGGGGGTTTTACCCTCCATTCGCTGGAAACTTGCAAACCAGCTACCCACATTGACCTCACCCAGCCTGGGTTGGGCCGGAAAAAGCCAACGATACGTGGTGTTCCCAAGCGGTCACCCATCCAAGTACTGACCACGCCCGGACGTTGCTTAACTTCAGTGATCTGACGGGAACTGGTGTATTCAACGTGGTATGATCGTTGGCTTTTGGTCAATTTTAATTTACGTCGAAATATCTTTGAAATTGTATTTATGTACGCGCGTGAGAAGTTATAAATACTTCTTTTTAAAAATAAATTTAATAATATTTCAAAAAAAAACATACTACCCTACCCGGGAGTGAACTCGGAACCTACCAACTATGAAACAGAGGCTTTGCCACTGAGCCACGCTATTGTATAAATGTACAGAATGAGAAAATACAATATTTAAATTTAACTCTCATCATTTTTTAAAAAAAACTTCATCTTCATCATTTTTTCATAATTTTGTGTTACACTTTTGGTAATAATTTTGTGTTACACTGATGCGGTGATAATATTTTGTTACAGGTTCGCGCACATCTTAAAATTTCACCCTCATCATTTTTTCATAACGCCCCTAAAGAAGTAGGTATAACTTCAAAAGTATCAAATTTTTAGGGGGATTTTTTTTTTCGTGACTATTCCGAAAGGTGCATTATTGAAAATAATGAACCTAAATGTATTCTGACCAAAATCTCACGATATCAAAAGGGACATCTTGTGCTGATCTTTATAGATCTGTCAAGTTGTCCTTCAAGGTTACTTTAAGGCCAACTTTGCTTTTTTAAATGGGACAAACTAATTTCATAACAGAATTCTTCATTTTGATGTTGTTTTTGTTCTTCACTGTCAGGGATTTGCCTACTCCAAGTTGCACGTGTGATAATATATAAAACAAAAGACCAATGATCAAAATGAAAAATATAAATGATCCCCCCCCCCCCCCACANCCCCCCCCCCCCCCGAATTTCAAAACATAATTTACGTGATTGGAAAAGTTTACCAAAATCGACCGCCTGGAAGTACCTAAAATCGGCCAAAATACAAAATGGCGGTCGTTTTTAGTGCTAATTAAAACCCTAGATGCTGGAGTACTTTTTTGTACGTTATTGCTGGACATGCGTCATTTTGACTCACTACTCATTTTTCTTCCAGGATTTTTTCGGTTGGTTGGTTTCATTTGGTTTAAAGGCTACCTATATAAGATGAGTTTTTTTACCCCCCTGGTGTTGGCCGTACCGTACCAACTACTCACATTAACCTCACCCCTTCTAGGTGGAACAGGGAAAAGCCAGCAGGAATTTTTTAAGTTGAGAAAAAATATTTTTTTTATTTAAAAGAAAATGATTGGATTTATTGGTTTAAGTGTAACAAATAGGTACAGGAAAAGTAATCATGCCAGTTCAAATTTCATGCCCCTTCCCCCTATAAAACGTTAAAATGACTCACCAAAAAAAATAGCGTCATCGATGGAAATGCGTCAAATTGACTCACTAACTTTTACGAAGAATTACTCTCAATGCTTGAAGAAACCCATTGGTGGACAGTGTAGAAAAACAGATAAACAACTAATACGGATGTGCTCAATTCAACATCCTACTTGAAACTGAATGTGCGAGGAATACATGGAGTTTCAACGGGATCGAACAAAAAAGAGGGGGGGGGGAATAGAACCAATCACACCTATGCGTCAAAATGACTCATGTCCAGCAATCTAGGGTTAAGAGTTTTTACTAGGAATAAGTTCTAGAAATCCGATGAAGACAAATTAGGTGTCTAGTTGATCCAGAATTGATCAGGCATATATATATATATATAAAAAAAAAAATGGAATTTGATCTACCTTTTGCCACTTTTTCTCGTATATAGACTCACCTACACACAGTATATGTCTTTTGTTGCCTTTATATTACTATATTCACCTGTCAGATTTGACTTCTCTTTTTGCGTTTCATTTCCTTTGAAATCAGTGACGACTATTTCCCGTTCTGTGAAGGTTTATAAGATTTTTCAACAGAGTGGGTTGAAGTTGGCAGCACTATGTCGCCCAATTTGTTTCTGTGTCGTTTGCCTAATCTGTTGTTTATTATAACATATACCAATTCGCCATGAGAAGTTACATGATTGGGCCCATATTGGAGATGTGTCATGAGTGATTGATTAAGTCAAATGAGCCAAATCACTTTGCTGAATCATTGACTTATGAATTCCAATCACAATCTGAATGCATCGAAATACATATTCATTTTACTACAGAGAACAGAGAAAAAGACAGAGAGAAATAAAATAAAATGCAGAGTGAGAGGGGCAGCTGTAAAGTAAAATAATGTCCGCCATTCCAAAGATGTGTTAAGACCCTAATTTTGCAAAAAGTGTCTAACGATTTTTGTACGGAGCTGAGACCTTACATTTCTTCCTGTTAATATATATTCAAAGCCTAGAACTTTATAAATTCAAAAATTCCAAGCCGTTCAAATGTTACAGGGCCTCCGCTAGGACTTCTAAGACATATACCGTATATGATAATGCCATTACCAATTTTGCCAGAAATCACTGTAAAAAATATTTATACGATTAAACCAAATTCAGAATGATTCTATCTACGAATTAACATAGAGGAAACAAATGCTGACTATTGCTGATTGAATTCAGAGTGTTTCTATCTACGAATTAACATAGGGGAAAACATATGAAATTGATATTTGCTGACTATTGCAGATTGAACCTTATTAGAAAATTCCAATTAACATAGAGGAAACATATGAAATTGATATTTGCTGACTATTGCTGATTGAACCTTATTAGAAAATTCCAATAACATCAGCAAAAATAAAGTGTCTCCACTCGGATGTTATACGTTTTGAAGTGCCACTTTTGAAAATCTTCCTTTTACAAAAGAACATTGGATGGGAAAGTGTGTACTTCACACCAATGAAAAGCTTGTTCGGCAAAATTTTCAAAATGACATCTCATGGAATGTATTTGAGCAGCGTTTCTATTGATATTAATCATTGGACGTAGAACAAATATAGCCACCGAGGGGAGTAAACCAGCATTAGGTGACAGTTCCGTGTAAATACAGAAGGTTGTCCGTATAAATACAGAAGGTTGTCCGTGTAAATACAGAAGGTTGTCAGTGTAAATACAGAAGGTTGTCTGTGTAAATACAGATGGTTGTCCGTGTAAATACAGAAGGTTCCCCGTGTAAATACAGAAGATTGTCAGTGTAAATACAGAAGGTTGTCAATGTAAATACAGAAGGTTGTCCGTGTAAATACAAAAGGTTGTCCATGTAAATGCAGAAGGTTTGGTGTTAAGAAGGGTGCCCAGCCTTTAAAAGAAAATCTGTTTCAAACCAAAGATGGAAAGTCATCAGCAAATTACAGATTTGAGCCACCAAGATGTATCCTCCTAACAGTTAGAGCTGAATTTTTGACATTCTAAACCTCTTGGATTACCTTTTAAGCGTTGACCTTATAAAATTTCTCTGTCTGAAGATCTACACCCGGAAAAAACGGTCATTCCTCTCCCGTTGTGGACCTTTGGAAACTGGGACTCAATATAGTCTGATGACAACCTATTCATTTTGAGTAGGCCGTAAGTACCTAAGTGCCTTACACATGAAATAAAAATCCACTTGTTAGCCAGCGTCTATGGCACGATAAATACACAAGTTCCCGTTTGATCACTGAAGTTAAGCAACGTTCAGTGAACTTGTACCATGTGGGTGTCCACGTGGGTTCGCGCCATCGTGATGCTGGCTATTTTTCCGGCTCAACCCAGACTGGGTGAGGTCAATGTGGGTAGTCGGTTTGCAAGTTTCCAGCGAATGGAAGATGGAAGGTAAAACCCTCGTCACCAATGACCAATAGATGTTAAAGAGACGTTAAGCAAAAAAAAATCCACTTTTTGAAAGTTTTGGAAATACAGCGTTTCCTAATTAGGCTGACGACATGACCTCCAAATATTAAAAAAAAAAAAATCATTTTTAGAAGCTTGTGCGTGATGGTGTGGGGGGTTTGTTGTTGAAATGAATGATACATGAATGGAGTTAACCAGAAGTGCGTGAAACAATAATGGAACAAGGGGCAGCAAGATCGGTGAAAGGGTAGAAATTAAATTTTGAAACAATTGTGGTGTGAACAGCACACAACTTTCTTCATTCATGTAGAAATTGAATTTTGAAACAATTGTGGTGTGAACAGCACACAACTTTCTTCATTCATGTAGAAATTGAATTTTGAAACAATTGTGGTGTGAACAGCACACAACTTTCTTCATTCATGTAGAAATTGAATTTTGAAACAATTGTGGTGTGAACAGCACACAACTTTCTTCATTCATGTAGAAATTGAATTTTGAAACAATTGTGGTGTGAACAGCACACAACTTTCTTCATTCATGTAGAAATTGAATTTTGAAACAATTGTGGTGTGAACAGCACACAACTTTCTTCATTCATGTAGAAATTGAATTTTGAAACAATTGTGGTGTGAACAGCACACAACTTTCTTCATTCATGTAGAAATTGAATTTTGAAACAATTGTGGTGTGAACAGCACACAACTTTCTTCATTCATGTAGAAATTGAATTTTGAAACAATTGTGGTGTGAACAGCACACAACTTTCTTCATTCATGTAGAAATTGAATTTTGAAACAATTGTGGTGTGAACAGCACACAACTTTCTTCATTCATGTAGAAATTGAATTTTGAAACAATTGTGGTGTGAACAGCACACAACTTTCTTCATTCATGTAGAAATTGAATTTTGAAACAATTGTGGTGTGAACAGCACACAACTTTCTTCATTCATGTAGAAATTGAATTTTGAAACAATTGTGGTGTGAACAGCACACAACTTTCTTCATTCATGTAGAAATTGAATTTTGAAACAATTGTGGTGTGAACAGCACACAACTTTCTTCATTCATGTAGAAATTGAATTTTGAAACAATTGTGGTGTGAACAGCACACAACTTTCTTCATTCATGTAGAAATTGAATTTTGAAACAATTGTGGTGTGAACAGCACACAACTTTCTTCATTCATGTAGAAATTGAATTTTGAAACAATTGTGGTGTGAACAGCACACAACTTTCTTCATTCATGTAGAAATTGAATTTTGAAACAATTGTGGTGTGAACAGCACACAACTTTCTTCATTCATGTAGAAATTGAATTTTGAAACAATTGTGGTGTGAACAGCACACAACTTTCTTCATTCATGTAGAAATTGAATTTTGAAACAATTGTGGTGTGAACAGCACACAACTTTCTTCATTCATGTAGAAATTGAATTTTGAAACAATTGTGGTGTGAACAGCACACAACTTTCTTCATTCATGTAGAAATTGAATTTTGAAACAATTGTGGTGTGAACAGCACACAACTTTCTTCATTCATGTAGAAATTGAATTTTGAAACAATTGTGGTGTGAACAGCACACAACTTTCTTCATTCATGTAGAAATTGAATTTTGAAACAATTGTGGTGTGAACAGCACACAACTTTCTTCATTCATGTAGAAATTGAATTTTGAAACAATTGTGGTGTGAACAGCACACAACTTTCTTCATTCATGTAGAAATTGAATTTTGAAACAATTGTGGTGTGAACAGCACACAACTTTCTTCATTCATGTAGAAATTGAATTTTGAAACAATTGTGGTGTGAACAGCACACAACTTTCTTCATTCATGTAGAAATTGAATTTTGAAACAATTGTGGTGTGAACAGCACACAACTTTCTTCATTCATGTAGAAATTGAATTTTGAAACAATTGTGGTGTGAACAGCACACAACTTTCTTCATTCATGTAGAAATTGAATTTTGAAACAATTGTGGTGTGAACANTTGTAGTAGAAGATTGAAGAGATCATTAGTACATGGCGCTCTTAGTAATGCTGTGATACCCACACATTGTGAAGAGGCTGTTGTAGTAGAAGAGTGAATAGATCATTAGTACATGGCGCTCTTAGTAATGCTGTGATACCCACGCATTGTGAAGAGGCTGTTGTAGTAGAAGAGTGAAGAGATTATTAGTACATGGCGCTCTTAGTAATGCTGTGATACCCACACATTGTGAAGAGGCTGTTGTAGTAGAAGATTGAAGAGAGCATTAGTACATGGCGCTCTTAGTAATGCTATGATACCCATATTGATTGTGGATGTTGGGTCACAGACAACACAATATATTTTTGGATAAATTTGGGCTTTGGGGAACTTTTGACATTGAAATGGTCAGCTTATAACAATACTTTCCTTTTTATATAATAAAGAAAGTAAAAATGCGTGTAAAAGATAAGAATGAAGCGGGGGAAAAAATGAAAAATGACTTTCCTCGGGTAAATTAGAATATGCGTTTTTGAAAAAGGATTTCTTTGTTTCAAGAAGAATTTTTGAAATATGCTGAAAGATTTTATATTTTATCATGCGAGGTTATGCCAATATAACAGTACAAGTGGTTTGAAAATTCGTTTACAGAAAACGATCTTTTCAAAGGGCAAAGCAGTGGAGTCTTTATATTTCGTCCACGCACAAAAGGCCCAATTGTGGCTGTATTTTTCTTTCATAATAATATCCCACAATGAACCGGGGCCGACATATTTTTTTCTCGCACATATTTTACAGGTATTTTTCTTTCATATTTTTGCCTCCGATGGGCCCCAGCGCACCGAGAGCCTACCGGGTCTTTGCCCGGTGGCCCACTTCGTTCCTGGGCCTATACGGCCCCACAGCTCACGAATAAATAGGGACAAATGACACAATATAGGAATATCTATAGCAGCTCCAAATATTTTGTTGTATAATGCTAATGATATTAATTGTCATCATACATCTCTCCTTGGAGGCTGATAATTGACATGGCCCTCCAGAACCATGTCACTGTAATATAATTACGTCAGTCTTCATCTTTAACTTCACCCTTTCTCAATTCTATTTGCGGTTGGCGTTGCTTTCCTTAATTTTACCATGCCATCACCTATTGTGCTTTGCCTACTGGTAGGCAGGGAATGGGATTTCGTTATTCGGATTCTAAATACCTACCTTGAAAAGTAAAATATCAAATTTTAGGGGAGGGGGTTGTACTTGTTGATTCCAAAAAAAGAAATAGACCCTTGAGTGGCGAGGTTAATGCTTGAGGCATTTTCTACCACCTAACCCTTAGAGCTCTAATGTTTTTATGTGGTCAAATACTCAAATTAATGAGGAAAACATCCTGCCTCAGTTGAGGATTGAACCCACGCCCTCTTGTTTACCAGCCCCGTATCATAGTATGAATGTCGCATACCCCATATATTCATATGTATGGACTATGTCAGCAGGAGGTTCATATAGATGGGAGGTTTAAGATAAAGAAAATCCCCGGGGAGGAGAGGCTGAGGCGATATTAAGGACAGAAAGAGGGATGATATGGGGGGAAGGTCATTTCGATTATAACCTGTTGATATCGTAATAATGGAATTTTCTCCCCAGTCGTGGAGTCGTATACTGTGTTTGGCTCTCTTAATTTATTTCGTCTATTATCGAAAAGATGATCAATGGATTCATGGAAGGGGCTTCACAATGTGTGGGTATCACAGCATTACTAAAAACGCCATGTACTAATGCTCTCTTCAATCTTCTACTACAACAGCCTCTGCACAATGTGTGGGTATCACAGCATTACTATAAGAGCGCCATGTACTAATAATCTCTTCAATCTTCTACTACAACAGCCTCTGTACAATGTGTGGGTATCACAGCATTACTATAAGAGCGCCATGTACTAATGATCTCTTCAATCTTCTACTACAACAGCCTCTTCACAATGTGTGGGTATCACAGCATTAATAAGAGCGCCATGTACTAATGCTCTCTTCAATCTTCTACTACAACAGCCTCTTCACAATGTGTGGGTATCACAGCATTACTATAAGAGCACCATGTACTAATAATCTCTTCAATCTTCTACTACAACAGCCTCTGCACAATGTGTGGGTATCACAGCATTACTATAAGAGCGCCATGTACTAATGATCTCTTCAATCTTCTACTACAACAGCCCCTTCACAATGTGTGGGTATCACAGCATTACTAAGAGCGCCATGTACTAATGATCTCTTCAATCTTCTACTACAACAGCCTCTTCACAATGTGTGGGTATCACAGCATTACTAAGAGCGCCATGTACTAATGATCTCTNTCTCTCTCTCTCTCTCTCTCTCTCTCTCTCTCTCTCTCTCTCTCTCTCTCTCTCTCTCTCTCTCTCTCTCTCTCTCTCTCTCTCTCTCTCTCTCTCTCTCTCTCTCTCTCTCTCTCTCTCTCTCTCTCTCTCTCTCTCTCTCTCTCTCTCTCTCTCTCTCTCTCTCTCTCTCTCTCTCTCTCTCTCTCTCTCTCTCTCTCTCTCTCTCTCTCTCTCTCTCTCTCTCTCTCTCTCTCTCTCTCTCTCTCTCTCTCTCTCTCTCTCTCTCTCTCTCTCTCTCTCTCTCTCTCTCTCTCTCTCTCTCTCTCTCTCTCTCTCTCTCTCTCTCTCTCTCTCTCTCTCTCTCTCTCTCTCTCTCTCTCTCTCTCTCTCTCTCTCTCTCTCTCTCTCTCTCTCTCTCTCTCTCTCTCTCTCTCTCTCTCTCTCTCTCTCTCTCTCTCTCTCTCTCTCTCTCTCTCTCTCTCTCTCTCTCTCTCTCTCTCTCTCTCTCTCTCTCTCTCTCTCTCTCTCTCTCTCTCTCTCTCTCTCTCTCTCTCTCTCTCTCTCTCTCTCTCTCTCTCTCTCTCTCTCTCTCTCTCTCTCTCTCTCTCTCTCTCTCTCTCTCTCTCTCTCTCTCTCTCTCTCTCTCTCTCTCTCTCTCTCTCTCTCTCTCTCTCTCTCTCTCTCTCTCTCTCTCTCTCTCTCTCTCTCTCTCTCTCTCTCTCTCTCTCTCTCTCTCTCTCTCTCTCTCTCTCTCTCTCTCTCTCTCTCTCTCTCTCTCTCTCTCTCTCTCTCTCTCTCTCTCTCTCTCTCTCTCTCTCTCTCTCTCTCTCTCTCTCTCTCTCTCTCTCTCTCTCTCTCTCTCTCTCTCTCTCTCTCTCTCTCTCTCTCTCTCTCTCTCTCTCTCTCTCTCTCTCTCTCTCTCTCTCTCTCTCTCTCTCTCTCTCTCTCTCTCTCTCTCTCTCTCTCTCTCTCTCTCTCTCTCTCTCTCTCTCTCTCTCTCTCTCTCTCTCTCTCTCTCTCTCTCTCTCTCTCTCTCTCTCTCTCTCTCTCTCTCTCTCTCTCTCTCTCTCTCTCTCTCTCTCTCTCTCTCTCTCTCTCTCTCTCTCTCTCTCTCTCTCTCTCTCTCTCTCTCTCTCTCTCTCTCTCTCTCTCTCTCTCTCTCTCTCTCTCTCTCTCTCTCTCTCTCTCTCTCTCTCTCTCTCTCTCTCTCTCTCTCTCTCTCTCTCTCTCTCTCTCTCTCTCTCTCTCTCTCTCTCTCTCTCTCTCTCTCTCTCTCTCTCTCTCTCTCTCTCTCTCTCTCTCTCTCTCTCTCTCTCTCTCTCTCTCTCTCTCTCTCTCTCTCTCTCTCTCTCTCTCTCTCTCTCTCTCTCTCTCTCTCTCTCTCTCTCTCTCTCTCTCTCTCTCTCTCTCTCTCTTTCTAACTCTCTCTTTGGGAAACATTATTTATAACAAATATATAATTTTTCATAAAAATACTAGGCGTCAACTTTAATGACAGACCGGAGTGAACTCTAGTTTTAACTCCACGATTTCTCTTTGAACATATTTTGGTCTGTTCCGACCGGAGTGAGGTCTAGTATTAACTCCACGACTTTTATTGAACATATTTTGGTCTGTTCCGACCGGAGTGAAGTCTAGTTTTAACTCCACGATTTTTCTTTGAACATAATTTGGTACGTGTCGACCGGAGTGAAGTCTAGTTTCAACTGCACGATTTTTCTTTGAACAAATTTTGGTCTGATCAATTCACGACAACTCCTGATTTGGATGAAAATTTCTATGGACATCCATTGCGCCTCATGAAAGGCAGTACATAAAAGACCTATGAAATAAAGTTTTCAATCAGTTTTGACCTGGATATTTAGGGCCAAAAAACTAATCACTGAGTAAATGGTAAATTCATTATCATTCACTGAGTAAATGGTAAATTCATTATCATTCATTGAGTCAATGGTAACTTTATTGAGTAAATTGTAAATTCATTATCATTCACTGAATTAATGCTAAATTCATTATCATTCACTGAGTAAATGGTAAATTCATTATCATTCATTGAGTCAATGGTAACTTCATTGAGTAAATTGTAAATTCATTATCATTCACTGAATCAATGGTAAATTCATTATCATTCACTGAGTAAATGGTAAATTCATTATCATTCATTGAGTCATGGTAACTTCATTGAGTAAATTGTAAATTCATTATCATTCACTGAATTAATGGTAAATTCATTATCATTCACTGAGTAAATGCTAAATTCATTATCATTCACTGAGTCAATTGTAAATTCATTATCATTCACTGAGTCAATGGTAAATTCATTATCATACACTGACTCAATGGTAAATTCATTATCATTCACTGACTCAATGGTAAATTCATTATCATTCACTGAGTAAATGCTAAATTCATTATCATTCATTGAGTCAATGTTAAATTCATTATTCACTGAGTCAATGATAAATTCATTATCATTCATTGAGTAAATTGTAAATTCATTATCATTCACTGAATTAATTGTAAATTCATTATCATTCACTGAGTCAATGGTAAATTCATTATCGTTCACTGAGTCAATGGTAAATTCATTATCATACACTGAGTAAATGGTAAATTCATTATCATTCATTGAGTCAAAGGTAACTTCATTGAGTAAATTGTAAATTCATTATCATTTACTGAATTAATGGTAAATTCATTATCATTCACTGAGTAAATGCTAAATTCATTATCATTCACTGAGTCAATGGTAAATTCATTATCATTCACTGAGTCAATGTTAAATTCATTATCATTCACTGAGTTAATGGTATACTCATTATCATTCACTGACTCAATGGTAAATTCATTATCATTCACTGACTCAATGGTAAATTCATTATCATTCACTGAGTTAATGCTAAATACATTATCATTGACTGACTCAATGGTAAATTCATTATCATTCACTGAGTCAATGGTAAATTCATTATCATTCACTGAGTTAATGGTATATTCATTATCATTCACTGAGTCAATGGTAAATTCATTATCATTCACTGAGTCAATGGTAAATTCATTATCATTCACTGAGTCAATGGTAAATTCTTTATCATACACTGACTCAATGGTAAATTCATTATCATTCACTGAGTCAATGGTAAATTCATTATCATTCACTGACTCAATGGTAAATTCATTATCATTCACTAAGTTAATGGTATATTCATTATCATTCACTGACTTAATGGTAAATTCATTATCATTCACTGACTCAATGGTAAATTCATTATCATTCACTGAGTCAATGGTGAATTCACTATCATTCACTGACTCAATGGTAAATTCATTATCATTCACTGAGTTAATGCTAAATACATTATCATTCACTGAGTATGACTAACGTCTTTCACTAACGCCTTTTTAACATCTATTGGTCATTCGAGACGGGAGGTTTACCCTCCATTCGCTGGAAACTTACAAACCAGTTACCCACATTGACCTCACCCAGCCTGCATAAATAAATGCTGTTTCTTTGTGTTATTATGTCTCAAGTTTGGTGCTCACTGCAGCATTGTAGTCATTAGTTGAATTTTATTTATTTGAATAAAGGATTATTCAGGTTTCCTTCGTATTTTATTTCGTGAAGAATTTTGGAAGCAAGATTGTGAAAACAGCTGATTATTCCTTTTTTTATTTACCAATTTGGCCACTAGAGGGAGCGTTCTCACCTCAAAAGATGGGTCTGGAACAGGGGAGGAGCGTCTGGCAACCCTCCTCAAGAAATTTAGATTTTTTTTTTTTTAAAAAAAACAACCTTCTTTATTGGCCGTCATGGATCCATTTTGGACGGTTGTACATACGAAATACAGACGTGGTAGTAAAAACGTCTCCTAACCCCTCTAATTGGGTTAAAATTGGTAACAAAAATTGGCCAGACAATCCTCCCCGGTTTCAGAACCCTCAATGTGACAGAAATGAGGTTAGACTCTAGAAAACTAAACAGAGGTAAAAATTCAAAACAACAAACATGAATCCGAACAGCCAATCAGAATTGGAATAAAAGTGAAGAACAAAATGGCGAATTTGTGAATCAAGAAATAGTTGGGTCACAATTCTTCATTTTCGCCATCTTGCTTCCAAATTTTTCACGAAATAAAATGCGAAGGAAACCTGAATAATCCTTTATTCAAATAAATAAAATTCGATTATTATCTAATTAATTTGAATTTTTATCTTTACTTTACAATGCTGATATGCAGTGTCCCCATTAGCTTTTATCTCTTTATTTAGGGGGGAGAGGTTCATTTAACGATTATTCGAGGGGTGGTCATGCAAAGGAAGTTTTACCATATAGGGATTATAGGAAATATCGAACCTTTTCAAAAAGGCTTTTAAGTGTTCACCCCCTCCGGGGGAGGGGGTGAACACTTAAAACCCTTTCTCAGATACGGGAATGATTCCATGACTACTATTTGGTCTTAAGAAGCTGAGTGGGACGCAAAACATTCAAACCACAGTGACAAATTATTACAAAGATTAGAATCCAGGTTTCTCTACTGCAAGACTGGTGCAGTGTGACCACTGATCTATGGAAGCTAGTGTGTACAATATTACCCCATACTGCCCTATACCACAATAACAGCCTATCTACTGAGCTATGAGAGCTAGTGTGTGCAATATTACCCTGTCTGCAATATTTCCCGATACTGCCCTGTATAACAATAACAGCCTATCTACTGAGCTATTTGCGCTAGTGTGTACAATATTACCCTGCCTCGCAATATCACCCCATACTGCCCTATACCACAATATCAACCTATCTACTGAGCTATAAGAGCTAGTGTGTGCAATATTACCCTCTCTCGCAATATTAACCCACACTGCCCTGTACCACAATAACAGCGTATGTATTGAGCTATGGGAGCTCGTGTGTGCAATATTACCCTGTCTGCCAATATTACCCCATACTGCCCTATACCGCAATACCAGCCTATCTACTAAGCTATGGAAGCTAGTGTGTGCAATATTACCCTGTCTCCAAATATTACCCCATACTGCCCTGTACCACAATAACAGCGTATCTATTGAGCTATGGGAGCTCGTGTGTGCAATATTACCCTGTCTCTCAATATTACCCCATACTGCCCTGTACCACAATAACAGCGTATCTATTGAGCTATGGGAGCTCGTGTGTGCAATATTAACCTGTCTCTTAATATTACCCCATACTGTCCTATACCACAATAACAGCCTACCTACTGAGCTATTTGAGCTAGTGTGTGCAATATTACCCTGTCTGCCAATATTACCCCATACTGCCCTATACCGCAATATCAGCCTATCTACTGTATTACCCTGTCTCCCAATAATACCCCATACTGCCCTATACCACTATATCAGCCTCTCTACTGAGCTATGGAAGCTAGTGTGTGCAATATTACCCTGTCTCGCAATATTACCCCATACTGCCCTGTACCACAATAACAGCCTATATACTGAGCTATTTGGGCTAGTGTCTGCAATATTACCCTGTCTGCCAATATTACCCCATACTGCCCTGTACCACAATAACACCATATGTATTGAGCTATGGGAGCTCGTGTGTTCAATATTACCCTGTCTCGCAATATTACCCCATACTGCCCTATATCACAATAACAGCCTATCTACTGAGCTATGGAAGCTAGTGTGTGCAATATTACCCTGTCTCCCTATACCACAATATCAGCCTATCTACTAATTATGGGAGCTAGTGTGTGCAATATTACCCTGTCTCGCATATTACCCCATATTGCCCTTTAACTTAATATCAGCCTATCTACTGAGCTATGGGAGCTAGTGTGTGCAATATTACCCTGTCTCCCTATGCCACAATATCAGCCTATCTACTAAGCTATGGGAGCTAGTGTTTGTAATATTACCCTGTCTTGCAATATTACCCCACATTGCCCTTTAACTTAATATCAGCCTATCTACTGAGCTATGGAAGCTAGTGTGTGCAATATTACCCTGTCTCGCAATATTAGCCCATACTGCCCTATACCACAAGCCTATCGAATTTTAATAGGTAATCCCAAAATTGATAACACGTCATGTTGTTGGTTAGGGGGAACAAGGGTCGATGGGACACATAAACTTTCTGTGGGGATGTGGTTTTTTTTTATGTGCAAGGCCGCGGGGGATTGTATTCTTGTGTCAAAATTAATTTACTAAACAATTTTATTTTCCCATTGTATTTAATAAAAAATAATTCAGGATTATTATATAGTTATAGGGGGTAATTTTCCTTCATTATATTAAACAGAGCGGTAGTGCTCCAACCCGCCAAGTCAAAGAAAGAAACAGTAACTACCAAAAGTATGTTCCACACGTTGGGATAAAACGGATTGTTTCCTTAACGAGAGGCGAGCTGATAAAATCTCATCAGGCCGATGCCAAATGGAGTCCCAAAAATTTGAGTGAGCTCCTGGTACGTAACTCGGCTTTTCAGCACCCGGGGCAAGCACCCATTTTGGCGCCCCTCTCACAAGGCTTAAACAAATATTCAACAAACCAAACACACAAATAATGTTCCAATTTCCTTTTTTTGTTTCAGCCAATGTTGGGCCAAATCCCATCTACTAGAAATACAAATGAAGATCAAACACAAGATATCGAAGAAGGTGAAACTATCGAATATTATCGACTTCGATCTTTCTCAATAACACCTCATGGTATTTGTTCTTTGGGCGATTCTTTTAAATCTCGAAGATCGAAAAGTAATTCTTCAGTGAATAGTACAACTAGCAGTAATAGTGAAACTATGGGGTAAGTTGAACTAGGGGGTAAGTTGAACTTTGGGGTAAGTTGAACTATGGGGTAAGATGAACTATGGGGTAAGTTGAACTTTGGGGTAAGTTGAACTTTGGGGTAAGCTGAACTATGGGGTAAGTTAAACTATGGGATAAGTTGAACTTTGGGGTAAATTGAACTATGGGGTAAGTTGAACTATGGGGTAAGTTGAACTTTGGGGTAAGTTGAACTATGGGGTAAGATGAACTATGGGGTAAGATGAACTATGGGGTAAGTTGAACTATGAGGTAAGTTGAACTATGGGGTAAGATGAACTATGGGGTAAGTTGAACTATGGGGTAAGATGAACTATAGGGTAAGTTGAACTATGGGGTAAGTTGAACTATGGGGTAAGTTGAACTATGGGGCAAGTTGAACTATGGGGTAAGTTGAACTTTGGGGTAAGTTGAACTATGGGGTACTTTGAACTATGGGGTTAGTTGAACGATAAAACACAAACGCACAATATACAATACTGAAACAAATATAGTATTATACAGGGTATATCTAAATTACGTCGCCAAAAATTAATAAATATTATGGGAACTAAAAAGTCTTTTAAAAAGAAATCAAATTTATGTCACAATAATAATATTATCATCTCTGCAGACTCAAACCGACAACCCCTGAGTAAGTAATTTCCATTAAGAAATCCTCAAGAAAAAGGCTGGCATTGATACCTATAGCCCAGTCAAATTAGATTTTCGCCGAGAATAAATTGCTAAAAGGCGGGAAATGATTTTATTTCACGTTGGGCATCCTGAATAATAGTGATCTAAGTTTGCGACGGTTTCTGAAGTGAGTTAAATTTTTTAGCGGCCAAAAGCCGCTTAATTTTTTTGCTAATATTAGTTTTTGACGTATAACATTCAAACGATTCTAATTCAATTCCTTACCAAAAATGAAAAAAATTCACGTCGGGAGCATGAAAATTAAAAATTGCTTCATAGTGGCAAATCAAAGCTACGACTTTTAAATACAAACTAAAGATCAAATTAAAAGATAGAGGTGCTAGGGATGCTCTGAGAGCATAAATGCTTTATATCTTTATATTAGTATCATTTTTCATCCGAATAACCGTTTTGTGTGGAGGTGCTAGGGAGGGGATTATCAAAAACCTCCCCTTGCTGCCCTATCACCCCAAAGGCAACGCAGAACTACTGCTTGGACGATGAAATTACCTAAAAATTAAATCTCCCAATATAAAATTAATAATTTTGAGATCAGGCGTCATAAAATTACCAAATAATCATATAGCGGCCCAATCGGCGGCTACAACCACTATTAGATTTTTCCGTCTACCTATGCGTAGGAAGGAGCAATTTTTGAAAGTGGGTATCTTCTGAACGCTTTTTTACTAATTTATTCTAGGCTCGCCTCTTTTTTGATCTAATTTGTCACAGTTCAAAGAATTCCACGACTTTCTCAAGTAATTAATTCATAACTTTCCCAATATGCATGTTATTTAAATAATTTTCATATTAGGTTAGACACGTGAGAATGCTTTTGTTTTTATTTTAACAATGAGGGCCACATGTTTTATGTTTCCTCCCAATATCATAGATTAAACATTTAGAGTAATGGGACAAGGGGGAGTAGCCTATTGAAAGGTTGAACATTACAAATGTTTCATGATTTTTTGTTTCACACACACAATCTCATTATCACACGAGTTTGTTTAATTTTTTTCACACGCGCTCAATTAATTGTTTCAATATAGAGAAGGTTAGGGTAATCTAGCCCCCGAGGGGAGCAAAACAAGCTTCATTAGGTGACGGTCCTAAGCCCTTGCAAATACAGAGAGTTCGGTGTTAGGAAATGTAGCCACCGAGGGGAGCAAAACAAGCTTCATTAGGTGACGGTCCTAAGCCCTTGCAAATACAGAGAGTTCGGTGTTAGGAAATGTAGCCACCGAGGGGAGCAAACCAGCTTCATTAGGCGACAGTCCTAAGCCCGTGTAAATACAGAAAGTTTGGTGTTAGGAAATGTAGCCACCGAGGGGAGCAAACCCAACTTTATTAGGCGACGGTCCTAAGCCCGTGTAAATACAGAAAGTTTGGTGTTAGGAAATGTAGCCACCGAGGGGAGCAAACCAGCTTCATTAGGCGACGGTCCTAAGCCCGTGTAAATACAGAATGTTTGGTGTTAGGAAATGTAGCCACCGAGGGGAGCAAAAAAGGGGGGGGCAAAATTTGCCCGCGGTTTGAAAAAAAAAAAACAGATTTTCTTTTTATTTGTTACCAGGTGCTTCATATCCAAGCTAATTGTCAAAGATATGATTTATTTACCTATGGTAATGGTGGCATAAGCCCTTTTACAGATAGCTCGTAGAAAAATCAGCTTTTCTGGAGCGCGGGAAAATTTTTCCCCCCCTTGGTCTTACTTGGTACAAAAAATTTAAAAACTAAATGTACACTTTTTGTTTTCCACCTCATTGTATCTCTGGAAAAATAAATTGGTAAAGTCATTGTGCCTTTTAAAATGTACTCTGCCGACTTTTTTGGCCATATTCATAAAAATAGTCAGCAGAATGGACTACTAAAAAACATAGCGAATCCATAGTATTTTGTTTCATTTGTATAGAAGTCGCAGACTCAGACTGGGGAGTCAGTTGGGCAAATCAAATGATAGATAATGGTTTCATTTGTTTCTTTTCTTAATTTTTCCATTTGTATAGAAGTCACAGACTCAGACTGGGGGGTCAGTTGGGCAAATCAAATGATAGATAATGGTTTCATTTGTTTCTTTTCTTAATTTTTCTTTTATTTTTGAGTTCGAAATGAAATAAATCAATAAAGAAATAAGGTTAGTCATGCTACAATCAGTCGGCAAACTCAGTTAAAGTTGATTTTTGAAGATCAAGTTTTGTTCTCTTTTTTTCCTACTTTTTCCTGTTTTTTTCACGTCCAAAATTATAATGAGGAGTTTAATTTCATTTTATTAACTTTGAAAGATAATTATCAACATAGTTTTTCATAGTATTTAAACTGTATTTATAGCTAAAAACTACCGCGGGCACTTTTTGCCCCCCCCCCCCGGTCTTACTTATGACAAAAAATACATTGGCATATAGTGATTCTAGGATTAGGGAAAGCAAGTTGAAAAAGAAGAGAATATAAGGGTAATTGTTTTTAGTTTATCGAACGAAGTGACATCATGCGCGGATATAGGAGAGGTCCCGGGGGGCACGTTCCCCCCAGTTTTTTTAAGCGGGCGGTGTTTCTCAAATTTCATTATACCTAATCACGTAATTTATAAAAAAAAAAATCAAATGAATGGTGATCCGCTGTGTCTTTTATCCCACTGAGAGGGGCACGGTCCCCAAATAATTCCCAATCCTGAGACTAAATAGAAATACCTACGTAAATAAAAAATCGTCAAAAATTCTGTCATCCGTCATGGCACTTTTTTTTTGTCATCACGCTTATAAAATCGCTTATCACTCTTATGAAAGGTATTTGTGGTAAGCTCTACAGCTTTTAACAAATTAGGTATCGTACCTCGATAAACATTGCATTAAAAAGTACTGCCCAGGACTCGAACCCCCGGTCTCTAAGCTCCAGATTACGAGTCCCTCCCCTCCCATCTCCAAATTTTATATATTAGGTATATTGTGCCCCCCCCCCCAAAAAAAAACAAGAGGGCTATATCCGCGCATCAGTGAGATCTCCTTTTATCTCCACGATTTTTCTTTCAATTGTCAGTTTGTCTGTTTCTCTGTTCGCTACACCAATAACTCTACGGTGAGTTCTATCTCTCTCATCAATATTATGAAAAATCCTGATGTGCAAAATTGCAGAATCCTCCGCCATTTTTTGGTCGAATTTCAATATAGTAATGCTTTTTTTTTAAAGAAAAAAAAAATATGCCCCGTAAAACTTTCGTATTTTTAGAAAATTCGATCAGAAAATTTTCACCCCGTTCGGGATTCGAGCCCACAACATCCGGACCAATAGTTTCGATGGTTTTAACAACTCGGCCACGGAGATCGGCTGTGTTAGCATCGCTATTTCCTATATCTCTCTATCAGTGGCCACGATCTCAGATTGCCAGTACCCATCTACGTACAGCTTGGCGCCTTAGAGGCATGACCGTTTCCATGCT
This sequence comes from Pachypsylla venusta, assembly GCA_012654025.1. Taxonomy (NCBI): domain Eukaryota; kingdom Metazoa; phylum Arthropoda; class Insecta; order Hemiptera; family Aphalaridae; genus Pachypsylla; species Pachypsylla venusta. Next base: position 4,946,216 of record CM022876.1, on the reverse strand, counting down.
AATAGTATTTTTCTCTTTTTTAAAATTGTGAAAGTAGGCGTGTACGATGTTGTATGTATTTCTCATGGGGATTGTTTATTTTTCGGGATTTCTATCCCTTAGAATTAAATATTTGCAAAATCCTGCCAAATTTTAAGTCTGCAGCATTAATAGTTTCGTTTCCACGTTGATCAGTCACTCAGGACACATTGCCTTTTATATATAAAGATTAGTAATTGATTTTGTTACAGGAGTGATTCTCAAACTAGTCTTGTTGAAGATTCCAACGTAACGCCAACCTATAAAGTGGGCATGTTGGGTGCTTCCGGAGTGGGCAAAACATCTCTCATTACTAAGTTCTCAACAAGTGAGAAGACGTGTTTGTATGATGCATCTTTGGGTAAGTTTATTTGGCATGGTTATTCTTAGACATGACTAATAAGTAACCCTGACCTAGACGTGGAAAACTATCGATAGTTGGGTTCAAAACTATCGATGGTTGAGTTCAAAGCGATCGATAGTTGGGTTCAAAACTATCCATAGCTGAGTTCAAAACTATCGATGGTTGAGTTCAAAACTATCCATAGCTGAGTTCAAAACTATCGATAGTTGAGTTTAAAACTATCAATAATTGGGTTCAAAACTATCGATCGTTGAGTTCAAATCTATCCATAGCTCGGTTCAAAACTATCGATTGTTGGGTTCAAAACTATCGATAGTTGAGTTCAAAACTATCGATTCTTGGGTTCAAAACTATCGATGGTTGGGTTCAAAACTATCGATGGTTCTGTTCAAAACTATCGATAATTGGGTTCAAAACTATCAATAGCTGAGTTGAAAACTATCGATAGTTGAGTACAAAACTATCGACTGAGTGCAAAACTATTGATAGTTGAGTGCAAAACTATCGATAGTTGAGTTCAAAACTATCGATAGTTGAGTTCAAAACTATCGATAGTTGTGTGCCAAACTATCCATGACTAAGTTCATTTTGTCAAAATCCACGATTGACCTATTTTTAAGGTTTTATAACGAATGAAATTTTACGGTTTGATAGATGTTGTCCTGAGTGATCCTATGGGGTGCTGGCGTCGGTCATCGGTCAACAAAATGTAGCGTGATTGTCACAGGGCCCACAGGCTTCTCAGTAGTCCTTAGAAAGCTACAAAGAACAATATTTCTTCCGAGAATATATTTCAAGTTTTGTGATATCAACTTTGTGTGCAGATAATTTCCATCAGTTCAACAGAAAGGAAACATCAAAAGAAATGATTCTTGTGTAGAATAAAAAAAAAAAAAAAAATCTGGTGTGAACATCACACGACTTTCCTCATCTATAAAATAGAAGAAAGTATTGTAATGGACTGAAATTTTCAATGTCGAGTTTTCAATGCCAAAACACGTTTTGAAGTCCCCGGAGCGGAAATATAATTATATTGGGTGCGGCAATTAGTAATTCCACATTTGAAAGGTACATAAATGTCTCTCGTCAGCATATCCGCATCAATTTTGATGATTTCTTCCCGAATTGCCTCCTTTAACTCTTCAAAAGTCCCAGGGCGATGTTTGCAGACCTCAGCATTGAGGTAACTCCACAGGAAGAAGGCACAGGGTCTCAAATCCGTCGCCTGGGGAACATGTCGTGCGGAATCTCACAAGAACGATTGGCTGTATGGGTAGCCCCATACAGCCTAAAGCTGATGATGTGGTCCTAAAGTTGTGAACACAACTCAAAATTGTTTTTCGATCAGGAACTGGATCCGTGGAGTGCAAACCATACCTTGTGCGGAACGCACGATGCACGCACGTCCAAACCATTGTGACAACTAAAAAAATAGATGTCATATCGTGTTTGGATAGCTCTGATGGAGAAAGGAAAATAGGAGGAGAAGTGGACTGCTTGTTCTCGTTTAATTTAATTTAAATGTAATTTATTTCACTCGGAAAATTATTAGTTTCACAATTATAACACAGAGGACAAAGAAGGCACGTACCTTAGAGAGGTTTCAATTAACACTGATTGACTCATTATCGGCTCGCTGAAAACCGGTTGCTTGTGCAGGTATATAACACGTAGCATCTCTGATGATATTTTGATGTACCGCACAACNAATGAACTAGACATGTAAACTGACTGAATGAACTAGAGATGTGTAAGGAACTACTGAGTGAACTGAATGAACTAGACATGTAAACTGACTGAATGAACTGGAGATGTAAACTGACTGCATGAACTAGAGATGTGTAAGGTACTACTGAGTGAACTGAATGAACTAGACATGTGTAAAGAACTACTGACTGAACTGATTGAATTAGACATGTAAACTGACTGAATGAACTAGAGATGTGTAAGGAACTACTGAGTGAACTGAATTAACTAGAGAAGTAAATTGACTGCATGAACTAGAGATGTGTAAGGAACTACTGAGTGAACTGAATGAAATAGACATGTAAACTGACTGAATGAACTAGACATGTGTATCATTCCATTCTAGATGGTACCATTCCATTCTTGAGAAACCGAACCTTTTGTTTAAAAAATGCCATTTCCGAGGACCGAACCTGGATTTAACTGTGACCAATTGAATGACCATGGCCCCTTCCTTTCTATTCCTAGGATCAATCAGAATTCAAATATTCATCCAAAAGTCCAGCCCATCCAAAAGTCACACATACGCGAATATAGCCCTCTTGTTTTGAGGGGGGGGGGGCACAATTGCACAATATACCTAATAGAAAACTTGGAGGGGGGAGGGGGAGGGACTCGTAACCTAAAGACCTAGGGTTCGAGTTCTGGGCAGTACTGTTTAATGCAATGTTTATCGAGGTACGATACATAATTTGTTAAAAGCTGTAGAGCTTACCGCAAATACCTTTCATAAGGTTGATAAGCGATTTTATATACGTGATGACAAAAATAGTGCCATGACAGAGTTTTGACAATTTTTTCTTTACGTATTTCTACTTAGTCTCAGGATTGGGAATTATTTAGGGGCCCGTGTCCCCTCCCCCCTCTCAATGGTATAAAAAACACAGCGGATCATCATTCCTTTGATTTTTTTTTAAAAAAAAATCGTGATTAGGTATAATGAAATTTGAGAAATATCGCCCGCTTAAAAAACTGGGGGACACGTGCCCCCCAGGGCCTCAGTCAACACAGACACAGTGAAGTCACAGAGCCCCCGCTGGGACTTCTGGGATATACCCTAATAAGGTAAAAGAAAATAATTACTATTTAACCTGAAAAAAATTAATTTGAAAAGTTTTTCGAAATTAATGTGAAACTTCTCTAATTGCACTTTTCAATACTATTTCTTTTTGTTTTTTNTTTTTTTTTTTTTTTTTTTTTTTTTTTTTGTAAAAAAAAGGTGCTCCTTTATAAATTAGATCTCGCCAAAATTTGGCGCCCTAGGAGTCCGCCCCGTAGGTGTAGCACGTACTACGGCCCCGCGCCTTGACAACTTACACTAGATATATTGACATTTCTGGGTTGACAATTGAAAAAACATATAATTTTGACGGGACCCCGAAAGTACAAGAAGGTACCTACTACCTAGGAACTTAATAAAGATTGTAGTTGATACACAATATTTTATTGAAATTTATATTTTGTCTATAAACTAGGGATAGGATTGGGGGAAAGAGAGTTTAGTTTAGTTTTGCGTTAGTGCGTAAGTTTTTTCGAAATCGGAATTTCGGGATTCGTATATTCGGGCGGAGGAGCCCCGCTCTGTGAAAGTGCTACGGGCCCCTCGGAAGTTTAATCTGGTCCTGCGTTGCGCCCTAAAACCAGTCCTAAATTAAATAAAAAGAATTATAGAATATCCATTGTACCCAAGTAAGTACTCATAAATTTAATTGCACCTTGTTGTATATTTTGTTTTTGTTAACATAATTTGACCCAATAACATCATTTTTGTTTACTCTACAATATTATGCACATGACATCTAACTCACTCATCAAATGCACATAATTATCTCACCCACCACATACCTAGCACAATAAAACATTTATATCTTACTAGCTGTTTTACGTTCTTCGCTACGGTTACAAAATTCAACAACAATTTCGAGATCACGAAATTAAATCTTCTCAATTTTAGATGTTTGGTGGAACCGACCCCCAGAGTGAACACGGCTCCTATTTAGAAAATTCAATATTTTACTCAAAGATATTATTTTTTGCACTGCGGAATATCTTCGTATACAATTTCAACTTTCTCTCTCATCCCGAAGTGATACTTCTTAACTATGGGTTTTTGTTGAACCGACCCCCAGAGTAAGCACCACTCCTAGTTAGAAACTTCAATATTTTATTCAAGGATGTGACTTTTTATACTTCGGAACACCTTTGTATCAAATTTCAGCTTTCTCGCTCATCATGAAGTGGTATTTCTCAATTCCGATTTTTTGGTGGTGAAAACCGTCCATAAATCGGGGAGAAACCGGAATTTTCAAATTTTATATTTTTTATGGGGTCCTTATATACTATTTTGGGGGGTCTGTTCTCGGTAATATTTCGTTATCTCTTTTAGTTTCCCCAGAAAAAATTGCAAAAAGACCCGCTAAATAGCGTCATTTTTGGCGGTAACTTGCTCCCAATTGAACTTATCACGCACCTACATACTAAAAGGGACCTGCGTGTCAAGTTTCAACTCTCTACGTTTGGCTATCGTGGAGCTACGTTGATTATCAGTCAGTCAGTATACCAACTGGGCTTTGCGGTTTATAAATATAGATTATCTTAATATACATACCTATAAATCAGAAATTTGTGTGTAACTATGTATGAGGGGTTGTCTGTTACAATACCACAGCCCAAATGGTAGCAGATAGCGAATTAATGGAAATGGACCCCCCCAAAATCATGGGAATGGACCCCCCCCCCAAAAGCATGGTCTACGACCCCAGGAAAATCATCAGAACTAAAATATGTCAAACCGTTTTTGAGTTACGGCCAAATTTCCAATTTCTTCTCCAAAATCGGACAATCACAGTCCGATATCTTAAATTTTGTCGCGACAACATATCAACTCAAAGCGAGAAAGTTTTAGGTGGCTGTTTAGACCTTACTTTAGGACAATTTCTGCAAAGGTAAAGTTATATTTAGAAAATACTAAAAATTAAGAATGGCCGAGCCTCTAAGGCGCCTGGTGAAACGTTTAAATCTTGATTTTTAAAAGGTTGCAATATACAGGGTGGACACAAACCAATACCCCGCCCCCGAATTTCCATTGTCCTTGAAAAACAAAAAGAGGAATATAAAAAAAAATCTGGTGCGAACATCACACGACTTTCCTTATCTATAAAAAGAAGAAGAAAGCATTGCAATGGGCTGAAATTTTCGATGTCGAGTTTGCAATGTCAAAACACGTTTTCAAGTCCGCAGAGCTCAAATTTATAATATTACACTTCAACCTAAGTTGCATTTTCCAATTTCTTATATGAAATTGATATATTATGAATTGACACCAAATTTGAGTTCGTCTTTGTTGAATGATTTGCATCATTTTGGCAAGGGTCCACATATTGATGAGTCCATTTGAAATCATACATCGTCATAAAAAAATTATTATTCTTCGGCAATGCTCGTTCCAGTTCGTCTCTGTTTAATGATTTGCATTATTTGGCCAAGGGTCCACATATTGATGAGTCCAAGGCCCTCCTGTCTCATTACTATTGAAATCATACATCGTCATAAAAAAATTATTATTCTTCGGCAATGTTCGTTCCAATTCGTCTCTGTTTAATGATTTGCATCATTTGGGCAAGGGTCCACATATTGATGAGTCCAAGACCCTGTCTTATTACTATTGAAATCGTACATAGTCATAAAGTATTATTCTTCGGCAATGTTCGTTCCAGTTCGTCTCTGTTTAATGATTTGCATCATTTGGCCAAGGGTCCACATATTGATGAGTCCAAGGCCCTGTCTCATTACTATTGAAATCATACATCGTCATAAAGAAAGTATTATTCTTTGGATACGTTTGATAGACATAGTCGCCAGAGCCAAATCTTTCATCGAATAACTTCTTGGCTTGATGATAGTCAAACATTTCGTAATTTGCAATTGTAGTTCTTTCCCAAGGATACACAGACTCTGTTATGTTATGTACAGTATGTTGATGATGCCGAAATTTCGATTGGTTTATATTTTCAAAACAGAATTGACATTCTATAAGTGGTTCAGGGGGAGGCGGAGTGACTACCCATTGATCACGATGTTTGGTGTTATAATGATGCTGAAGTTTTTCTGGGGTATCTGAAATAAGAAATGAAAAAAGAAAAAATAATCTTAAATTCCGCGAACCAAAAAACTCATATCCCCAATATGCTTCACACTCATTTACAAGGTGCGGCAATTAGTTCTCCCACATTTTAAAGAGCTGGTAAATTAAAACGAAATGAGATATTTGTAAAAGTATTTTGTATTCTGTAAGATTGTGTATTCTAGTTTTTTTTTCATCTATGTTTTGTAAAGAATGTCGTCCAAACGACGGTCTTTGGCGAGTGATGCACTTTTGGAGTCTTTCACGGAAGTTTTCGATGACTCTCGTCAGCATATCCGCATCAATTTGGATGATTTCCTCCAGAATTGCCTCTTTTAACTCTTCAAGGGTCCCAGGGCGATGTTTGAAGACCTCAGCCTCGAGGTAACCCTACAGGAAGAAGTCAGAGGGACTCAAATCCGGCGACCGGGGAACATGTCCTGCGGAATCTCATGCCCCAATACAGTCTAAAGTTGATGATGTGGTTCTAAAATTGTGAACTCAACTCAAAATTGTTTTTCGATCAGGAATTAGATCCGTGGAGTGTAAACCATACCTTGTGCGGAACGCCTTCTGAGTGGCTATAATGGTTCACTTTTTTTTAAAAAAAAAATTGACAACGAACGCACGATGCACGCTTGACTAGATATCATATTGTGTTGAATATCACAAAACCCTCGCTCCTCTTACGATTTTTTGAAAAGTGGAAATACTAATTGCCGCACCCTGTATAATGGAAAAATCTGTAATAAATTATTTTCCATGATGTTTGGTGTGATAATGATGCTGAAGTTTTTCTGGGGTATCTGAAATAAGAAATGAAAAAAAAAAAAATCTTGAGTTCCGCGAACCAAAAAACTCATATTCCTGCATGCTTCACACTCATTTATAATGTAAAAATCTGTAATAATCTATTTTCTCACTTTGCGCTATCTTGAATTTCTGGGTCAAACATGAGCCTAACAATTTTCTGAACGGTATCTTTTAGAATCTCTGACCTTTAAATCATAGTCATTTTTGATTTCACTAGAATCGATTTCGATTTTTCCGTTTAGAGTACCATTCTGGCTGCCATTTCGAATTTGGGGAGGTGCACTTGAGAGTTGAGCAACCTTTTGACCAAAAATTTTACGATGTAGATATATTAGTTATGTATATTAATTTGAAAAAATCTCTTCTCCTAAACTTTCTGTTCTCGCAGATCCTCATTTATATAGTTTTGCCTTCTCTTCTTTGGTCTTCCCTTCTTCTTTGTCCTCCAACTCTAATTTTCTCGACTTTCTTTCCTATATAGTTTTCGTCTCTTCTCTTAACATGCCTATACCCCTGCAATCTGTTTCTCTTCTTTGGTCTTCCTCTTCTTCTTTGTCCTCCAACTCTAATTTTCTCGACTTTCTTTCCTATATAGTTTTCGTCTCTTCTCTTAACATGCCTATACCCCTGCAATCTGTTTCTCTTCTTTGGTCTTCCTCTTCTTCTTTGTCCTCCAACTCTAATTTTCTCGACTTTCTTTCCTANTAGTTTATCAGATGAATTATTGGAATGGATAACATCAAGGAATAAGGAATTAATTTTGGATGCAAGTTTTTGTTTTCCCTTGTTATTAAAATGTAGGCCATCCCTCGCAAAATCATCACCATATAGAAATTCATTAGGGTTGATTATTAAACATTTGGAATTTTCACTAAGAATTAATTTTTTAAGTTTTTGATTGAACCGTTTGATGTGATAGTTCAGGTGCATGTGGTATTTATGACGGTACGGGACAAGAACGAAACATAATGAGCTGTTGTCAAGTCTCTTGATCATAGATGAGACAGATTTTTCGATGTTTGTCCATTCCGATCTCTTAATGTCATTTGTGCCCCCAATTATGACAATTAAATCGTTAATGTTTGTTTCATTGCCATCTTGATTTGTGTTTATTCTGCTTATTTTTTCAAGGCCAGCTCCAGGTTCAAACCAAGAAGTAACCCTCCAATCTATGTTTTTACTTAATTTCTCTCGGATGTTCCTGCACAAGTTATCCCCTATTACAGTACAGTTAATTTTAGGTGGTGGATTTTGTTTTACCTGCGCAATAATTTTATTCTCTTTCTTACTGTTACCAGAGTTTTGGAGTATTTGGTTTTTTAACTGTACATTTTCTTTTGTAAGATGGTCAACTTTATTTTCTAATCTTTCAAGTTTTTCCAGAGTTTGTTTAAGTAGGGAGTGAATTTGTTGTAATTCAATTTGTTCGTTTGAATTTGTAGACGAAATCGAATTATTTTTTGGACATGTTGAAAAATCGGAATCCTTCAAATTGGATTTTGATTTTTTTTTTGGATCAATAATATTTTGAGTGGTGTTCATTGATAAATTGTTCATTACAGTTTTAGTAGTTTGAGAGATATCATCACTTTTGTTTGATTTAGATCTAGTTGATACCATTGTAAAATTTAAAATTCTAAGGTTCAACTTTAGAAAATATTTTTTTCAGATTTTTTTCACAAATTTTTTTTCACAAACCTTGTACCTATCTATGTATGAGGGGTTGTCTGTTACAATACCACACAGCCCAAACGGTAGCAGATAGCCAAAAAATGATAGGAATAGACCCCCCCAAAATCATGATCTACGACCCCAGAAAAATTATCAGAACTAAAATATGTGGCCGTTTTCGAGTTACGGCCAAATTTATAATTTATTCACTAAAATCGGTCAGTCACGGTCCGATATCTTAAAATTTGTCGCGACAACATGTCAACTCAAAGCGAGAAAGTTTTAGGTGGCCCTTTAGTCCTTATTTTATGACATTTTCTGCTAAGGTATGGCCAGCCATTCCAGAGTTACGAGTTTGAAACCGGGAGCGGGTAAAATTAAATTTAGAAAATACTAAAAAGTCAGAATGGCCGTGCCCCTAAGGCGCCTGGCGAAACGTTTAAATCGTAGTTTTTAAAGGTTGCAATATACAGGGTGGACACAAACCAATACCCCCCCCCCCCCCNGGCTGGACCAGTAACCCCTCCCCCCCCTAATTTCCATTGTTCTTGAAAAAGAAAGATAGGTAGCAATATAAGAATCGTAGCGAAGCACGAGCGGAACAGCTAGTAAATCAATAAATTCTTAACACCTGGCTCATTTGATTTGAGTTAATCAATCAAAGTGATTTGGCTTATTTGAGTTAATCAATCAAAGTGATTTGGCTCATTTGAGTTAATCAATGACTCATGACACATCTCTAGTTCCATGTATTGGCTCTGTTCTGACGTAATAAAGGACTCACCTAACGAAATACTTTCATTTGTATGATACCAATCTTTTGTCGTTTTTCTCAAATGTCGATTTCGAATTTTAAATTGTATTCGATTAGTAGTGGTTTGTGTAAGATGATGTTCTGATTCTGTGTTGCCATGGTGACGTAATGTTGATTTTATTCTATGTATTGGCTCTTTGTTTCCATGGTTATTACTATTATGGTTACCATGGTGATGTTTTGTGTTTACAATATTTATGAACAATATAAATAATACTGTAGACTGTATTTGTTTATGTTTCATAATGATTTATTGTTGATATTGAGCTCTGAAAAAGTACAATGATCATATAGTACATTGAATTCTATTCTATATAATATCTTAATATACAGGTTGTCCCAAAAAAGTCCGAGACCACCTGAATATCTTTTGAACGGCTTTATGTGGAGTTTTGAAATTTTGCATGGTATTATATCCCAAAATAAACCACTTAATGGTGTGACCGGTTTTTCAAGAGCGGGTCCCATGTGGCCCTCAGGGGGTCTAACTTTTGTTTTTTAAATACAAACCCCCATTTTGTGATACATTTTCAGAAAGACAATAGAATAAGTAGTACTTTGCAAAAAATTAGACGTCTAGCAAACTTAATTTCAAAATGGCAACCATCTGAAATTTCCAAGATATGACTTCCAAAAGTGTCTAAAACTAGGCGAATTATTTGCAATAGGATATTTATTAATTGTATAGGACACCAATATCGAGGAACCCGTTTTTTTAGACATACCTAATTCGCCTATTTTTAGACACTTCGTCTAGTTTTAGACATTCTTGGAAGTCATGTCTTGGAAATTTCAAATGGCCGCCATTTTGAAACCAAACACGCTAGACGTGTAATTTTTTTTTTGCAGAGTACTTCTTATTCTATTGCCTTTCTGAAAATGTATATCACAAGTTGGGGGTTCGTATTTAAAAAACAAAAGTTGGAACCCCTGGGGTCCACATGGGTCCCGCCCCTGAAAAATAGGTCACACCATCAGGTGGTTTAATTTGGGATATAATATATACCATGCAAAATTTCAAAACTCTACAAAAAGCCGTTCAAAAGATATTCAGGTGGTCTCGGACTTTTGGGACACCCTGTATAAAGCAGAATTTGTGATTATGTACCTATATGAAATAGAGGTTGTCTGTTACAATAGCACAGCCCAAACGGTAGCAGATAGCGAAAAATTAATGGGAATCGAACCCCAAAAAATCATGGTCAACGACCCCACAAGAAAATTATCTGAAGTTGTCAGAACTAAAATATATCATGCCGTTTTCGAGATATGGTCAAATTCCCTATTTATTCACCAAATTCGGACAGTCACGGTCCGATATCTTAAATTTTGACGGGACAACATATCAAACTTAAAGCGAGAAAGTTTTATGTGGTCGTTTAATCCTTATTTTAGGACATTTTCTGCGAAGGTGTGGCCAGCCATTCTAGAGTTACCACAGTGTGAAACGGGAAAAACAAAATATAGAAAATACTTGAAATTCAGAATAGCCGTGTCTATAAGACCACTGACGAAACGTTTAAAACTTTATTTATTCATATACATACAAAAATAATATTCCCCATTCATTTGTTATTTATTACTTATTCATATACATACAGAGAAAATAAGCTTCTAAGGAACGGCAGTAGATAACGAAAAATTGACGCGAATGCCCCCCCCCCCAAATTTTTTATGTCTTTTTCACAAAATATTTGTCGAGTCCGCTAAAATTTTAGAACTTTTTTTGTTTAGAATTGGAAAAATTTGGTTATAACTTTTTCTTTAGCCCCATGTAACATATTATTCCTATGGCAAATTTTCGTACACCTCACATGGTGTACGAAAACCTTCTGTATTTACACAGGCTTATACCCGCACCTAATGAAACTGGCTTGCTCTCCTCGCTGGCTACATTTCCTAACACCAAACCTTCTGTATTTACACAGGCTCCTCGCTGGCTACATTTCCTAAAACCAAACCTTCTTTATTTACACGGGCTTATAACCGTCACCTAATGGAACTGGCTTGCTCTCCTCGCTGGCTACATTTCCTACCACCAAACCTTCTGTATTTACACGGGCTTATAACCGTCACCTAATGGAACTGGCTTGCTCTCCTTGCTGGCTACATTTCCTAACACCAAACCTTCTGTATTTACACAGGCTTATAACCGTCACCTAATGAAACTGGCTTGCTCTCCTCGCTGGCTACATTTTGGTAATATACCTTTATCTTCTACAAATATAAAGTAACTAGGTAATTTATAAAATTTGCAAATCTTTTTTATTTAATATTTTTCGTGTTTTCCGATGATTCCGGGGTTTTCTATTCGATTTTTGGATTCTAAGTACCTTGAAAAGATATAAAGATATAAGTTTCAATTCATATTCGAATTTCACATTGAAGACTGTACACATACAAACCAAATATTTTTACTTTCTCTTCCTAGAAGATAAAGTATTGTATTCGTGAAGAAAATAGAAATATAAAATTAACTAAAATATATAACTAAAAACCTTAAAACTTTAGAAGAACAAAATCTGCATTCGGTGGTAGTCTGATGGAATGATTGGAAGAGAAAGTCTAGTACGGTTTTCCGTACCATTTATTAACTATGGTTGTGTTCGCTACTTGGCCAGCTTCTATGGCACTTTGAATACACCATTTCTCATTCGATCACGGAAGTTCAGTAACGTCCATCCAGGTTATTTTATGTGGATGTTCATGTGGGTTCGCGCCCACGTGATTCTAGCCATTTTTCCGGCCCAATCCAGGCTAGGTGAGGTCAATGTGGGTAGCTGGTTTACAAGCGAATGGAAGGTAAAATCTCCGTCTCGAATGACCACTAGATGTTAAAGAGACGTTAAGCCAAAAAAAGAAAAGTGTTCACTAGGTGTAATAGAGCTTCCTAAATCCACCATGCTACATAAACAGTGTGAATGAGAAAGCATCTACAAGCGATTGTTCTTTTCTCCCTCTCACCAAAATGATAATCATTAAAAACATCTTATTAAAATTAAAATAAAGTTTAAATAAAGAATGAGAAAAAGGAAAAGGTCTAATTAAAATATCTTTACCCATTGTTTCATTCAAATTCACCCCCCCCCCC
>CM022876.1:4903353-4929378 GCA_012654025.1 Pachypsylla venusta | reverse complement strand
TGAAGCACGCTTCATTGACAATCGGACCATTTTTAAAGGACTTATGAGCTTATCAAAAAAATCACGTTTTTAGCGATAACTCCCAAACTAAGGCCTAAACAAAAAAGTCACACCTGTAAAAAGTGATTCTTCTCTCATGTTCTACAACTCCTATTCCCATGATACAAACAACCGGAATCACTCTGTATGTGTTTGTCAGATGCGTAAATAGATAAGCTATGCGTTAAATAAATAAAAACTTACATAGAACTTCTGGTATTAGTACAATCAGGTCAGCATTTGCAGGATACCATTGTCAAAGGATGAGTTGGTACCCACCAATCATACCAAATAATTTTAATATGATGTATTTAACCAAAATTTATGATAGATTCATAAAAGATATATTTTTTATTAAAAAAATTGACTAAATTAGGTTTTTTCAATTTTTATTCGGTCATTTTTTAAAATTCATATTACTTTGATTTATTATTTTCATTAATGAAACTTTCACATTATTGTCACGCAACAAAAAAATAAAATAATTGTTGTTTTACGTTTTAAAGAAGTAGAATCGAAAAATACAAGAAAACAATCCGTATTTGTCCATACTACGTGCGCGAAAGGCATTTTGGCCACTTAAAATTAACCGATTTTGAGACCGAGATCTTTTCGTCACTGTCAGTCATATGTATAGGGCATACATATACAAAATTTCATACAAATTGGTCAACACTAAGGGTCACTACCACTTGAGTGTCTTTTTTTTTTTTTTTTTTTTTNAGATCAGAAATAATGGCCATATTATAAAACTCCCCTTGAGTGTCTGATTTGTATTTTTAAAAATGTTCTGACCAAAAAAATTACATGTAATTTTATTATAATATAAAAACAGAAATTTTACAAGTGCGAGTGACCACTTCGCTAATTTGTAGTCGGCCCTAAGTGGCATAAGCGCGGAAGTTTTGCGACATGCAGAGCTAAGTGGCAAAAGCGCGGACGTTTTGCGACATATACAGAGCTAAGTGGCAAAAGCTCGGACGTTTTGGAATATACAGAGCTAAGTGGCCGAAGCGCGGGTGTTTTGCGATATACAGAGCTAAGTGGCAAAAGCGCGAACGTTTTGCGACATACAGAGCTAGATGACAAAAGCACGGACGTTTTGCAATGTACAGAGCTAAGTGACCAGAAGCGCGGACGTTTTGCGATATACAGAGCTAAGTGGCAAAAGCGCGAACGTTTTGCGGCATACAGAGCTAGATGACAGAAGCGCAGACGTTTTGCAACGTACAGAGCTAAGTGACCAGAAGCGCGGACGTTTTGCGATATACAGATCTAAGTGGCAAAAGCGCGGACGTTTTGCGACTACAGAGCTAGGTGACAGAAGCGCGGACGTTTTGCGATGCACGGATGCACAGAGTACGGTGGGCGGCGCGGTGGACGAGAGTATTTCCTAATTCCACATAGATATTTCGAAATGTAAAATATTAAATTATGAGGGAGCTATTCTTTTTTTACACGATTCCAAAGGTTCATTATTGATAATAATAAAAGAAAATATTTTGTCATTAAAAATTTACAAATTAGGTTTTAAATATTTTCATTAAATTTTGAAATTCATAATATTCTAATTTCAAGAAATAGAGCACAGCTTGAGTTTTTTGTTTTGTTTTGATGGAGTTTGGAATTTATGACGTACATTTTTTTATAAAATTATTAATTAAATTTCAGAGGAACTTACGGTGTACGGTTAGGTCCGTTTCATTAAAAGAGATTCCCGTCAGAGATTGGAAGACACAATTTCAATTTAATTAGACAGAGGAAAAAAAAAAAAAATGTTTTAATTAAAGTTGAAGTGATGTAAATGCCAAGTTGAAAAAATAATCCCACCATATTGAGGACGGTCATCCTTTGGAAGCGAGTAAGAACTATTAGGAACGACTTCAGCAACAAATTACATTTTACTCCTTGCTAGGAAGACCGCCCTACGGCTCGGCGGTCGGCGATAGAACCAAAAATTCTAATACGATTATTGGTTCAACCTGGAAATTTACAGCTTCACAACATTTTTATTCACTCTGTCTAATTAAATTTTTTTTTTTAAAGCAATTCACAACCTGAGTTGTAGTATATTTAAACACACAAAATTTTACAAAAATTACAAAAGAACAAAATATAAATAATACAAGATATACATTTTAAATAAACAAGATAAAGTACAGAATTTTNGGGGGGGACAATTCCTCCTTCCATACCGCAAAAAAAGTTCTTGCAATAGGTGAAACAAATTGTTGTAATCTGAACCTACCTCATATCTACATTATTTTCTCATGCAAATATTACCTCAAGTAAGAGTTGTGCTTCGTAATATTCTGAATATCTAATTAGATAATTCTTCAAAATATCTAATTTTCAATCAATTTTTTCCTGCATTACAACATAAATATCCTTTAATCCACCCTGAATTAACTTGAAATCCAAGTAGCGCAACCGGGTTTCAGCGCTTTATCCCTACAGTGTTGTTTTTTAATTTATGAACCACTGAAATATCAATCCCCAGGAGGTGAAGTTCTATGAAATGAAGAGACTCAAGCTTAACTGCATTGCACAAATAGCCCATCTTGCTGAGGTGTTAGGTGTAAGGATTCCAAAATCTAAGAAAGTACAGAGTTAAAAACGAACCATAATTTATGCCCGGAGACGGAGACAAACCCTTAAAAATCTTCCTCCAGTCTCCAGTAGTACATAAAATTCTCTTTCTTTTCTCCCAAAAAAAATTATTTATTTACTTTTACAACACAAAATTCATTTATTTATTTTCCGTGCCTTATTTGATCTTGGTTTTTCTTTTTTTAAAAAAACAGACTTTTATTTTCATTATAATCACGGGGGGGGGATCCCCCCAGGCCCGGGATTTCCTAAGAGGCTCGGTGAGAAAATTATCATAATGAAATTTTTCAAGTTTTTTTCTGAATAATAAATAAATCAACTTAAAAGTTTTGAAACATATTTAAACGCACAAAATCAGAAGTTTAGCGATAGTGGGCTAATATGGGACAATGGCTATTGCAGGACACTGATTTTACAATATAGTGCGACCTTTCAGCTTGTACAGCAATCATAAATATTGGTATATTTCGTAAACATTAACATCTGATAATCGAAATATGTGTTGCCAAGAAGAAGCGTACACGCCTTTTCACATCAACTACGTGAATTGCCTACTTTTATTACTGTCCATTGTCCATACCGTGATTTTAGATGAAAGAATAATAGAAGGGCCCGTAAATTTTTCCCACCGGCCCGGACGACCCTGTACGGGGGATACAAAAAACCTGACACAATTTAAATTAATTGAAGGAACAAATCAAATCAAGCTGTACTTACAAAACCAAAGACTCAATTGGTATACTGACTGACCGCCTTAATAACTGACTGAATCATAAACCTAGGGACTTGAAATTTAGAGAGAATTCTTTCAGTATGAAGGAGCGTTCACACTAAGCAGTGACAGTGATTCCCGCTGACCGTGAGCTCACAATGATGCACTGTCACGTGCCAGTCTAGTATTATGAACATGTTCCTTGAAATGCCTTGAATAATATATTTTTAGTTTTGCCAGGCGAATCACTTGTGAGTCATTGTCACAGTTTACTGTGAATGCTCTTTGAAGATACGAAATAAGAAAAGGAAAAAAATAAGTTAAACTGAGAGCAAGTTACCACAAAAATGGTATTTTAGTAATTTTTTTTTTTTGTGATTACTTTCTCGTAAATATTACCGTCGGAATTTTTCTCCGTCATTGCTTTTAACGACGTGTGACTGTAGGCGTATCTGATATAAGAAATAGATTTGAAAATAAATTGCTTCTTGTTTATTAACTTCTTCATAAAACTAAGCAACGTTGAGATTTTTCCTAATGGGGAGGCTTATACGAAAATAAAGGCACGAAGCTCAATATACAGGATAGTATATTTTGATTTACACAGTCTAAATATCTCCGAAAATGTTGGGAATACAAAAAATATATTCTGACCCAAATGTCACGATATCAAGGGGGACATATTGTGGTGACCTCGGTACATCTGTCAAGGTGCTAATAGTAGTATAAATATCTCCAAAACTGTTGGGAATACAAAAAATATATTCTGACCAAAATGTCACGATATCAAGGGGGACATATTGTGGTGACCTTGGTAGATCTGTCAAGGTGCTAATAGTAGTCTAAATATCTCCGAAACTGTTGGGAATACAAAAAATATATTCTGACCAAAATGTCACGATATCAAGGGGGACATATTGTGGTGACCTTGGTAGATCTGTCAAGGTGCTAATAG
This sequence comes from Pachypsylla venusta, assembly GCA_012654025.1. Classification (NCBI taxonomy): domain Eukaryota; kingdom Metazoa; phylum Arthropoda; class Insecta; order Hemiptera; family Aphalaridae; genus Pachypsylla; species Pachypsylla venusta. Next base: position 4,925,062 of record CM022876.1, on the reverse strand, counting down.
TAGTCTAAATATCTCCGAAACTGTTGGGAATACAAAAAATATATTCTGACCAAAATGTCACGATATCAAGGGGGACATATTGTGGTGACCTTGGTAGATCTGTCAAGGTGCTAATAGTAGTCTAAATATCTCCGAAACTGTTGGGAATACAAAAAATATATTCTGACCAAAATGTCACGATATCAAGGGGGACATATTGTGGTGACCTTGGTAGATCTGTCAAGGTGCTAATAGTAGTCTAAATATCTCCGAAACTGTTGGGAATACAAAAAATATATTCTGACCAAAATGTCACGATATCAAGGGGGACATATTGTGGTGACCTTGGTAGATCTGTCAAGGTGCTAATAGTAGTCTAAATATCTCCGAAACTGTTGGGAATACAAAAAATATATTCTGACCAAAATGTCACGATATCAAGGGGGACATATTGTGGTGACCTTGGTAGATCTGTCAAGGTGCTAATAGTAGTCTAAATATCTCCGAAACTGTTGGGAATACAAAAAATATATTCTGACCAAAATGTCACGATATCAAGGGGGACATATTGTGGTGACCTTGGTAGATCTGTCAAGGTGCTAATAGTAGTCTAAATATCTCCGAAACTGTTGGGAATACAAAAAATATATTCTGACCAAAATGTCACGATATCAAGGGGGACATATTGTGGTGACCTTGGTAGATCTGTCAAGGTGCTAATAGTAGTATAAATATCTCCGAAACTGTTGGGAATACAAAAAATATATTCTGACCAAAATGTCACGATATCAAGGGGGACATATTGTGGTGACCTTGGTACATCTGTCAAGGTGCTAATAGTAGTATAAATATCTCCGAAATGTTGGGAATACAAAAAATATATTCTGACCAAAATGTGAAGATATCAAAGGGGGCATATTGTGGTTACCTAATGTCACCTGCGCATAATCGAATTTTCAATCGGATCCTAAATTCAATCGATTTTTCCCCTTCAGTGCCGGGAATTCTTCCACTTTAAAAATATATGTGTGACGTATCAACCAAAACGTCTCGTCATTCTGCATCGAATGGTAACAATGAAAATTATAAAGAAAAAAAATCCGAATTTTAATCTCGTAAAAGAGTGTCACAAAAGTATTAGGGACATACATGAGAAACTCGAGTTATCGAACGAATCATTTCATTGCATGGAAATCAAAAATGTCACGCACGATCCTGCGATTGTACCCTCCTCCCCCCACTCAATTTCTTCCTGTGTGGTTTATTGTAGTCGAAGGTTTATTTTAACAAACTAGGAATGGGCTAGTCATCCACGAGACGACTCACGACTCGACTCACGAGTCGAATCATCTTTTTAAAATGAGTCGACTCATTTTAAATTACACTCACAAGTAGCTTTTTTTGTTGACTGATAGAGATAATAAAGGGAGAAATATGTTCCCGGGTGTTTGTTGTTTACTGAAGGAAAATGTTCTTTTATTCTGGTGACGATTGATTGTGATGTTTTTTTAATGTATTCGCCGAAGTTGGGGACGTTTATTTGGTAAATGCCCATTTTGTCAATTTGTTTTATTATGTCTTTCTGATCAAATAAGGCGTTTTTGAAAATTATCACTCCATGCGAGTCGAGATCGAGAGTCGACTCATATTTGTGAGTCGGTCATTGTCGAAAATACTATCCCTATAACAAACCCCGAATCATTCCACAGTTGAATGAAAAAAATCAGAAGTGTTATTACAACAATCTCGCCGAAAGCTTATCAGCGAGTCATCACAAAGTTCAATGACCAGATGTGGCCAATTTAGGTGAACATATGCCAGACATTGTCCTTCATACTTAAATTGCAGACAATTGTTAGCATTGCAAAGAAAGAATCGGATTTAATGAAACTTGAGTATTTTATTTCAGTACAGTCAGCAGTTGCGGATTTAAACTTTCGCCGCCCCTATTATGACAAGAAATGCGATTTTGATAATTTATTCATTCGTTAGTGCTGATTCAGTAATTTTGTTGATTATTTTGACACAAGAGAAATACAAACATTAATGAAAAAAACAATGCTCGAAATCACATTTATTTTATTTCAATTATCAAAAACTCACACTTCAATTACTGCACATATTTGAAAGCTTTACGGTCAGTTGGAGTTTGCTATGTATAATGCAAATTGTACAGTATCTATCTGATTTCTCTTTTTCAATCGTGTAAAAAGTATGAATACCACGTATACTACACCAGTTCTCATCAGATCACTGAAGTTAAGCAACGTCGGGCTGGTCAGTACTTGGATGGGTGACCGCTTGGGAAAACCACGTATCGTTGGCTCTTTTTTCCGGCCCAACCCAGGCTGGGTGAGGTCAATGTGGGTAGCTGGTTTGAAAGTTTCCAGCGAATGGAAGGTAAACCCCCGTCTTGAATGACCAATAGATGTAAAAGAGACCAACAGATGTTAAGCCAAATTAAAAAAAAAAAAAAAAAAAAAAAAAAAAAAAAAAAAAAAAGTAAGAAAAATGTGTAAACAATAACACTACTTTCATTGCAGCTAAATAAATAAAAAAAATCCCATACCTATTTAAGTTGCTTCATATTTTGCCGCCCCTAAATTCTGCCGCTTTAGGCCATGTCGCTTGTATGGTAAATCCGCCACTGACAGGACTTGGGTAAGCATAAAACGGGGATAAACTGAAAAAAGTCGGTTCCTTCATTTTTGACACAAAAACCTTCAGGAAAATATAGCCTCTGTAAGCAGAAATTTTGTTTCTGCTGGACTTCTATAAGCAGGAATTTGTTAAGATATTTTGTATTTCCTTTTCCCCTTCTACCCTGTGTTCACGTGGACCTCTACAAGCAGGATAATGAAGATTTGGAACCTCTCAAAGCAGGAACTTTTTAAACAGTAAACCTCTATATTTGTGTAAGCAGCAGAATATTGCCGATCCCTTATTCAAGTTCGACTAATAGATTCCCTATTAGATTATTGTATTTGATTCCTCGCTGATTCCTGAGTGGGCGTTACTTTCAGTTTATTCATTTCTTCGTCTATTTTCGTATACCATCGTTGTCTTATTTTCCTTGTACTCGCTTCTAGAAGGGCGTGGTTTTTCTAGTTCTTCTCTCAGTCGTTGCTGAAACAGATAAAGTAACTACTTTATCGATGGCGGATATATTCATTCTGTCCTTATTTGAATAAAACGTTGCCAACTAATTGTTGGCCACTCTAGGTAGGGTTACTAAACGTCCCGCTTTGGCAGGGTGTGTCCTGCTTTCAGCATCTTCGACATACTTGTTTTTGATAATATTGGAAAATGCCCTGCTTTTTCTAGGTCACACAAAATATATTTTAGGTGTAAAATAAAGAAAAAAGTTTTAAAACTACATAAATATAATAAAAGATATTATAATGACTACATACATTAACAAGTTCAATATACAGAGTGTTCGAAAAGTCCCGGGACGGATTTTTTTTATTTTTAATGGCTAAATATAGAGACTTTTGTATGTAGTTCTAACAAAAATTGAACTATTTTTTTGGCATATATAATTAAAATTTCTCAAGAGTGGGTAAACAGACTTCAACTTTTGATTTTTAAATAGAAACCCCTATTTTTCATTTCATATATTCAAATTTTACGTCAAATTCTACACACAATAGACTCCTCACTCGATAATTTGATATCAAACGGATCTCTGATCAAACCCGCCCAATGATGAATTTCTTTTTTTATTTAGGCCAAAATCTACGTGAAATTCTTTTTTTATAGGTATTTTAAAATTCATTTAACTAATTAATTGTTTTAGAAAAAAACAATTATTGACACTCAAATCATTGGTGTCCAGATAGCATCCAACTTCAAAAGCCCCGTTTGAAGTTAATTATAGAAAAAACTCCGTTTGTCTAAATCATCATCATAAATATTGTCGGTGGTCGGTGGACAACTGGTATCTCTGTTCTTTTGCGTTTTGTTTTCAACGAATGAATGAACGAAAAGAAAACAATTTCTGTTTTTCTTTTCGAATTATTTTGATTCAAAATTTTTCCGTCTCCCAAAAAAATAATTCTGGAGATAAAAGGTAGGTTAAACGACTATGTTTTTGAAAGATTGTTTCATTCCAGACCAACGACAACAAGAAAGGTAGCACACCAATTTTTTTTAATTATAATAAAAATTGTACCTTTAGGGATTTTGAGAAGACAGCTATGGGCTATACAGGATATTATGATTCTATCTAAAAGTGTGTTTTGTATTGATAAAGAAAGTATTAATAGACGGAAGGGGAATTAGTTCGGGGAAAAGTAATAGGCGAAGGGGAGAGAAGAAGCAGTCTTCCCTATCTATAAAATAACAAGGAAAAAATGAGGATACAGCGAGTGAGAGAGAGGACGAAGAATTGGATGGAAGTAGAATAATTGAGATACTGGAAGAAACGGAAAGAGTAATAGCTTGTGGAAGAGTGAGGCTCATCAGAAATGAAGAGAAGAAGGAAGGAGAAAAGTAATAGACGAAGAGGGAGAAGAATAATGCTCTAACAAGAAAAAAATGAGGATATAGTGAGTGAGGGAAATGACGAAGTATAGAAAGCACGGAGACGAAAAATAATAATTGAGATACTGGAAAAACGTAAAGAGGAATAGCTTGTGGAAGAATGAGGCTCAGAAATGAAGAGAAAAAGGAAGGAGGAAAGTAATAGACGAAGAGGGAGAAGAATAATGCTCTAACAAGAAAGAAATGAGGATATAGCGAATGAGAGAAATGAAGAAGAACAGAAGGCACGGAGACGAAATCAGAATAATTGAGATACTAGAAAAACATAAACAGGAATAGCCCGTGGAAGAGTGAGGCTGAGAAATGAAGAGAGGGCGGAAGGAATAGACGAAGAGGCAGAAGAATAATGCTCTAATAAGAAATAAATGAGGATATAGAGAGTGAGAGAAATGACGGAGAATAGAAAGCACGGAGACGAAAGCAGAATAATTGAGATACTGGAAAAACGGAAAGAGGAATAGCCCGTGGAAGAGTGAGACTCAGAAATGAAGAGAGGACGGAAGGAATAGACGAAGAGGCAGAAGAATAATGCTCTAATAAGAAATAAATGAGGATATAGAGAGTGAGAGAAATGACGGAGAATAGAAAGCACGGAGACGAAAGCAGAATAATTGAGATACTGGAAAAACGGAAAGAGGAATAGCCCGTGGAAGAGTGAGACTCAGAAATGAAGAGAGGACGGAAGGAATAGACGAAGAGGCAGAAGAATAATGCTCTAATAAGAAATAAATGAGGATATAGAGAGTGAGAGAAATGACGGAGAATAGAAAGCACGGAGACGAAAGCAGAATAATTGAGATACTGGAAAAACGGAAAGAGGAATAGCCCGTGGAAGAGTGAGACTCAGAAATGAAGAGAGGACGGAAGGAATAGACGAAGAGGCAGAAGAATAATGCTCTAATAAGAAATAAATGAGGATATAGAGAGTGAGAGAAATGACGGAGAATAGAAAGCACGGAGACGAAAGCAGAATAATTGAGATACTGGAAAAACGGAAAGAGGAATAGCCCGTGGAAGAGTGAGACTCAGAAATGAAGAGAGGACGGAAGGAATAGACGAAGAGGCAGAAGAATAATGCTCTAATAAGAAATAAATGAGGATATAGAGAGTGAGAGAAATGACGGAGAATAGAAAGCACGGAGACGAAATCAGAATAATTGAGATACTGGAAAAACGGAAAGAGGAATAGCCCTTGGTAGAGTGAGGCTCAGATATGAAGAGACCAAGAAAGGAGGAAAGTAATAGACGAAGAGGGAGAAGAATAATGCTCTAACAAGTAAGAAATGAGGATATAGTGAGTGAGATGAATGACGAAGAACAGAAGGCACGGAGACGAAAGCAGAATAATTGAGATACTGGAAAAACGTAAAGAGGAATAGCCCGTGGAAGAGTGAGGCTGAGAAATGAGAAGAAGAAGGGAGGAGTAATGTAATAGACGAAGAGGGAGAAGAGTTCATCTCGTGAGAAAAATTCTGGATTTCGAAGTCACTTCTGGATTTCGAACCTGGATCTCATCACTATCCAGGACATCGGCCTTTAAAATTTTTTTTTTTTTTTTTAATTTGGCTTAACGTCTGTTTAACATCTATTGGTCATTTTACCCTCCATTCGCTGGAATCTTGCAAACCAGCTATCCACATGAAATTAATTTGAGCCTGGGTTGAGCCGGAAAAAAGCATCACGAGGTCGCGAACCTTCGTGGACACCCACATGGTACAACCTCGCTGGACGTTGCTTATCTTCAGTGATTGAACGGGAACTGGTGTATTCAACGTGCCATGAACGCTGGCTAGTTAAAAAAAAAAAAAAAAAATGGNTAAATGGTACGGAAAACCGTACTAGACTTTATCTTCCTTATTTCAAATAAATTTGTCAACATTCGCTTGTTGTCTTCACTCTGTATTGAACATATTATTATTTCATTTATGGATAAAAGACATTTCAATTAGATTTGCAGCCTTCGGCTGTTGCCACAGCTCTTTAGTAAAATATTAATTAAATTAGATTTAACAGCCTTTGACTGTCGTCACAGCTCTTTAGTAAAATTTTAATTCAATTAGAATTGACAGCCTTCGGCTGTTGTCACAGCTCTTTAATAAAATATTAATTTAATTACATTTGGCAGCCTTCTATTGTTGTGACAGCTTTTTAGTAAAATATTTATTTCATTGCATTTTGTAGCCTTCGGCTGTTGTAACAGCGTTTAGTAAAATATTAATTATTATTAGATTTGACAGCATTCGACTGTTGTCACAGCTCTATAGGAAGTATTAATTTCATTGGATTTGGCAGCCCTCGGCTGCTGTCACAGCTTTTTAGTGAAGTATTAATAAAATTAGATTTAACAGGCTTCGGCTGTCGTCACAGCTCTTTAGTAAAATATTAATTAAATTAGAATTGACAGCCTTGGCTGTTGTCACAGCTCTTTAATAAAATATTAATTTTATTAAAGAGTTCCCCGAGATGAAGATAGCCTCATGAATCTCAAATAATTTGTCGATGATATGTTACAAACAGTCTTTGTTTTAAATTTCATCAAAATTGGATCTCTATTGCCACTTTTAGAGAGATGACCCTAATTTCCGGTTTGGTGCCATAAAGAACCCCAAGATGAAGATTGCCCTATGAGTCCCAAAATTTGTCGATAATATGTTACAAAGAGCCTCTGTTTTAAATTTCATCAAAATTGGAGCTGTATTATTACTTTTAGAGAGGTGACCCTAAATTCCGTTTTGGTGCCATAGAGGGCTCCAGATGAAGATAGCCCCATGGGTCTCAAAATTTACCGATAATATGTTACAAAAACTGGATGTTTTAAATTTCATCAAAATCGGGCGTGCCGTTCGGGTTCTAGAGGGTCACCCCAAATCACCTCTTTTGACCTATAAATGGACCCCAGAAGGTGCTATCTCCAATGTTAAGGTTTTGGCTGGAATTATTGCCTCAAGGAATATTTGGCCAAATATCATCAAAATCGGACAAATAATAAAGGCTGTAGATGCGCGAACACGATGCTTGCTATGTAGTTGTCATAATTCGTCCAGAAAAGCAAAAAAAAAAAAATTCACCGTTAAAACACTTTACTTACATTTAACTCATATAAGGGAAGATAAAGTAAAAAGATGAGAAAAGTCATCAAGAAAATGCTGTTTATTATCTGTTTCTGTGGATACTGTTCGAAGCAAGCGAGGCCCGGAAAAGGTACAGCTAAAGAGAGTAGGCACTCGAAAGCAGGTTGTGGTATGGTAGAATGAATGAATGCAACGCTGATCTCAAATAAAATTGCAAAATGTTGAAGTTAAAGAAGAAGAAAAAGACAAAAGAGATGACCGCATCATTGATAATAAAGAGATAAGACGTAGAAATGAAAAAAAGAAATCCGAAATGTCATGGTTGGAAATAAATTGATGAAATGGTTTTCCGTGATTCAATTTGCTTTGGATTTTTCTTTGCTATTTTAATTAGATTATCCTTAATAACAACTTTATTTTCTGTCGCTTCCCTGTCAGTTTTCATTCTATTCAGTTAAACCGCGGATGCAGTAGCAGCTAGCTACTAATAAGATTGGGTAGGAAGCTTCTATTTCTTCTTTAATTTAAACCACGGATGCAGTGGCGGCTAGTTACTAATAAGAGTGGGTAGGAAGTTTTTACTTCTAGTTTAACTTCACATTTTCCCAATTCAATTTGTGGTGTTGTTTTTCTTAATTCTATCATGCCACAACCTTCTTTTCATAGTAAGAAGAAAAACTACAATTTCCTAATTACTCTTCATCTTTTTTTTCTTTTTTAAGCAGGGTTTTTTAACACCAAACATTCTTTATTTACACGGTCTTAGAACCGTCACCTAATGAAGCTGACTTACTCCCCTCGTTGGCTACAATAAGGTTGGTAGGATGCGAAATAACATAAAAGTTTCGGGTTGGGATTCATCTTGATGAGGGGAACGTAAAGTACTACACTGACAACATCCAAATTCGTGCAGATCTGTGTATTATATCATTCAGACCACTCACATCTATGAAAGAAGCAATTCGCCCACCATCACCCATTCTACTCCCAACACCGCCCCCTGTAAGCGACACTCTTGCCACTTAAAGGAGCATTCTCACTGAGCAGTGACATTGCCGTGACCAGCTGACCAGCAAGTTATCCGCCGTGGAAAACTAAAAATATTCTTCCATACAGTTGGAGGAACATACTAGACCGGCACGTGACAGTGACAGTGCATCACTGTGACCCCATGATCAGAGAGAAATACTTTCCGTCGGCACTGTCTTTCTGACTACTTAGTGTGAAAGCTCCTTAATGTTGATGAACTTTGGTTTGAAGGTCCCATTCGGGGTCTATATAATTGTGTGCGCAAACTTTGGGTCACTGTCAGTCACATTATTACACAGCCAAAATTAAAAACTATATCCAAAATTTATACCCCCCCCCCCCCNTCCCCCCCCCCCCAAAAAAAAGAATAAAAACTATACCCAAAATTTAGCTTTCCCCCCTCCAAAAAAGGGGAAAAACTATAAGTAATTTTCAGGAAAAATACAAGTTACTCTTTACCTCTTCTGTTCATATTCCAGCTATGGCGAAATTTCTGATATTTGATTTTTTTTTTTTAAAAAAAAAAAACTGAATTATTTTTGCTGAACGCAGTTCTAGGTCCTGAAGCCTGAAGTTTATAAGAAACAATTAATGACACTTAAATCATCAGAGTCAGTGTCCAGTTAGCCCCCATGTTTAGAAGCCCTTTTGAAGTTATTTATTTATGTTTATCCAAAATTATCGAAATCAGCTATTTATTAATAAAAAACACGTTTGGGATGAAAATATTTAATTAGATAATATTTAAAATACAAATTTCAATAGTGTTTAGTCCTTCAAAATATAGATTTTTTATATTACAATTATTACTTTAATTCCCCCCCCCCCCAAAAANCAAAAAAAAAATAGAATATACCCACACATTTCAAATATAAAGTTTTTAATACCCTGAAGTATAGTTTTTAATCCCACAAAATCCATTTTTAATTCTTTCAAGTATCTATAGTTTTAAATCCCACAAAACACATTTTTAATTCCTTCAATTATAGCAGTGCTTCTCAAAGGGTGTGCCGCGAGATTTGGGATTTTCACTTTTTCTAAACTGTGTAAAAAAATCGAAAGACCAAAAATGAGAATACTTGTTACGAATTATTCAAATCTTAAATTTGAACGATGTGTAAACATGGATTTTCCGCTCTCACAAACATCAAAACCAAGAGACGTGGAAGTATGCTATCTACTACTCTGGAAAAGAATATGCGTTTATGTTTGTAAAACATACCCCCTCGCATATCAGAACTGTGCGAAAAACACCAGACACGTGTCTCTCACTGACTCCATGTGTATTACCTGTTATTATCATCATCATTTTATCGATAGGTACTATAGGTAGGGTAAAGTAGTATGTTACTTTATTTTCCAAGTAACATTTTGCATTCATTATTTTGTGGGGGGGGGGAGGGGTGCCGCGAAAAGTTTGGAGTCTTGAAAAGTGTGCCGCGGTGGTAACAAGTTTGAGAAGCACTGAATTATAGTTTTTAATTGCTCAAAATCCATTTTTAAATAATTCAAGTATAGTTTTTAATTCCTCAAAATCCATTTTTAATTAATTCAAGTATAGTTTATAATCCCCCAAAAAACATTTTTAATTTTTTCAAGTATAGTTTGTAATTTCTAAAAATCCGTTTTTAATTAATTCAAGTATAGTATTTGATCCCAAAGAAATCAATTTTTAATTCCTTCAAGTGTAGTTTTTAATCCCAAAAAATCCATTTTTAATTCCTTCAAGTATAGTTTTTAATCCCACAAAATTTATTTTTAATTCCTTCAAGCATAATTTGTAATCCCATAAAATCCATTTTTAGTTCCCTCTAGTTTTTAATCCTACAAAATTTATTTTGCATTTCTTCAAGTATAATTTTCAATCCCATGAAATACATTTTTAATTCCTTCAAGTATCCCACAAAATTTATTTTTAATTCCTTCAAGTATAATTTTTAATCCCAAAAAATCCATTTTTAATTCCTTCAAGCATAATTTTTATACCCAAAAATTCATTTTTAATTCCTTCAAGTATAGTTTTTAATTCCACAAAATTTATTTTGAATTCCTTCAAGTATAATTTTTAATTCCACAAAATTTATTTTTAATTCCTTCAAGTATAGTTTTTAATCCCACAAAATTTATTTTTAATTCCTTCAAGTATAATTTTTAATCCCATAAAATCCGTTTTTAATTCCTAGAAGCATAATTTTTAATCCCAAAAATCCATTTTAATTCCTTCAAGCATATTTTTTAATCCCAAAAATCCATTTTCAATTCCTTCAAGTATAGTTTTTAGTCCCACAAAAACCATTTTTAATTCCTTCAAGTATCTGACAAAATTTATTTTTAATTCCTTCAAGTATAATTTTTAATCCCAAAAAAAAAACATTTTTAATTCCTTCAAGCATTATTTTTAATCTTAAAAATCCATTTCCAATTCCTTCAAGTATAGTTTTTAATCCCATAAAATTTATTTTTAATTCCCTCAAGTATAATTTTTAATCCCAAAAATCCATTTTTAATTCCTTCAAGCATAGTTTTTAATCCCATAAAATCCATTTTTAATTCCTTCAAGTATAATTTTTAATCCCATACCCCATAAAATCCATTTTTAATTCCTTCAACTATAATTTTTAATTCCTTCAAGTATCCCATAAAATTTATTTTTAATTCCTTCAAGTATAATTTTTAATCCCAAAAAAATCCATTTCTAATTCCTTCAAGCATGATTTTTAATCCCAAAAATCCATTTTTAATTCCTTCAAACATAGTTTTTAATCCCATAAAATCCATTTTTAATTCCTTCAAGTATCCCACAAAATTTATTTTTAATTCCTTCAAGTATAATTTTTAATCCCAAAAATCCATTTTTAACATCCTCCCAGTATTTAATCCCACACATATTGCATATACAAGGGCGGTGTTGTTTTTCTATTCTTCAAATCCACACTATATTTCATTCCATAGATATCTGTAGGCAATGTATGATGATCTAAATACGGCGTAAAATTCCATGGAGGTATATTATAATTTTCAATTGATTCGTACATCCAGTCCGTTTCAAGTCCAGAATAAGCGATTCTTCCTGGACTGAACAAATCAAAATGCTCAAAATCTTGATGAACTTCGAGTTGATATTTGGAAGAAAAGTTAAATAAACATATCGGACATTGAAACCAATAATCATTATATCGAGGATCGAATATCGTTACATTGATTGAAAATATCATCGACCGATGTGCTTTGAATACACTTGCAAAATATGGATCAGGCGTTCTTGTTGTAACTTTGGTAGATTTAGGAGCTTGAAAAGAAAAAAAAAAAAAAAGGAAAAAAAAAACAACTAAATAGTCAAATAAAAATTGATAATCACATCAGGGGCGGATCCAGGGTAAAATTTTAGGGAGGGGAACTAAGGAAAGAAAATGCATTTATTGATAATAATGTGTCATTAAAGGATAATGTTTTCTTTATGCATATAAACAGCAATACTATACATTAAAATCGAAGCGATTTCTGATCATTTTAGAAATTTTTTCCATCTTTTCTTCCTGAGTTACCTCAATATCATAATCGATATTTAGAAGAGCCAATCCATTTAATCTTTTCTGCAGCATTTGATTCAACACTTTGCAAAAAATGTCATAATATTTCAATGGCAAGGTGAATTCTAAAAGCGAAAAGAGATTTTCAACTAAACTCGGCCGTGATGTATGTTGTAATGCAGCGAAAAATGTATTGAAAATTGGATATTCATACGATTAGAATTCAGAATATTGCGAAGCACATCTCTTACTTGAGGTAGTATTCGCATGAGATAATAATGTAGGTTCAGATTTCAACAATTTGTTTCCCCTATTGTAAGAACTTTTGGTGAGCGGGAACTCTCCCCCAGTCCCCCCCTGGATCCGCCCCTGAATTACATATAGTTAAGCATCTTAACTTGCCTGAAAATTAAATATTTATTTAATTTTCAGGCAAGTAAGATGCTTAACTGAATATCATATGGTTAAGAATCAATATCTGTACTGTATAGGAAAAGGTTTATTATTATTATTTAACTCTTTATTGAATCAACTTTTATTTTAAGAAGTGAATAAAAAGAGAGAAAAAAAAGTTAATTCAAAGGGCCCTAATTCCTAAGGAATTCTCTTCCACCCAACCCTTTGAAATACCTACCAAATAATCTAACCTAATTTATACCTAACTCATGGGGAGGAATTTAATAATAGATATTTTAAATTAATAATTCAGTTATCTACTATTCCGAGCAAATGTCTTCTTGTCTGAATTTTAAAACCAATCCGACTCTCCCACAATCTCAAGTCTGATGGCAATTGATTCCACAGTCTTGCAGCGTGAACAGCAAATGAATGGTTCATGAAGTTGGTGCGATGAGGTGGAATGGTGAGGAGATGAGAGCGAGTGTTGTGATGATGAAAATGATTTAATGAGGAAAATGATTAATGGGGTGATTCCTCATTCAGAATGCGCCATAATAGACACAATGTCTGTTGCTCAAGTTTTTTTTCGACAGTTAGCCATTCAAGAGATCTTCGGTTTTGAGATACATGATCAAATTTCTTCTACCGATAAATGTATCTGACACACATGTTTTGCAATGTCTGGAGTTTGTTGCAGAGATTTTGGGACATATTGCTAAGAACTACTCCAGCATACTCAATAATAGAAAATATCAACGATGTACAAAGAAGTTTTTTAATTTTAAAGCGCAGAAATTTTTTCAAACGGTTCAAAGGATGAAATAACCAGAAGACTTTTTGACATTGTTTTTTTTTTTTTTTTTTTTTTTTTTTTTTTTTTTTTTTTTTNTTTTTTTTTTGACAAAATGTTTTTTTGTCAAACTTTTTATTGGTTTATTATTTTTTTTTGACAAACCCAATTTACATGAGGTACCCAAGAAAGATTTGAATAAAAAATGACACCAAGATTTTTCGCAGTTTTCGAAAAAGGAATTACAGTTGAATTAAAGATATCATTTGGGATATGTATTTGGGATAAACGATAAAGAAGACCAGGAGAACCAATAATAATATATTGAAACTTTCTTGGATTTGGCATTATAACCCTATAGTGCTTGTAAATCTGCTTTCATTTTTTGAATTGCGTCAGGGATGGAATTTACGGAAGTGTGAATATATAACTGGAGATCATCGGCATACATATGATAAGAACAGAACTTGAAAACTTGTGAGATACCATTAATGAACAATGAGAAGAGAATCGGACCTTTTCATCTTTTTTTTTCTTTTTCATTTTCATCCAACAAAGGTTCATTATTGACAAGTTTCTTCATTTGCTCCATCATGTCACTAATTTCTTTAACGGTTTCATTTATCATCAATATTAAATCTGTACTGTGTAGGAAAAGGTTGATCATTTTCATCCAACAAAGGTTCATTATTGACAACTTTCTTCATAAATGCTTCAGGGTGTTCATATAAATTGACACAAGGTATTGCTTTAAAATTAATTAAATCTCTTTTATAAGTCATATTTTGTTCATATTTCTGATGATATTCACTTGGATAATATCTAACTTTGGCGTCAATAGGATCTAATTGTTTCTCTTCTGTATTATCTTCGTCATAGAATGCATTGACAGTTTGAAATGCTGTTATGCTTTCATTAAATAATATTTTTTTATATTCTTCTTTTGCAGTTGGATTAATATTTGCATCTATATAGTTTGCCCATTTTTCACTTGCTAATGCTAAACTAGCATTTTTTAATATATTTTCAAATATATCATTCATATCTTTATTTTTTGTATGTCCTTTGAGTGTACTTGTAGGTTCCAATGTGACAGGTACAACAGTACTAAAAATATTGAAATGTTGATAATTTTGATGGAAATTTAAATCTTCTCTGTTGCCATAATAATCTCCACAAAATGGACAAATAGCAAATGATACTTTCACAAATGCATCACGAAAAGTTGATGTTCCAATGTTTAAATAATAATTTCGAAATTCATCATACCTTTTTTGTAAATATGGTCCTACACTTGCTGCAGTATATTTGTCATAAAGTCCACTCAAATCAGCATCACCTTCAAACATTTCTGTCTGACCATATTTAAATCCATGATACATATCATAATCCATTTTGTTAATATTTTCTTGTGGAATTTCTGGTCTTAATTCACGTTTTAAGCGATTGAATAATATAAATTTGTTGTCAATAAATCGCTTATTTCGTATTAAATGGTCATTTTTTATATAATCACTGGATCTTGTATCATAGTTTAATATAGCATTGTTCGGTCTATTATTGTTATTCATTATATTCTCAATATCTTCCCCGTGATAAGGTCTATTTCTTAAACTTCTTCTATTCCTTCTCAATTGTTCTCGTTTAATATATTCGCTTGATCTTGTATCATATAAATCTTCATCAACAATTTCCTCGTTACTTTGTTTTATTTGATTTACATCTCTTTTCATTATATTTAATAATTCACTTGGTCTATCCATATCTCGAACTTTAGTTAGACTAATATCAACTTTTGGTCTTTCTTTCGATATAAACATATCATGAAATCCTAGGGTTGTACCTTCTGTTGTTTCTGGTGATTCATCATCAGGACATCTTTTCTTAAATTCTGCTCTCATTTTTCTTTTATATTCTCTATCTAAATATTCTGCTTCACTTTTTGTTTCTTCTTTCTTTATTGATCTATTTATTCTTATATTTCTTTTTTCTAATTCAGTTTTTTTGATTTTGTTTAGTAGGTTTTTACGAATAGTATCAACATTTTTTATATTTTTACTTTCGATTAATTCATCATTATTGATATTTTGTATTCCATACATTTTTTCCTTTTTATGCACATCACGTTTTTCTTTTTTACAATTCCACATTTGTGGTTCTATTGTAATTGATATAGGTTGAGGATTAGGATCATTCACAACATTTCTAACAGTTGGGTTATGTTTATAATGATACACTGCTGCACTCCATAATTTTCCATCTGGATCATAGGTTTCTTGTTTTGGGTAATAATATTTTTCTCTACTTGTTAATTTACTTTTTCCAGTTTTTTTCCTAAATTTTTTATCTTCTTTATTATTATAATCTTCTTCACTTTTCGATCGTTTTTTCCTTGTTAAATATAAATGATTTTCTCCTTTTTTCCTTTTTACCCTTTTATCTCTCATATTTTCATATTCTTCTAATTGTTTTATCATATCATTTATGTCAACATTTTTATCGCCACTTCTTTTAAATCTATCTTGAATTTTATTAATTTTATTTACTTTTTCAATAATTACATGTAAACTATCATTGACTCCTATGTTGATAGGATTATATTTATTTGCTTTATTCACAAAATTTATTTCTTTGATCAAATAATTAAAATTATTTATTTCTTTCTTTAATGCGGTATTTAATATTTTTTCTACAATTACTTTATCATTTTTTGAATTGTTTTCATTGTTTTTTTCACAATTCAAGTCATTCAGACTGTAATTATTATCCTTACTAATTTTAAAATTCAAAGGTTTTGATGAATTTTGAATATTTTTAGATTCTAATGAGTCTTTGTGGATATTGTTTAAAATGTTAGCAACATTTTTTTGATCATTCATATTATTTTCCATTTGTGTATCTTTCTTCTTTTCTTCTTTCTTAATTGCATTTTCTGTATTTATATCATATACATTTGTAATAAAATTCATTTGTATCGTTCTTATTTTAACAGCTTTAAAGTTATTTATTCTTTGTATTATTGGTTTCATTGTTGGTAATTGATCAATATCATTGTACTCTATTGTTTCAATTGTTTCTCCAATTAACTTATTTTTCAATTGGGTTTCTTTCTTTCCTATATCATTTTGACGTTTTTTGTCATTTCTAAAAATCTCATCAGAATTTTTTGTTATTCCATCTATGATATTATTTTTCATTTGTATATTTCCTCTGATCACATTAGTTTCTATACCATCTTCCAGCTGTTCCCTATTGTTTACACTTACAACATTATCTTTATCATTTGTACCTTCTCCAATAATGCTATTTCTTTCATATACATTTCCATCTTTTTCTACTCTTTTCTCATTTAATTTATCTTTACCAATCATTTCTTTAACAAATAGTTGAATGATTTGTTTCAATGTATTATAATATTTTGTATTTTTTAAATAATTTTCAAATACTGATACATTTTCTTTACAATATTTAAATAAAATATCTTCAATAAGTTCTATATTTAAATGTTTCTTTTTATTATATCTGATATATTCATTATTTAAATCAATTTGATTCTTATAACTCCCACTATTTTTGTTGGTTTCTACAGATATATCCTCGCATGCAGAATCATAACTTGTTATCATCATGCGATCCTCATTTGGAGTATCAACAATGTCATGTACTTCATCATCATCCGCTTCATTTGCATTATAACTGTCCATAATTTCAGTTTCTAAATTTTTGTGTACTCTTTCATTATCTTTTTCTCTAGTATAATTTTCATTCAATTTTTCTTTATTAATTTTAGATTCATATTTTTTCTTCAATTCATTCCTACAATTTTCACTTCTTCTCATTTCCTTATTCTTTATTAAATCATTTTTAATTTCCTTCTTTTTGTAGCCGATAGTAAAATAACCTTTTTCTGTTTCATTTTCATATTCTTTATTTAATTTTCTAATAAAATTAATATTCCGTTTTTTTCCTTCTTCAATTTTCAAATCATTTTCGATTTCCTTTATTTCTTTACAATCTTTCACAAATTTAATTTTATCCTTTATATTTAAAACATATTTATTTAAATGTTCTTCATCATTATGTGACATGATTATATTTTTAATATTTGTTTTGTCAACTTCAACATTATTTTTTTCAAAATAATTAATTATTCCAATTAATTGATTAACTTGTTCTTCAAAATTTAATATGGTTTGATTAACTTTGAATGTATCTATATGTTTATAATCCAAATCATATTGATTTTTTGTGCCCGTTGTAATTGTTGTTAAATTTGTGCTCGTTGTTGTTGAATTTGTTGAATTATCTGTTGACAAAACAAATACAAAATTCATTTAAGAGTTGTTTTTTTTCTCTTATAAGATGGGGCTTATTTGGGACAGCTCTTTCCACCATTATTTTGATGTTATTCTTTATAAAGTTATTTTCAGTAGGATGTAGGTCGATGATCGTATATAAAAATATTTTATGCCTATCCTATCCTTTGGACTAGCCAACCCTCGTCAATGTCAAACTGAAAAGAGCAGACCCAGAGTTGGAGCTTTATTGTAAATTATCGAAATAGTTGTACACCTTTTTTATCTGAAAGGATCTTTTACGGTTTTGGCGTTGAACGAAATGATACAAAAAATTACCGTTCTTGTAGTTACATGTGGCTTGGACAATTTTGCCATAAGGTAGAGGACCCAAAGTTCGTCATGGTCGGTAAGTCCGCCACTTTCGGTGGATCTTACTTAGTTTTTTTTACTTCCTATTAAAGACAATTCAAATTTTTTCGTTCTTAAAATCTGGGGCCAGAACTTGTCCCTCGCAGTATCATGAAAGTTTGGTCAGCATATTTCCAACAGCATCTGATGACTCTGTATGCTTAAATCATTATATACGTGAAAAAGGAATGTGTATAAAAAAAGAATGTTTACAATCTACGTACATATGTTATTGTTCTGAAATATTTCTTCCAAGACGAATATCGTTAAAAAACAAACATTCCATATTATATCCGGCGACAAGATTTTTCTGTGGCCAGGGTGAATTCAAATTACGGCAAAAAACTGCCTAATTATTTCGTACCCACTTTTAGATAGTATGGAAGATTCTTTGATAAATCTGGAAAACTATGCAGATTTAAAATGTGAATTGTTAAGACATATTGACAAAATTGTTTTCTGTTGGGAATGACGGCCTATCAGTGATACAAAAAATTATTGACTTTCTTTAGAAGCATAAAAATGCTTAGGAAAAGTACCTTTGTATATGTAAGAAAGAATGAAAAATAAATAAAAAATATTATTATTAAATTTTCATTATTACAACGCATCATTCTCATTTCTGCAACTTTTTCACTGTCAACAACAATCTTAATAATATTCTGCTAGTCTACTATGTTTAAATCATTCTCATTGTAACAACGCATCATTCTCATTTCTGCAACTTCTTCACTGACAACAACAATGTTCATAATATTCTGTTAGTCTACTATGTTTAAATCATTCTCATTGTAACAACGCATCATTCTCATTTCTGCAACTTCTTCACTGACAACAACAATGTTCATAATATTCTGCAAAGTCTACTATGTTTAAATCATTCTCATTGTAACAACGCATCATTCTCATTTCTGCAACTTCTTCACTGGCAACAATGTTCATAATATTCTGGTACTCTACTTTCCTCTTCAATCTTTCTTAAAATGTCACATTTTCGTTCATTCACAAAAGAGCTATCTATGTTTTTAGATGTTAATGTTCATAAAATATTATGACAGCTGTTCAGTTGGAGATAAATCTTTGCCTTTCAACCCGTAACCACACAACAATATTCTATTCTCATTTCAAAGGAAAACAGATCGAGGGGAAAGAAACCATTATACAGAGTTTGGTTTTGAACTTTCTTCTTTAACTTCACCCTTTCCCAATTCTATTTGGGGTTGGCGTTGCTTTCCTTAACCCTAGGATTGCCAAGCTCTATTCAATTGCGTGCATTGCCAAGGTGGGGGAGGGGGTATAAAGTACCGGCAAACAAAATAAAGGATAAAATTATATATATTACAATAAGTCGCTATTATTTTATTATAAACTAAAAAAATATGAACTAAATCAATTATTATCTTACATAAAAATAAAATTAAATCCCAGGAATAAAATAATGTAAATGAAAATAAAAAAAAAAAAAAAAAAAAATCGCTAGATCCTAGGAAATCTATTCTGAACCAGAACATCCTTCCTGACATCACACACAGACAAATGTTTTTTGACAGTGTTTACACACACTTATTTCTTGCATGTGGTAATCTAACTAGGAGCGGTGCTCACTCTGGGGGTCGGTTTCACCAAAAACCCATAGTTAAGAAGTATCTTTTCGGGATAAGCGAGAAAACTGAAATTAGGTGAAGGTGTTCCGCAGTGCAAAAAGTAATACATAATATATCAGTATGTGCCCCCTCATACTCTTCTGACATGTAGGTTAAGGTTGCCGTATAGAAAGAATATTGGTTACATATCTAATGTAGGTCGTGTTGATATTAATATTGTTTGTGTAAGCAGCCTGACTTTTATTTTCTGTAATGTTAAAAGAAGACTGTTCAAAATGGTTGTTTTTTGAGTGCAGATCCGAATTAATCATGTTGGAGCCCTTAATGTAAAATCTCGAGGACTCTATACACCTCATACTTGTTTAATGGTGTAGGAAAGAATTGTAATGGACTTATATTTCATTGCCAAAACACGGTTTGAGGTCCTCACAGAGCCCAAATCTCAGACATTAGTCCATACGTATGCCTGTCTGTTAATATTAGGTGCAATATCTCAACTCTTAGTAGTTTTTGACGCTATTTAACGTTTTCCCTAATCCTTCCTGCAAAAAAAAAAAAAAAACGTTGGCGATGGACCCAATTCATATTTGGGGGGAGCGTCCCTTCCATCGTTAACCAAGCCAAGACTGAGCATCGCAACGACCTGAAGACCCGAAAAAAATATTGGGGGGATATTAAGAAACACGGTGTCATTTTCAGATTTAAGCTATCTAGCACCGTGATACGGTAACCGGTTTACGACCCTATTTTACGGATACCCGTTTTCTGAATCGCGACCCTCGGTACCTTATATTGCGCACTAGCTGTTTCGCCCGTGCTTTCTACGATTCTTAGATTGCTCTTTTTGTTTTTTGAAATTTGAGGGCGGGGGGGATATTGTTTTGTGTCAACCCTGTATGTTGCAACCTTTAAAAACTATAAAGATATAAAGTTTCTTCAGGCGCCTTAGAGGCACGACCATTCTGACTTTTCAGTATTTTCTGATTTTTATTTTACCCGTTCCCGGTTTCGAACTTGTAACTCTGGAATGGCTGGTCCTAAAATAACTGTCCTAGAATAAGGACTAAACAGACACCTAAAACTTTCTCGCTTTGAGTTGATATGTTGTCGCGACAAAATTTAAAATATCGGACCGTGACTGTCCGATTTTGGAGAAATTATTGGAAATTTGGCCTCGAAAACGGCGTGACATATTTTAGTTCTGAAAATTTTCCTGGGGTCATAGACCCAGATTCTTTTTTTGGGAGGGGGGTCCATTCGCATCAATTTTTCGCTATATCTGCTACCGTTTAGGCTGTGGTATT
This sequence comes from Pachypsylla venusta, assembly GCA_012654025.1. Taxonomy (NCBI): domain Eukaryota; kingdom Metazoa; phylum Arthropoda; class Insecta; order Hemiptera; family Aphalaridae; genus Pachypsylla; species Pachypsylla venusta. The sequence continues at coordinate 4,904,105 of CM022876.1, read as the reverse complement.
GTAACAGACAACCCCTCCCAAATTTCTGAATTACCCATCTATTAAGATAATCTCTACGCAATACCTTCCCCTATACCTAAATCCAGCGATCATACCACGTTGAATACACCAGTTACCGTCAGATCACTGAAATTATGAGTCGGGCGTGGTCAGTACTTGGATGGGTGGCCGCTTGGGAACACCACGTATCGTTGTCCCTTTTTTCCGGCCCAACCCAGGCTGGGTGAGATCAATGTGGGTAGCTGGTTTGCAAGTTTCCAGCGAAGGTAAAACCCCCATCTTGAATGACCTTCTCTCTGTGCGAGTGTGCTCACAATTCTCATAAGCTTTGTACAAAATTTCAACATTCTGGGTTCAGTTCAGTAAACCCCGAGATATTTTAGAAAGAACAAAGGACAATGTTTGCTAATTTGTTTTGGTAGCTTATACCCAAGGGGGGTGCTTATGTATGTGTTGTTAGATGACAGGATATTTACATTTTCTGTTAAACTTTTGACATTTTTCTTTTACTAACATATTTTTCTTTAACTAACAAGCCGGATTTATCGGAGGAAAAAGGAAAATACAGAAAATTGCTGAGATTAACGCGTATCTATGTACCTCAGGGCGTTATGTTGGATACAGAAACAAAGATAGGTAAAAGGGATATTAGAGTTTGTTTTTTTTTCTTTAAAAAAACTAGGTATACATGAAATTTGAGATTTTCTCTTTGAAATGTTTCCATGTTTTTTTTTTTTTTGCAAACATAATAT
>CM022876.1:4855577-4878726 GCA_012654025.1 Pachypsylla venusta | reverse complement strand
CGGAAAATCGGCCATAAAATCGGCCGTAACTAAAATGGCCGGACAATACCGTGCCTATAACCTTCCCCGGGTAAAAAAAAATAAGTGTGCAAAGTTTCGTGCAATTCCGAGCTGTAGTTCGTAAGTTATAAGCGAACAAACAAACAAATAAATAAATAAACAAACAGACATTCACTTTTATATATATAGATCATTTTTTAGTTAGCAACTATCCTATTATTTAAAAGTGAAGAGATACATAAAATTGTTTAGAAAATATTTTTCCTGTGATTTTTTGTTAATTTTTGAGTTTTTTGTTAACTCTTTTTCTTGAATATCCAATTTATCAACAGGTGTCGAAGGTATAAACTGGATCTGAAGGTTTTTTTATGAGATTTAGTTTATCGACACCTAAATGTACAAGTTTAAGGGCTATTTTCTAAAAGGCTATTTTTCCGCTATCCAAATTGTACTATAATCAATTTTGATAATTGGAGATACCTACACTTTTTGATTTCTATTTATAAAAATCAATATAATATTCCAGTATATAGTTTTTTGTGTCGTGGATCAATAATGACGACTATCACCATTGTTCCAATTTTTTATTGAAACTTTCAATAAAACAACAAAGCCAATAGCAAACGAAACCAAAATATAAATGGAATTTTGTAAAAATCAGATTCTTTTTATTCAAGTTTGTGAATGAATTAAGAGCTCCCATTGACAAGAGGATATAAGCAACAGTAATATCTTACGATACAATTAAAAAAAATCAAAGAACATGTGGACAGTTTCTTGATAATGGAGTAAAATCCGAAATACGCTTATCGAATAATATATTAAAATTGGAGAACATAAAGTCAAGTGTTTTTGATAAATTTCATTTCATGTACAATTATTATACTTTTTTAAAATTTTAAAAACCACCATTCAAGGGATGGAAATCCGACACTTGAAAATTTAGGCAAATTTCAATAAGCGGAGTGGGCGCTTCGCCTAAAGTCTGGTTTTCGCATACCAAAATACCGAGCTTGAACATTCCAAAGATTTGAAACTCGAGTGAAAGATCAGCTGATTTGAATTCATAGATCAGCTGATAAACATTGTGTTGATATTGGTCAATTTATTTTATTAATTAATAATAAGCGTTCCCGCACACCGGACCTATCGATGAGAGAACTTTTACTTTAGTCCTCTAGAACAGATTTGCACAGTTTTTTGAGACTGTCTTCAATTGTTTTTCAGATTAGAGAGTGATTTAAAACCAAACTAATTACTTTTACCAAAAATTTAGACCCATACTTTGACTTTTAAATAAAATAAAATTTCAATTAATTTCACTCGTCTACAGGTCCAACAGAAAACGGTTCTTTCATAGAGTGCCTCTGTGCTTGAAGTGTCACTTGACAGTTGAATTAGAATACAAAATAAAAAATTTTACAAGTGCGAGTGGCCCCTTAGCTAATTTGTAGAATATGGCCCTTAATTACCTATAACGGGTAATAGAAAGACACGGACTTAAGAATACTTCAGTTCCCGTTAGATCACTGAAATTAAACCTAGGATTGCCAAGCTGTATTTAGTTACGTGCATTGCCAAGAGGGGGGGGGGGACAAATTACCCGCAAACAAAATAAAGGATAAAATGATTTTTTTATTACAATAAGTCGCTATTACTTTATTATAAACTAAAAAAATATAAACTAAATCAATTACTATCTTACATAAAAATAAAATTAAAACCCAGGAATAAAATAATGTAAATGAAAATAAAAAAAAAATCGCCAGACCCTTGGAAATCTATTCTGAACCAGAACTTTGTCCTTCCTGACATCCCACACAGACAAATGTCTTTTGACAGTGTTTACACACACTTATTTCTTGCAGGTGGTACATAATCAGACAATTTAGACACTTTAGACAATTTATGGTAGCTTTAGACAATCAATGTATTGGTTACATGCATTGTATAAAGTACCCGCGCTCAAAGTTTGGCTCCAATATCATCCCTTAGAAGGCTTAGAACATACATATTTTTATATACTATGATGAAAAATATTGTTTGTGACAATTATTAAAGGTTTCATTAAAACAAGTATCATAAATTGATTACTATAAGCTTTTTGCTTATAGTAATCCCTTATAGCCCCCCCCGCTTGGCAATGCTAGGGTTAAGCAACGCCCAGCAATGTTGTACCATGTGCGTGTCCAGGCAGGTGTAGTATCTTGCCAATTTGGTACAAATTGGTTTTATGGACTGGTTGAGAAGATTTTCATTATTCGGAAACTTTAAAAATTAGAAATACAATTTTCCTATTTTTCCAAATCGTAAAACATTTATTTCTATATTACTTTGGCGCATTCAGTAAAAGTAAAATATCAGTATGTCTGAACAAAATGAGCCAACAGTGACATGACTGATATAGAGATGCACTAAACAGTGGTACTAGAGAAAATACCATAGATATGGCCAATGCCCTCACTCGAGCTTTGCAACAATTATTGAGAAGCCAGGGCTCTACTGCAGCTCAAGGACCAACTATTAATATCAAACTTAGATCTAGAAATCTACTAAATATTGACTGTCCCAACTTACCTAAAGAGAAGTTCTTTGCTCAACTCACCAATCTGCTAACGGATCATCTTTGCCCAAAAACAAATGAAATTTGGGCACAACATAAATTTGTGACAAGAGTTCAACAGCCTGGTGAAACAATAACTCAGTTTGTAAGTAGTTTAAAATATATCACATGTAATTACGTATGTTATGGTTTTAACAGGAAGACTCAATACTGTCACATCCGTTCCCAACTTATTCGCGGAATACTGAACGATGAAATTCGAGAAAAATTATTACAAGAAATGAATGAAACTAATCCAAATCAAATTATCATACTTGCTTGCTCAATGGAAGCTGCAAAGAAAGGGAGTCGCGCCATCAACAACAATGACTGTTCGGCGGCAGAAGATGTGATTCAACACATTGTGGCCTGCGGAATAGGGTGGGTCGAAAAACAAAAATATTTTTTTTAATTAACGCTATAACGCGGAAAACTTGTGGGTGATCGAGATAAGACTTTTGAGCCAAAAAAAATTAAAATCGGCCATGTATTCCGATCGCGCATCGACCTGGAAATTTTGATTTTTGGGAAAAATAGGCCCTTTTTCGATAAAAATAAAAAAATAGGTAGCTAAATTTGTTCAACTCCCTATAGCAATTTTAAGCTTTCAATAGACCATATGAACACGTAAAACCAAAAAAGTTTGATTTTGAGGTCAACTTCCGTTCGCGCAATGACCTTGAAATTTTGAAAATTTTACTACAAATAGCAAAATTGTCATTTTTTCGACAAAAATTAAAAAAATAGGTAGCCATATTTTTTTAACTTCCTATGGCTATTAACACATTTACCAAGAAAAGGGGAATCGGTAAAATCAAAAAAAGTCCAAATATGACCTTAACTTCCGCGGTCGCGGTCGCGCAACGAGTCTAAAAATAGGTATGTTTTACCTGTCGGAATCGACTTCATTATTGATTTTTTTGACTTTTGGTATAGGAATAAAAGGCAAACTAATGATACTGAAGATTATTATATCAATTTTAAGCTTTCAATAGACCATATGAACATGTAAAACCAAAAAAAGTTAAATTTTGAGGTCAACTTCGTTCGCGCAATGACCTTGAAATTTTGAAAATTTTACTACAAATCGCAAAATTGTCATTTTTTCCGACAAAAATTAAAAAAACAAGTAACCATATTTTTTTAACTTCCTATAGCTATTAGCACATTTACCAAGAAAAGGGGAATCGGTAAAATCAAAAAAAGTCCAAATATGACCTCATCTTCCGTTCGCGCAACAGGTCTAAAAATAGGTATGTTTCACTTGTCGGAATCGACTTTATTATTGACTTGTTTGACTTTTTGTTAGGAATAGAAGGCAAATTAATGATATTGAAGATTATTTTTAAAATCTTTTTTCATGTGTACGTGTACTTTGCAGTTCTTTGCACGTTTATTTCTATTTACCGATTCCCCTTTTCTTGGTAAATGTGTTAATAGCCATAGGAAGTTAAAAAAAATATGGCTACCTATCTTTTAAATTTTTGTCGAAAAAATGACAATTTTGCGATTTGTAGTAAAATTTTCAAAATTTCAAGGTCACTGCGCGAACGGAAGTTGACCTCAAAATCAAACTTTTTTGATTTTACGTGTTCATATGGTCTATTGAAAGTTTAAAATTGCTATAAGGAGTTGAACAAATTTAGCTACCTATTTTTTTATTTTTATCGAAAAAGGGCCTATTTTTCCAAAAAATCAAAATTTCAAGGTCGATGCGCGATCGGAATACATGGCCGATTTTTTTTTTTTTTTTGGCAAGTTTTATCTCGATCACCCACAAGTTTTCCGCGTTATAGCGTTAATTAAAAAAAATATTTTTGTTTTTCGACCCACCCTACTGCGGAAATACCACATTGAACAATGTCCAAAGACGATACTCTCAGATTGAACGTGAAATGCTTACCATAAATTGGGGCGTCGAGCACTTTAATATTTATCCACGAGGTTGCAAATTCACAATTCATTTGGACCACAAACCAATTGTTTCACTGTTATCATATTTCAATCAAACTATGTCAGCTAGATTAGAAAGGCTAATGTTTAAATTACAAGGCTATGATTTCAAGTCCATTCATACACCCGGCTTCACAAACCCATCACAATATATGTCACAACATCCCAACATTTTGTTCACTCTTTGGTAGAAGTTACCAGTTACAATGCCTAAAGATATCAAGCGAGAAGTTCTTCCAATGAAGATATGACAATTAACAAAATTATTTCTGCCTAAGGTCAAACAATGAACAAATGTGGAAGGAATCCAAATTAAAAAAGTATTTCAGAAATAAACATGAGTTCTTAGTAACCCAAGATGGTATACTTTTAAAAGAACAGATTGTCATTCTCCAGAAAATGCAAATGAATGTGGTCGAACTAGCTCACAAAGGTCACCAAGGTGTAATAAAAACAAAACAAATTGTTCGTAGCAAATTCTGTTTTAGTCTTCTCGTCTGTCCAACAATGAGTTACAAGAGCTTCCCTGAACCATTGCAACCTACAGAACTACCAGATGGTCCATGGAAGAACATTGCTATTGATTTCACGGGTCCATTAGAAAATAACGTTTACTTCATGCTACCAAAAAATAATGTATGGAAATTCTGACGAACATTACAAACATTCAAAAGCACACCCCCGATCGAAAAGATACAATAAAAAACAATAAAAGATACAATAGAAAAGATACAATGAAACACGTACATGAACTGGCGCTATACCTAGCACGAGTATTTATTTTAACACAGCAATGACTTGGACTGGTTTGAATACTCGGGCCACCTCGCGCAAATATGTAAATTGGAATGTTTTCGTTTAACACACTCGCACCCGTGCGAGTATTTTCATAACCATCTCTTAACAAGTTGAATGCGTGACTTTAAAAGATTATTATGGAAAATAATAAATCAAAATTGAATCCGGAACGTGGAACTTATATGAAATAGATACGAATCAAAAAGATGATAAAAAACAGGTGTCGATAATTAGGATCAAGTGTCGAAGAAGTGGTAACTTTTGACTTTTTTTTTAATTTAATAATTTGAAAAAAATATAATGGACCAACCAGGCATCATGAAAAAGCTTATATGGCCTTGTAAGTAGCACTGGAAGTAAAATATTGTCATATTAAGATGTCCATAAACAGGAGATCATACCCCTATACTCTGTATAATCCAGCGCGGACCGTGGGGACTCCAAACGTGGGGGGGATGGTTCCACAGTCGCTATTCTATGGACTACCTCATACTTGTTTAATTGTGAGGACTGAAGAAATCAAAAAAAAAAAAATTTGGTGTGGAAATATTCAAGCAAACATTGTGTTCTTCAGAAGATAAATATTTATAGGTCAATATATTATGAAATAAGGGTGACTCATCCCAAAACCATTTCCCTACGACCTCTCGCTCCGACAAAGAAAGTAGACTTATTTTCAGATGTTGAACCATGATATTAAGTCTGAGGACTGGGAACAATATGACTAATCAAACATAGAAATCACTTTTCATTTCGATTTTCTTTTCCTACAGGTTCTTACATTTACCGTTGGTTACCATACATTCATCAAGACGAGCAAGGAATTTTCCATCCTATGAGTTCTGGTCTTATTCAATCTCACGATTATATATTAGCTGAAACAAAAAATCGTCTCTACTACATTGGACTTCCTTTCTGTTCAGCTCAGCAACATACATTTAAGAGAGACTTTCTGGACCCTGTGAAAAAGATAGTGAAGAAAGATGAGGATGGAAACACCCGATTAACAATTTCTATAAAGCTTCTACCCAAACTAAAAGTTCCAGAATTAACAATTGAAATGTACCAAGAACACATTAATTATACTACCAATGTCTTTACTCAATCGGTTTGTATTAAGTAGCAGCAGCGACTGTGTCGGTCACGACATAAAACTGGAGGCTCACGATCAGCGAGCATTTTTTGTTAGCACTGTTTCTGCTTAGTGTGAATGTTCCTTTAACATCAATTTGTAAACCCAATCTTCTTCTTTTCTGCCCAATCTTCTTCTCTTTTAACTTCAACTTTTCCCAATTCTATTTGGAATTGGCGTTGCTTTCTTTAAATCTACAATGCCAAAACCATTTGTCGAGAGCTTCTCTCCTTAGCTGTACCCTTTCTTGGCAGAGTAACCCTCGCTTGCTTCTCACAGTATCCAAAAAAATAGTTTTGTGACGGTATCTTTTCTCATATTTGCTTTAAAGCAGTTTTTCTTTTAAAGCTTCTTTACACCAAACCTTCTCTGTGTACATGGGCTTAGGACCATCTCGTCGCCTACTGAAACCTCTCGATGTCTACCCTGTATAATATGAATTCATTATCTTTACAGAATTCTGACTTGGATAAGGTACTCACTATGGCAGCATCTGTATTACCAAGGGCATATGGAGATCTGGCAGACGACAAAATCGCTTTGTTTATACAGTTACAGCGTCTGATGAAAATTGCGAAAGATAACAATTTCATAGGAAACTATGCAACATTGATAAATGAAATCACTAATGTAGACTATAATAATGACAAATGAGACAGGTAGCTGTGTATAGAAATTACAATTGGACATCTCCTTCTATTCAATAAGATCTGACTCATTACATCACCAGTTTCGGGTTAAAGATTCTATTCCGTTTCGGTTTACGAATTTTATATCTATATTTTAAACACATCGATGTATCGGAACATTTTATTTGATACTAGCAGGATACGCCCGCTTCGCTTGGCGCCTTATAGGGATGGCCGTTTATAGTTTCGGCGCCTTTTTTCGCCATAAAAAGTAGCCTATGTCCTTTCCTAAAGTTTAGTCTATCTCCTTACCAAATTTCATCAAAATCGGTTCAGTAGTTTAAGCGTGAAAGCGTAACATACATACAGACAGACAGACAGATAGACAGACAGACAGACAGACAGATAGACAGACAGACAGACAGACAGAGTTACTTTCGCATTTATAATATTAGTATGGATTATACGTTTCAAGGTACGCAGAATCCAAAAATCGAATAAAAAAAATTCGTTTGTCCGCAATACGCCACGCCGTGATGGGCCCTTTTGCCACTTAGCGTTGATTTGTATGAAATCTGGTATATGTCCAATCTCTAATTGTGCCCCGAAACTTTTGTGTGCAATCAAATACATCCTTGGCGATTTTTGCTGCTTTTTAGTGGTTTTCAGTATTGCTGTCTAAAAGGAGAATGGTAAGAGCTACAGATTTGAAATTTTCTATGTATGTCATATTTGGGGTCTCAGTTAACTCAAAACATTTGGGTTCAATTAAAATAACTGCTGGCGGTTTTTTCCGCTTTGAAGCGGTTTTCATTAATCCTGTCTAAAAAAGAGAATGGTAAGAGCCAGAAACTTCAAATTTAGCAGGAATGTCAAATTTAGGGTCTAATTATGTCCCATATTTGGAGTAGTCACAAGAACTCTGCGCCTCAAATCCCCCCCCCCCCCCCCCNAAAACAAACTAAAGGTTTATTATTTTTTGCCAGAAAAATTATAAACCCATGTGTCACATTGGCAGAGTTTATCTGACATATTGGATCGGGAATGCACCTTGATAGGCTCATTGAGAGACAAAAATTGGGCTAAAAATTGTTCCCATACTGAATTGTGTTAGAATTTCAATGTTTACAGAATGCATTGGTGTAGGGTTAAAACGTGGACTGATTTTAAAATTTTGCTTTTGCGGCCACTGCAGGGACCTACAAATAAAATAATAAAAAAAAAAAATTTGTCTGATTTTGATAAAATTTGATATGCACAGTCACTTGCGAGTATTATATTTATCAATATTTGGTGTTTTGTAGAAATTTTGTTTTGGGGACTGGTAGGGGCCTACAAATGAAAAAAAAAAAAAAAAATGTCCGATTTTGATAAAATTTGGTATGCACAGTCACCCAAGTAGGTATTATATTCGACCATTATTGGTATTTTGTATACCAATTTTGCCGCTCCTCACACCAAACCACCAAGCCATTCTAGGCTCCAGCCTACTCAGCCACTGCCTTATAAAATTCTGAGAATAAAAAATGTTTATATGACACATGGGTTTATTTTTTAAAATAATACTATCACCAAGGAGCAGCGTCGAAAGCGGAAGGATTCTAAAACTTTTTAAAATAAAATTCTATCACTAAAAAAGATCGTCCACAGCCGAAGGCTGCCAAATCTTTTTAAAATAATACCATCAATAAAGAGCAACGTCATCAGTCTTTTTTTTTAAAATTTTTTAAAAACTAATATTATTACTAAGGAGCAAAGTCCGCATCTTTCAAAATAATACTATCTGTCTATAAGTCTGCCAAATCTTTCAAAATACTATAAGTCTGCCAAATCTTTCAAAATAATACTATCACTAAAAAGCAATGTCCACAGCCGAAGGCTGGCAAATCTTTTTAAAATAATACCATCACAAAAGAGAAATGTCCACCGAGGGCTACCAAACCTTTTCAATCTAATACTTTTATTAAAGAGTAACGTCATCAGCCGTGGGTTGTCAATTCTTCTTAAAATGCTATCACTAAAGTGCAATGTTCACAGACGAAGGCTGCAAAATCTATTTAAGAAGAGTTTAATAAAGGTCAACGCAGCAGAAAAAAATGTAATAATAATATCGTGATAAACAACATCTACATCCGATGGAAGTGTGGTAGAGTGATTAAGGAAGAGAAATTCTAGTACGGTTTTCCGTATCATTTGTTTTATATTTTACCTATATTTTTTTTTGCTGGAAACTTGCAAACCGGCTACCCACATTGACCTCACCCAGCCTGGGTTGTGCCGGAAAAATAGCCAGCATCACGAGGGCGCGAACCCACGTGGACAACCACATGACACAACCTCGCTGGACGTTGCTTAACTTCAGTGATCTATCGAGAACTGGTGTATTCAACGTGCCATAGACGCTGGCTGAGTTTAATTTATAATATGTATAGAAGATCTATTGTAACAGGGTTGGTTAACTGAAAAGGTCTAAACATTATAAGTACGTTTTCCTTAGATTGGTGTAAGCCTTAGGAGAAGCTTTAATCAAAAGAAAAGACGAAGAACTTCTATTTAAAATTATTATATTTGTTGCTGTATAGAAATATTCTAAATGATTTTTTTTATTTATTTATTATTATTATTATTTTTTTTATCACAAATAGAAAACTTCCTCCAAAATGTCAGACGAGGGAAATGCTCCAAGTACACTGGATTACAAAAGATTTTCATTTAAAATTGTTGGTTTTGTTGAGTAAAATTGATCCTATTTCATCGATTAAAATTGATCCTATTTCATCAATCCAGTTTCTTGTCTTGGATGAAAATGGGCCCATTGTTTCCACTGTAAAAGCTTTAAAATAATAATTTTGTTCTTCTAAATGTTTATATTATTTCGTCTTCTTCCTGGCACTCTGTTCTGCTGCCGCATCAGCTTTAAATTTGGGTCAGATGGATATTGGATGGTGCCAGAGTGTCGGTGCCAGTTGAATCCCATACAACACATTGTCCCTTTGTCCATGGGATTACTGTTACGCCGTCGGTTCGAGTGACGCTGTCAGTAGATAAACCGGACGACTCAAGTTGACAAGGCACATCAATTAGTGTCAAGGTTCTTTTAATAATGTTGTTCAGACTGCTATGTCGTGATAATCGTCCCGAGCTTATCTGGCAATTCAGAGGGTGAATACCCTTTCCACAAACTGTCACTCCACAGATGCATTGGTGAGGTCCACAGATTGTACAGCCTAGCCACAATCAAATGCAAATGCGAAAGAATCTATTTTCAATAAAGGTACCCACATGTTTTGATGGAATTGCGTTCAGCCATGCTCCGGCCTCAGATTTTTGTAGAGCATTGAAATGCGCCTTGTCAATATCGTCTGTAAAATCAAGTTTGCTTTTGATAGTACATATCTCAAAATTTTGTGTAACAAGTTACAACATTGTCTTTGGAAGGAGGCACTTAATATCGGGAATTCTAAGCACTCATCGCTTCGTCCAAATGATACAAGGTCACAGTGTCAACTGAGGAATTTATAATTGTGGGGACAAGTGAACGTGCACCATTGGCAGAAGATATAAATGCTGAAAGACTGATGTCCAAGATACTACGAATTCTTAAGCCCCCAAAGCGAGTAGGTAATGTTGCTTGGGTCCATTTAACATCCCTCATTTTTAAATTAAGTATTTCTCCCAGAATCTCCCAGTGTCGATATTGAGAGCCCATCGAAGGCATTTATATTACTGGGATCTGTAACATAGGTGTTGTTCGCAAGCAGTACGTCAATTTATTTCCTCCTTCAATTCTGTATTCTTTCGAGTGTTATTCTCATTCAGCCGAGGTTTTCGCATCAAATTTAGTGAGCATCATCTTTTTTTATGTTTATGAATCATCCTATTAAGTTCGGAAATGATTGGTAAACCCAATCATCTCTAAAGTAGGTATCACACTATTTGTCACAATTCCAAATTTCGTCATATTTTCGACTGCAAACTCTACCAAACAGTGTGATCGGCCAATTAGATTGAATTCGCTAATTGATTGCTTTGATATCAAACACTCAAGTGACCAAAATTTGTCTAAATAGTCTGATAGGGTTTAAACGCATGACAAACAATTTTGTCGTGTTTGATCGTTTTTGAAAAAACGATTTCATTACTCTTACCTATAAAAAATATTACTGAGGCGTCTATGGCGGACACCCAAGTCCTCAATTATCGAAAGAAAAAAAAAATCGATAAGAATCCGTAGGTTATGGTAAAATAGAACATATCAAAATTATATAAATATTTTAAAAAAGAGAATCGTAATAAATATTTAAATTATCAAAATTATATTTATTACAGATAAATATCTGGTTGCTTTATGGTATAATACAAAATTTGAAAGTGAATAATTTTGTCTGCAAGACTCATCAAATATTGTAATAGGGGCACAAATATATACCAAACAATTTTTTACTAAAAAAGAAATTTAACATATAGGTATTCGAAATTTTGTTAAAATTTTGGAATCATGACAAATAGTGTAATACCTCCTTAAGGAACAAGCTCCGCACAAATCTGGCTTCAACATATTCTATTCCCAAGAACTATCATAATGGTTTTGTATAGTGTCACCAAAACGTTATTTCAATAGTGGCATCATCCTGTCCTGAAGTAGACACAGCTTCACAAAAACGTTATTTCAATAGTGGCATCATCCTGTCCTAAAGTAGAGACAGTGTCACAAAAACGTCATTTCAATAGTGGCATCATCCTGTCCTAAAGTTGAGACAGTGTCACCAAAACGTTATTTCAATAGTGACATCATCTTGTCCGAAGGTAGCCAGATGTATGAGGGTACAGCTCTAAATAAGTTGTCTATCATAGCTCTGGTCTGATGATGAGTACTGTTGAAAGTGACTTCGTGTCAAGTTGTGATAGTTTTCACATCATTGAATCATAGCTCTAGTCTGATGATGACAGTCTGAGTACTGTTGAAAGTGACTTTGTGTCAAGCTGTGATAGTGTTCACATCGTTCTATCACAGCTCTGGTCTGATGATGACTGTCCGAGTATGCTGAAATCTCACCAATTAAAATGATTATTTTCCCTATCCTATAAAAAAGAAAAAACTGTAATGGCCTGAAATTTTTGATGACCGAGTTTTCAATGTTAAAATACGTTTGAGGCCCTTAGAGCCCAAATATCAAGTTTCAGCCATTTCCTTTTGTGTGTCTGTCTGTAAACAAAAAAAAGATATCTTAAGATCGGTACCTAAAGTGCTAGAGACTTGAAATTTTATGTGTATGTAAATTATATGGCTGGAATTTGTGTGCGTGTATCTATTACATGTATCTATGTATGAGGTAGGGGTCGTCTGTTCCAATTCCACAACGCAAATGATAACAGCGTAAAATGGATGGTAATGGACACCCCTTTGAACCCAGGAAAATTATAAGAACTAAAATACGAAGGGGGTCTGTGCTTGTCGAAACATGTTGGGCCGCCTAGGAAATGAAATAAGACTTTTTTTCTTTCAGTTTGTGAAGTTCCTTCGTGATAACAGGAGGTTGTAAATTTTTAGTGCGTTCTTTTGGAAGTGCATTTTCTGGTTTCGTGGCATAGAAAAATTTCGGATTTTTGCGGACAACGTGCAGCTGTGAAATTTTGCTTGGCAAAAACGTAGCCGAAGCGGTTATAATGTAGAAAATAGCCTACAGGAATGGTGCTATAAGTAAACCTTGGGTTTGCGAGTGTTTTTTTTTTTGCCTCAGAGAGGGGAAAATGGACATTGAGGACTGCCCGCGTTCTGGACACCCTTCGGTTTGAATACAAAATTGAAAAAAAAAAAAAAATTGTATTCTCATTAATGAAGACCGACGGAGGACTGCTGATGAACTAGAAGTCTTATCTGGACTGTCTTGCAGCTCAATTCAACCCATCTTGAGCGAAGACGTCCGGAATTATAGAATTCTGAAGAGTGGTTCCTACATCATGACAATGCTCCCGCACACACAGCCCTCACTAGTTGGTATTATTTGGCTTCCTGATACAGATCCCTCAGGCTTCTTCCTGTTCCCTAGAATGAAAAAGGTCCTGAAAGGAAAGCGTTTCGCTTCTTTTGGGTGTCCCCTCGTATGTCAAGCCGTTTTCGTGTTACCGCCAAATTTTCTAATTTATGGACCAAAATTAGCGGGTGACGGTTCGATGTCTCAAATTTTGTCGCGACAACATATGAACTCAAAGCGAGAAAGAAAATGGCTGTTAAATTCTCAATGTGGGTTAGCAAAATTATGACCAGTCATTCCCGAGTTACGAGTGCGAAACTGTGTTCGGGCAAAAGAAAATACTAACCACCTAGAACAGCCATGCCTCTATGTCCCCTGGCGAAACATATAAATCTTGTCTTTACTTTATTATTTTCAATAAAGGAACTTTGATATTTTAAGATACGAAGAATCCAAAAATTGAATAAAAAATAAAAAAAAAAGTTGTGTTTTGCACTTTTGCCACTTAGCGTTGACCGATTTGAATGAAATTTGGTATGTACTTTCCGTTTGGAGACTAATTGTGCCAGGAAAGTGTGATTAGGTTGACTGCAATCAAACATACCGTCGACGATTTTTGCCGCTTTTTGCAGTTTTCAATTATTGTATCTAAAAAGAAAATGGTAAGAGCTAGAGACTTGAAATTTGGTATGTATGTCACGTTTGGGGTCTCAGTAAGTTTCGAAACTTTTTGGTGAAATCAAATATACCGCTGGCTTTCTAGTTTTTACTGTTCTTTTCAGCGGTATTTCATTAAGCCTGTCTAAAAAGAGGATGGTAAAGACTTGAAACTTGGTAGTCAAATTTAGGGTCTAATTATGGCCCAAAACTTGTGGGGGGGAAGGGGATTTTTTTTTTTTTTTTTAGCCACTAAATTAGGTAATAAACCAATGTGCCACATTGGTGGCAGAGTTTTTAATATACAATTACCTATACGGGGTGTCAATAAAGTCTCACACCACCCGCCGTATCTCGAGAATGGCTGAAAAAATAAGAAAACGCAAAAACCCGTATACTTAGATTTTAGGGGGATTAATTTTAGACTAAAAAATGTTTCGTCTCGGCCAGCTGATTTAGCTGGGAACCAGCTGACTTCAAAAACTTAAATGAGAAGGTATATCAAGTGACAACTTGTTTTAAAACCGGAGCTTTCTAGGATTTACCGAAAACTTATTTTCTGCCAATTAAGTAATCTAATAAATAATAGTGTTATAACAAAACGGTTGTTTCGCCCACTTCGGCCACAGAGTTCGAGCCTTCATAGACTAAAGTTTTCAAGAGAGCTGGGTAATTAGGAGAGGTCCTCGGGAATGGTGTCAGCAGACTTGGTTCCATGTGAATATTTCTTATGGGGGTATTTAAAGTCGGTTGTTCACCGAACCCTAATGCCTCTCTCGAAGATCTCAAAGACCATATTAAGACGGCCTGAGAGTTCGAGGCCCGCCTATTATTGTTTGGGGATCAACGGCAGCACTTTGAAAAGCTCATAAAGTGATTTCACCCTGCAATTCGTGTACGCTATGTGCTAGAGAGCTCAGGTTTTCTGCAATAAAAATCGTCCCAAAAGTTGGTTTAATTTCGTCCTGATTTATTAATTAATCAAAATTCTCGTGCAAACATACCAGTTGTTTTTTACTAGATCACTTATTTGGGACCATAAAAACTTTTTTCTAGGCATTTTTACCTACCATTTAGGTGCGGCCGCAAAGGGTACATTTTCACATGTTCCACCCTGTAATTCGTGAACGGTCGATCCTAGAGAGCTCCAGTATTCTTAAATTAACTCAAATTAACGAGACCTTTAAAACTAGGTGTCACTTGATATACCTTCTCCTTTAAGATTTTGAAAGCTAGCGAGTGCCCAGCCTAAACGGATGGCCAAAAAAAATTTCGTCTAAAATTAATCCATAAGGGGAATTTTTTACAGGAAACTTACAACCTAATGGATTGCAAAATATTACTGTCAAAATTAGGGCATTGCCAAGGGGTGGGTACAAAGTACCCGCGTTTTAGCAAAAAGCTTGTAGTAATCAAATTATTATACTTATTTTAATGAGACCTTTAATAATTGTCACAAACAATATTTTCCATCATAGTATATAAAAATATGTATGTTCTAAGCCTTCTAAGGGATGATATTGAAGCCAAACTTTGGGGGCGGGTACTTTGTAACCCCCCCCCCTTGGCAATGCATGTAACCAATACATTGACTCTCTAAAGCTACCACTAAAAGCTACCATAAACCGTCTAAAATATCTACTTATGTACCACATGCAAGAAATAAGTGTGTGTAAACACTGTCAAGAGACATTTGTCTGTGTGGGATGTCAGGAAGGACAAAGTTCTGGTTCAGAATAGATTTCCTAGGGTCTAGGGATTTTTTCTATTTTCATTTACATTATTTTATTCCTGGGATTAAATTTTATTTTTAATGTATTGATTTAGTTTATATTTTTTTAGTTTTTAATAAAGAAATAGCGACCATTTCATTTTTTGCATGTTGGTTTTAAATTATTTTGAAATTGTAATGTAACCCTCCCCGGATAAATATTCCTAGTCACGAACATTTCCAACAATAAAAGGATCTACTTTGTTTGAGCTATCAATTTTCTCATATATTTTGCTCTTGCTATAGTCCACATATTAATAGTCATGAGATTGCTCCTTAGCTGTGTATTCTGCATAACAATCCACATTGAAAACTGTAAGTGCTTAATATCATTTATTTTATTCTTGCTATAGTCCACATATTGTTCGTCATGAGATTATTCCTAAGCTGTGTGTTCTGCATAACAATCCACATTGAAAACTGTAAGTGCTTAATATCATTTATTTTATTCTTGCTATAGTCCACATATTGTTCGTCATGAGATTGTTCCTAAGCTGTGTGTTCTGCCTAACAATCCATATTGAAAACTAAGTGCTTAATAACATTTATTTTGCTCCTGCTATAGTTCACATATTGTTCGTCATGAGATTGCTCCTGCTATAGTTCACATATTGTTCGTCATGAGATTGCTCCTAAGCTGTGTGTTCTGCATAACAATCCACATTGAAAACTGTATCTTGCTATAGTCCACATATTGTTCGTCATGAGATTGCTCCTAAGCTATGTGTTCTGCATAACAATCCACATTGAAAACTGTAAGTGCTTAATATCATTTATTTTGCTCTTGCTATAGTCCACATATTGTTCGTCATGAGATTGCTCCTAAGCTGTGTGTTCTGCATAACAATCCACATTGAAAACTGTAAATGCTCAATTTCATTTATTTGGCTTAAATATTGACCAATATATTGTTATCAATTTTTATTATATTTAGCTGAAATTTTATTTTGTACGCTTATAGGAGCATTAATCATAAGCGGCCCTAGCTTATGATTAATTACTCCATTTTTCTGTTCCTGAAGATCACACCTGTATAACCATTCTATATATAACACATATTTTTTCCCATTTTATCTAGTGTAAGACCCGAAAAGCTCCTGACCTCCTAAAAAAGACTATGGCATTCGTACTAGGCATTGACAGTAGCAGCAATTGATTCCCGCTGATCTTGGCACTCAGAGCCATAACAATCACTGTAATCAAGCAAAGTGCTAGATTTGCAACGCCTAGAAAAACAAGACGAAGGTTCTCTAATTACGCTCAACTTAGTTTGTCAGTATTTTTACACTCAATTCTGCACCTCTTAAACTAAACTTTTTAATTTTTTCTCTTCATATTCGTCATATTGGTACGTTCCATAAATGAGACTAACTTTTTTTTTTTTTTAATATTTCTTACTTACATTCAAAATAGATACAGTACAAGAAATCCCCCCAAAAATACCACTGCGTGCTATAAAAATTCCCCGCCAAGTCATCACTCCAAAAAAGATATGAAATCTATTTTAGTCCCCGCTATCCACACTTCCTTACTTCGAAATACCTAATGACTTTAAATTCCGACCCCACCCCAAACAATTTCAGAATTTTAGTCTGATTTCCTCACTCTCTTCACCAACACGCAGTCTTGGTGGGGTACCTCGGCTCATTTAACCACTTGAAGATAAGGACCATTGTTCTACTTTAGTGGTTCATAAATTTGTTACGTTTAATACTAATCAGAGGTACCCCACCACGACTTTTCAGAAGCCTATATCCGATTTGACTTAACCGATTTTGTTGAAATTTCATATACTTCGTTTCTGTGTTCGCCCCATACGTAGAAAATAATCATTTTTATACTGAGATATGTAGTTGTTCCTCTGAAAGTAGCTGAAATCGGCAATGTAAGCTGTGGCGTATATTATACTCTTGGTAGCTACCGCATTTTTTTTGACTTGGCGGGGCGGAGCGCTACCGCGCTCCTTAATAAACAATATACATAAAAATAATAACTTGGGAAAAGGGAAGGGTTTAGTTTGTAAGTCATTTAGTCCTGTACTAACATGGGTTGGAAAAAAGTTAATAAAATGCTGTAGCTCAAGGTTGGGCTGTGGTACTTTTATATAACTGTTTTCCGTCAATGGGAACGCCTTTTACGAGC
Source organism: Pachypsylla venusta (assembly GCA_012654025.1). Taxonomy (NCBI): domain Eukaryota; kingdom Metazoa; phylum Arthropoda; class Insecta; order Hemiptera; family Aphalaridae; genus Pachypsylla; species Pachypsylla venusta. The sequence goes on along the minus strand of CM022876.1, from coordinate 4,861,067 downwards.
ACATAGTAAGTCAATAACGTAAAACTAACATAAAGATTGATAAAAAATATTTACAAAAAAAGACAATATCGATTCTAATTGAAAACGATCAACAAAAGTAAACGTACGCTCACTTCTATTCTGAACATCATTGAGTCAACACTGGCCTGAGGATGATAGCCTAAGTGCGATTGAAAGCTCGCCCTAATAATTTCAATTAGAATCGATATTGTCTTTTTTTGTAAATAAAGATTGATATTAAAGTGTTGCTTTCTGTTTAATTTACACCATCAGCTCAGGTGGACCCTGCTCATGAGGATGTCAACCTTAAGTATCTTCCACAATCTCAAGTATGATTAACGCCAAATCACATAGCGAGCAGTCTGTACTTCTCTTGGATCAAAACAGTATTATTATAGGCTGAAATATGAAAAAACGTCATACCACAGACAAACAGATTTTTTTATTTGATTTTTGGATTCTGCGTACCTTAAAATGTAAAATATCAAATTTTGAGGGGTTAATTTCTTCGTGATGATACATAATTTTGTATGCCGCTTTTGTGAATGTTTCTTTGATAACTGGCCAGCTTATTGAATTTTTTATGCATTTTAATTAATTATTATTTATATTAGAAAACTGTATAGCGGGCAGTGGGTTTTATAGAATTACAGTGAACTCTCGATATTTCGAAATTGGAGGGACATATTTTTTTTTGTGAATTATCAAGAGTGTGAATTGTCAAGATGTTCGATTTAGCAAGAGCATATTATGTTTAATACCATCTAATGAACGCGGGACACATACACAGTACTGTAAGTGCTAGAAATATGGCTACGTAATGAAGGGAAGAAATTTGAAAATTTTGTACAGTATTGGTCATCCAGACACGGAAAGTAAAGTAAATAAGAAGCTTTTTAATTAAGTCCAAATTACCGCTGTCGGTTTTCGCCGAATTTTTGATTTTGAATTTTCATTGCCAGAGTCTTCTGGTAATGAAAACTCAAAATCAATAATTTCAGCCCTTTACAATTTTTACTTTCTCTTCCATAGAAGATAAAGTATTGTATTCGTGCAGAAATTTTAGACATATTTCTTCTTTTTTTATGGATGAAAAAATTCGTGTAATGGTAACACCACATTTTTTATCATATTTATTATGGATTTTTTTTTCCTTTTCTGTACTGATAAAGGTTTAGTATCATCAATGTATGGATGTGATTACACAAATGATGATATGTCGACTTTAAGAGAGGACGTCACAGATAGACCTGTATTTGGAATTCCAATGAGTGCAGCACATGTTTATAATAATATTATTTTGGATTTGATTGTAAGGGATATTAAAGCAATTACCAGAAACGTTGTCCTTACACAACCCTTCAACAATATGGACAGTTTTATTAGGTTAGTTTGATAACAAAGCAATTGTTAGAGTCGTTGTCCTTACACAACCCTTCAACAATATCGAAATTGTGTTTAGCTTAGTATCACAGATATCAAAGCAATTGTTAAAATGACGAAGGAAATTACAGCTGTTTTATTCACAACCCAATATTCCATTCCAACAGTAATCCATATATTATGTGGTATGGTTAGTTGTAAGTTGGTCTATGCTTCGCTGACATAATGGTATTAAAGTGGTTGTTTCCGAATCAAAATCATAGAAGTGACATAAGCAACACCAAGTTTGTTGAGTAGAACGTATTGGGAGTAGTATTAGGTTAGGTTCCAAAAAAAATAAAATGCGTGTTGAAGGCTGCGCAAGGTTAGGCTGGGTGCAACCCAATCTAACACAGTAGGCTCCAACAGGCATTTCAATTTTTTTTTAACCTAACCCAATACTACTTCCAACACGTTCTAAGCAGCTTAAAAACCCGTTACTATTCCCGTTCTACATAGGTAATTTATATAAAGTTAAGAGGTTATAAGATATAATAATACTAAGCTGGGATGTTGATGCGGCGGTAGTTGGGGATTTGGGGTGTTAATTTGGTGTTTATTGTGGCTTTTGGATCTTGATGCTGTGGTAGTTGAAAATTTGGGTGTTAATTTCGCAATGTTTGTGGATTTGGGATGTTAACATGGCGGTTATTGAGGGTTTCGGCTGTAAATTTGGCGATGCTTGTGGGTTTGGGGTTTTGATGTGTCGGAAACTGAGGATTGTAGTTGAGAGTTTGGAGTGTTACAGCCGATTCAACACCTCTGTTACAGCTTAGTTTAAATGCTCCTAATTATTATTATTATTATTATTATTATTATTATATTTTATACTTATAATATTAATAAGCATCCTCGGCAACCACCGCATCAACACCCCAAAAGGTTTTGGGTCTTGATGCGGCGCTTGTTGAGGATGCTTATTTTATTATTATAAGTATAAAATATAATGATAATTAGGATCAATTAAACTTAGCTGTAACAGGGGTGTTGAAGCCGCTGTTAGACTCCAAATTCCCAACTACTACCGCATCAACATCCCAAATATTCATCTAACACCGCGTCAACACCCCATACTACCGCCGCATCAATACCCCAAATACTTAACAATACTTGATGCGGCAACATCCCAAATCCTCAACTACATCTGCAAACACACACCAAATCTTCAACTACCGCGCGTTGCATCAACACAAAGACCCTCATACACCGCTGCATTACCTCTCCAAAACTTCAATTACCGTGGAATCATCACACAAACTATCAACTACTGCCGCATAAACATCCCAAATCCTCAAATACCGCTACATCAACAATCCAAATACCGTCAACTGCCCTCAACTGGTGATACAGGCTGTTGCCGCCCAAACCAAATACAGTCGCCAAATCAACAAACCAAGACCTCAACTACCACCGCATCAAAACCCTAATTCCTCAAATACCGCGGCATTAACAACCATTACCCCCAACTACCTCCTCATCAACATGCCAAAACCCTCAAATACCGCCGAATCAACACCTTAAACCCAATAAAATCGCCAAATCACCACCACAAACACTCAACTCCTCCCACATCAACACTGAAACCATCACCTTTCGCCGCATTATCACACAATGCCCCAATTACTGACAAATCAACACCTCAAATGAATATCTTGGAACATTCTTTTGTTATAGATTTTATAAAAGATATGAAAATGTCAGAAGAACTAATCGTATATCTCGTCATAATGTCTCGTACGAACACTTTTTCAAACCATACTATTATATCTATAAGCCACACATGTCCATTGATGAAGGTGTAGTAGGAATGGTTCTGAATTTAGTCCAAAAATTTGTCGACGCATATCCTCTTTTCAAAAATAATGTTTATATGGCAACCGTGTACGCCGACCCAGCCGATGATTTAATATCACGCCAGATATACAAAGCCGATCTAGATGAACACTTTATTCATAATCACTTAGTGGGTAAGAAAAACATAAAATTCAGTCTTAATTAAACCTTTTGACGGCTATTCTCATATTTATCAATATTAGGAATAATGCCGGAATAGGGTAACCGGACGTTCGACTTCGGCATGTTACAAACTTTGAATGTTTGTCCTGCCTACTCTTCAATGTAATGGAAAATGTACTGCTATAAATGACACATGGAAACCCCAAATATACAATTTAGCTCATATTAGGTACGTATATAGATCAGTATAGTTAGTGGGGTGTCAAATTTAACAAAGGGGCAGGAAAAATTCGACACTACCATCGATTTTTGATCCAGAAAGCGAAACAAAACTTAATAACAGATCAGGGAAATCTAAGTTGAAAAGAAAATTAGCATGCAATTTGCATCAGTTTCATGTTGAAAGCGTAGTAACTTTCTCATTTAAAATCTTCAATTTCAAATTTCTAGCACATACCTACCTTGGTTTGAGAGAGAACAAAAATATTCAAATTTTTATTTGCATAATTAGATTGAATTTAATTACACGATGAAGAAATTGGTAAACAAACAAATATTTTTTCCCTAAATTTCTACGTTGCTTGGTAATATATTTTTTTACCCAAAAGATTATTCAAAATATTTTTACACACATATTTGGTCGTAACGTTCATATGTCGAATCACATATGGAAAAAAATGATAATTTTCCAGACTTTCCTTTTCCTCCATTTCGACTATATTCTTTCAAATATTGAAATTAACACTATCAAATATATAGGATTTAGTATGTGTGTAACTCCTTTTTCGTTAGTCACCCAGAATCAACCTGCGACGTAGACAACTGTCCTAAAATAAGATTTCCCATTCCTTATCTTGGCTATGCTTCGCCTAAAGTTCTACTCATGTACAAATATGTGATGAGAAAACAATGTAATTTCATGTCTTTTTGGTTATAGGAATCTTTAAGTTCGAGTTATATAATGATATTGGATATGTCATCATGGACCCTGCTGATAGCATAATGGATCCTGTTGTTATTATGGAAAGTGAAACTGTAATTGTACGGAGAGGTGAGATGTTTTGCAGCATATTGGTATCTTCGTGTTTTTTCTTATTTCTTTAACACTGTCCCTTTTCAAAATATTTTATTTTAACTGAAACTTCTTACTTTTCCTTATTTTTTAACTTTCATATACAGGGTGAGCCAAAAGTCACAACCCAGTTGTTGTTCTGGAAAGTAACACTGAAATTAAATAGAGAGGTGAGAGCTCTTATAGCGATCATATTGTAACGTTTGTTTTTATTTATTATTATTTTTTTTNCTTTTTTTTTATTTTTTTTATTTATTATTTTTTTTTTTATTTTGTTAACACTGTATCTTTATTTAACTTCTGATTTATTGACTTTCATATATACTCTTGTTATATTTAAATAAGTCATCTTACTTCAGGCTTAAGCCAGTCCGGCCTAGATTATTTAAATTTTCATAATATATCTATTGTCTGGAATCCAGCGATCTTACGATTCTTCTAATTATTTTAATATACTATCTTATGCGATGTTTTTAATCAATCAGTTTGTATTAAGTAACAGCAGCGACAGTGCCGTGGCCGGCAAAACAAAACTATGGGCACAAGATCAGCGGGGATTTGTAACACTGTCTCTGCTTAGTGTGTTAGTTCCTTTAACATCACTTTGTAAATCCATGATCTTTTTTGTCGCAGAATTAAGACTGCTACGTTCTATTTCACCATTTTCAACAGATTTATTAATTTTAATTAAAAAAATATAAGAATTCCGTCATGACCCAGCTAGCGTTATGTTGTCCGGTCATGAGAAAAGGTTGAATCTCTCGGGAACGGTGAGAGAACAAGCAATATTTTTTACGGAACTAACCAATACAAACGTAGCATCAAACATAGAGCTCAGAGAACTTGGAAATTCCGGGTCATCTTTGGAATTTCCAAATTTTCGTTTATTTCAGCTCTAGTATAGGGGGATAAAGGCATTACATGTTGTTGTTTTTTAGAAGTGGGTTTCTGAATCAACCTGTATACATGGTGTTTGGCTAATAAATTTGGCACCTCGATTTGAATATGGTGGGTTTCTGTGTTCAAATTAAACATATTTT
>CM022876.1:4837201-4855477 GCA_012654025.1 Pachypsylla venusta | reverse complement strand
AAACCGATTTTGATAGTAAGAGGACTTGGCCGTATTTTATTTAGATTTTATTTACAATTTTCACACTGAGGCAGACAAATATATAAAAAGTATAGTGTGACATAAGACGAAGAAATGTATATTCTTTTGTATTATGTCACCTTTTTGCGGGCATCATGTTATTATTTATTATTAATTGTGGCGGGCTTTCCTTTCGGAATTCCACTAGTTAGTACAATTGCACACCAGTTTTCCACGTCACTATATTTATTTCTCACCCAGCCCTGAAATTGTCGAACCCCTAATGAAGTTCAGCAACGATTCTACTGGGTTAGAGTGTATCTCTATGAGTTCACAACCCGCGAACCCTAGCGTCCTGAATCGTTGTAGCGCCATATATGGGCGGTCAAATACAATGTGCGAAGCCGTCTCCTCTTCTTCTCCACACATCCTGCACATCGCTGTTCCCTTGTTGACCCCTATAGTTTTTAGATGTTTCCTTAGGACACAGTGACTCGTCACCAGCCCAATCGCCAGTCTGATGTCGCGCCTGCTGAGATTCACAATGTTCTTTGCTGTTTACTCTGAGGGGCCAGTAATCAACCTCTTTGAGAAAGGAAGTCCTGTGACCCCGTTCCGGGTCTCCCTGTGTTTTCCAAAGAACCAGTCTTCTATAGCTGTCTTGGACAAGCATTTCGCCATGCCAACCGCCTGCTCCGGACCAGTGAATGGTGTCGAGGAACCTGCCCTGGCTAGCTCATCAGCTTTTTCATTTCCCTCAATGACCTCGTGTCCAGTGTTTACCAAAAAGTGGCTAACCATTTTTATAATGCAACAATTTGGGATTAAGCTAAATTAACTTTTATAATAAAATATTCATTCTACCTTTCTGAAAAACCATCATACAAATTATTTTCATTCTTTCAAATTCTAAATTAGTTGGAGAAGAAACATCATAAAAGAGCCAAACTCTAACTCAAGAGCTACCGAAGGGACATTTGAAGATAGAATGAATGATTATTATTATTATTATTATTATTATTATTTACTGTAATGTGTCAGAGGGTTAAAAAACCTCTGACACATTACAAAATTGGGAACCAAAATATCCCCCACCCTTAATATTCAACAAAATTATAAATATATATATATAAAAAAAAAGTTAATCAAAACAGAAAATTGGATTGACAAAATTGAAATAAACTGCAAAATTAAAATGACCTGTAAAGAAAACTGAAATTGTTATTAGTAGGTACCTGAAAAAGAAAGAAAAAAAGTTAGTTGGTGAACTCCTGTAGGCTATAGGGAGCAATTTCTAACAGACGATTTTTTAAGTACAACTTAAAATCTTTGTAGTTCATGCTTTTATTAGCATTATTTATTTTGTTATAAATTTTAATACCTTTATCCAAAATTGATTCTCCAAAAATCATTAAATCTTTTGCATTCCTCGTGTTGTAAGATATTTTATTTATTATTTTATTATATATTTTATTATAAAGGTTAAAAATTGTTAGCCACTTTTTGGTAAACATTTCTTCAGCCGTCTGGTGCGCTAACATCCAGGTACCCAATTTATATGGATCCTGTTCCTCCTGGACACATCATTGAGGAGCTGTTTACACTCCCAAACCAACTTGTAGTTGGTTTGGTTTGCCTCAAGAGCCTTTAGGGCTGCTTGACTGTCTGTGTAGACCGAAATTGTCTTATTGTTTAGGTCCATTTTTATATACCGTTGCAGGCACCTGAGAATGGCATATACCTGGAACACCGTAGTGTTTGTCCCCACGGATAGTTCTATCCTGGGGCCGACTCCGTAGACGCCGCCCCCCGTGCCATCCCCAGTTTTGGAGCCATCTGTATAGAACACAATATCTTCTTTTATTACACTGTCCCTTTTATTCTTCCAATAGTCCCGCGTATGGATGCACGTTCTTACCGATGGAGTAGGACAATGTTTTGTAGTCATGATCTTTTATTACATTGTCCCTTTTATTCTTCCAATAGTCCCGCGTCTGGATGCACGTTGTTACCCATGGAGTAGGGCAATGTTTTGTAGTCATGTGTACTGGTAACATGACTAGTTCATCGTTGATGATAGTTGTGATTCTTGAATGTCCAATCCATGATTTCTTGTTCATCCATAGATTGTTGATCTCCAGCCTGTAAGACCCCATCCTTGCCATTCCCTTGATATAGATATCAAGTGTTGGAATGTTTAATAGAGCCTTCAGCGCAAGAGTCGGCGATGTTCTCATCATTCCCGTAATGCCTAGACAGGCTTGTCTTTGAAGACTTGCGAGCTTTCTTATTACAGTTGTTTGTTCTGCCTTTGGCCACCAATCAAGTGCCCCATAGGTTATCTTAGGTCTGATCACCATTTTATATACCCATAGGACCATATTAGGTTTCAGACACCAGGTTTTTCCAATTAATCTCCTGCAAGTGTTCATGCAAATATTCGCTTAGGTTATCTAACTCGTATTTGACTTTTCCATGTGGTATCGCAATAGTAGTTCTGATTCACACTCATTCAACAAGGCTTATTCATACTCACAATCAAAAACAATCATTCCATTCAACCGATTATCCATTCGCACTAAAAAAAAAAACGCAGATCTGCTTCAAAAAATTTTGTTACACACTACAGCGATCCAATCAATTTCTAATTTCTGCTCTTGCCTTTTTTTCGAGTTTTCAAACACGTCGCAATACCTTATAGCAAACTTTCTTGTGTTATTTATCCCGAGCAAGACACTGACTGGCAGATTCAACAACTNTTTTTTTTGTATGTTAATGTATTTGTTTATTCATTTATTTAAATATGTTCCCATTTTAGGATAATTTTGAAAATAATGGCTATCAGAATGGAGTGGGGCTTGCGATGCTGATGGAATAGAACTTCAAGAAATGGCAAACGAATCCAGATTCATGGTAACGTCAAACGCAAATTTAGGATGAAGAAAAATTACAGCGGTAGAGTTCCAAGCACTTTATCGTGTGAAAGCAAAGTGACGGTTCAATGTGAGGTGAAGAAAAATACACCATAACCACATTTCGTTTTTGTTTACGAGTCAAATCAAATTTACGTGAAGGGTGAAGCTGAATTTTGATGTCCCAATACAGTGTGGCGATGACAATATGGTCAGCCGTTCAATTTGCAGCTAGAATGATGAATGCAGAATTGAAAATTACCAACCCCACAGACGAAGATTCAATACAGAAATCAACCAAGCAGATCAATTTTAATATTACCTAATGTAGACGTAGGTGTTGAAGAATATCCAATGTCAAGCTAGAAGCAATGATAGAAAAATGCTACACTCTGCTACCCAGTAGACATTCCAGAGTCAGGGAGTGAAGATGTTCAATGATAATTACAAACAGACCATTGTAGTTCGAGTTGATGATGATGGAAATCAGAGGGAAACGTGAGGCGAAGAGAAATGTATGTGAAATGAACTTTGTAGTCATGATTTTGGTATTGGGAGTCCTGATGCGAGAGCCAATTTTGCTGATCAATGTGGTAAAGTGTAAGGATAGTCCAGATCCAGAGCAGCATGTCATGAAATTGAGATTAATCAACAAGGAGGAACATAGAAGTTTACCATCAATTATCAGCATCGAAATCACCCAGCAGCCATCCTTTTATATCTGTGTTGCTTAGATGTTTCAATGTGTTTGTGTTGTTATATTGTTTTTTAAATGCTCAAATGAAGGAAGGGAGATAAAAAGTAACATTCAGGCTATTAAGATACATATTAGGCACATATTGGGTTGACTGGATTCTTCACAGAAGGTTTAAAGCACTAGACCAAAGGGACTTGGACTTTAAAAGAAGGGGAAGATGTTGCATGGCAACTGGCTTCGCCATTTTCATCGAGTTACTTCTTGATGAAAGTAAGTTTTAATGAGCAAGAGTTGTGAAGAGCTATAGTCAAACTTAGGAAATAAACGTGTCGATAATATATGAATTTACTATTATCTAATATGATAGTTAGATACCTAAAACGAACGGAAGATTAACCTTAAATATAAAGAGAGCCCTTTCGGGAGGTCAGGTCATTCTGTGTAATTCTAATCATTTGCTTTCTAAGTACTCTATCTTTTTCGGGAATGGAATCTCTCTCCGAGTGCTTCATTCAAAATTCCCTTTCTCCCTTTGAGGCCCGAAATTCCCTCAAAAAGGAAAATTCCCTGCCTTATACCATCACTGCACTTATTTTCTGTTTGACACTTCCCTGGATAAGTGATCCTCGTTATAAACTGCTGGCCGTTTCTTATCACTGCATATTTACCTTGATTGCCCGTTATATTATATACTAACTGTAGTGAACATCAGATATTTTAAGAACGAAACATATTTTAAGCAACTCGAAAAATAAAGTAATATATTTTTTTTTTCACTTTCAGGGGGGAAGAAGAATACAAAGTATGAAATTAAATTACAAACAAAATATTTTTATACCTTATTTTCTGTATTTTTTTTCTTTTTTTTTGGGGGGGGGGGACTGTTCCCTATTGTCCTTAAGAAGCAGCCGCGCCTGTTTGACAGACATATTTTGCCATCCATTAGATTGTAAGTTTCCTGTTAAGGACGACTAGCATATTCGTCCATGCTCTGTATATAGCATATTCGTCCATGCTTTGTATACAGCATATTCGTCCATGCTTTGTACAAATGGGTTTATTATTTTAATGGTTGAAAAATACCCCCAAAAAAATTCATTCCATTTTTTTTTTTTTNATTTTTTTTTTTTTTTTTTCTTAACCAAATAAAAAAAGTGGGGGGATTTTTTTTATGAGTCATAATTAGACCCTAAATTTGACATTTTAGACAAGATGCGGATTTTAATGAAAACCGCTAATATAAAATGGCAAAACCTACAATGGTATGTCTGATTGCACTCGAAGCAAAAATGTCAAATATCATTGAAATCGGTCAACGCTGAGTGACAAAACTTCCCTTCACACGGCGCGGCGGACAAACGGATTTTTTTAATTCGATTTTTCTATTCTACGTACGTATTATTTTTCCTTACGGTTCATTTATAATACACCAAAAACAAGATTTATATGTTTCGCGAGATTTATATGATTCAGTGTATAGTTTTTTTGGGGGGAAGGGGATCTATTCCATCTACTTTTCGATGTATCTTACTGTCTTTGGCTAAATATTTAGTGATAACCGAAAATCGGAAAGTCCACCGTAACTCAAAAACGGTTGGACAGTTTTGAATAATAATAATAATATTTCTGGAATCTAAAGCCTAAAGTTTAGGGGTCTTTTGTTCCCATATATTTTCCGATATGTCTTATCGTTTTGTCCGTTTTAGTTAAAGAATTAGTGACACTCAATCAAAAATCGGAAAATTGGCCCTAAGTGGAAAATGGTTAAACGTGTTTGAAACTGGAAAATTGTTAGACGTTTTTCACTAAAGAGCAACGTCCACAGCCGAAGGCTTTCCAAATCCTTTTAAAATATAGGTAAATGACAGCAGAAAAAAATTATAGTGATAATATCACATATCGACTTCAAACTTTAAAAGAGGAACATCTACATTCGATGGTAGTTGTTTTTCGGTACTATTTAATTTCGGAATGTACCTAGTTGTCCTAATTCTTCCAGAAAAGCAAAAAAAAAAGAAAAAAAAAAAGACATCGAAATATTTCACCAATACAATAATACAACACTTTTATTATCCTAAATTCTTATATGGTAAGGTACGGAAAAAATAAATAATATTTGAAATTAAGTTATATTATAATTTCAAATCGTTTAACTATCCTTAGTAAAGTAAACGTAAATAATTTTTGAAATTAACTTATATTACAATTTCAAATCGTTTAATTATTCTTAGTAAAGTAAAAATAAATAATATTTGAAATTAAATTGTATTACAATTTTAAATCGTAATCGTTTAACTATTCTTAGTAAATTAAAAATAAATAATTTTTGAAATTAAATTATATTAAAATTTTAAATCTTTTAACTATTCTTAGTAAAGTAAAATTAAATATTTTTTGAAATTAAGTTATATTTCATTTTCAAATCGTGTATCTATTCTTAGTAAAGTAAAAATAAATAATTTTTGAAATTAAATTATATTACAATTTCAAATCGTTTAACTATCCTTAGTAAAGTAAACGTAAATAATTTTTGAAATTAACTTATATTACAATTTCAAATCGTTTAATTATTCTTAGTAAAGTAAAAATAAATAATATTTGAAATTAAATTGTATTACAATTTTAAATCGTAATCGTTTAACTATTCTTAGTAAATTAAAAATAAATAATTTTTGAAATTAAATTATATTAAAATTTTAAATCTTTTAACTATTCTTAGTAAAGTAAAATTAAATATTTTTTGAAATTAAGTTATATTTCAATTTCAAATCGTGTATCTATTCTTAGTAAAGTAAAAATAAATAATTTTTGAAATTAAATTATATTACAATTTCAAATCGTTTAACTATCCTTAGTAAAGTAAACGTAAATAATTTTTGAAATTAACTTATATTACAATTTCAAATCGTTTAATTATTCTTAGTAAAGTAAAAATAAATAATATTTGAAATTAAATTGTATTACAATTTTAAATCGTAATCGTTTAACTATTCTTAGTAAATTAAAAATAAATAATTTTTGAAATTAAATTATATTAAAATTTCAAGTCGTTTAACTCTTTTCAATACGATTCAAATTTAAAATAAGACGATAATGTCTTTGTCTTTCTATTACTAACTAGGGATGTGGATATAATTTCGATGTTCTATAATATTGATATTAGACATTCGATATTATCGGTAATAACCCCAATAATAGCTCTCCAACTTTGGATAACAGTCCCGAGCCTTTAGATGACATTCCCGCCGTTCATGTCAAAACGCCTATTGTCTAGACCAAGGAAGCGGCCAAAAGCAAAACCATTTCCAGCAATCTGTCTGGCAGAGTTTCAAACCCTGTTGTCCGTCCTGCCAATAAGGTTGTCTCTACTTCGCGTACACCTCTGGTTCAGTCCACCCAACGGTACTTCTCCAAAAAACGGGATTCGAACTCGATCAACCCAAAAGGTTCGGTAGAATGGTAATACCAGAACGTTGGGGGTATTAGGACGAAAATTAATGATCTGAAACGAAATTTTGAGCCTTCTTGTTATGTAGTGAATGATGATTTTTCGTGAAGTTCGTGGGATATGAGGTATACCGTTCGGACAGAGATGTTAATGTCTCTAACAAGTCCAGGGGGGGAGTACTTATTGCCGTCCGGAGTAGTCTTAAGTCCAATCTTGTACTAGTTGCGACCCCGTCACCTTCTCTTGACCACATATTTGTCTCTGTTGGCGTTCCGGGTCAAAGTTTCATCCTCAAATGTGCGTATATTCCCCCCTTCCTGTCCTCCAGAGATATATGTTGAGCACTGTTGAGTGGTGGAGGAGTTGGTGTCTAGGTACCATGGTGCTCTATTCTTCTTGTGTGGTGACTACAGTCTGCGTTCAGCAAGTTGGAGCTATGATGTGGAGTGTGGTATGTTGGTCGACTGTGTTCCATCCTCTACTGCTGTGCATGTGTGTGAGATCTTTAATTGTCTTTCATTTTTTCAGGCTAACACTTTATCTAGTGACACTCAAATTAGAACTTGTACCCCGCTCGATTTTCTTCATTCTAACAGTCATCATCATAATGCCTTCACGTTTTCCGTACCTTTGGACAACAAAATTGAGTGTCTTCTCCTGGATCATCATTACCTGGATTATTTGAAATGCGATCTTCCTTCCTTGACATCCTTTTTGAATAACACGGTCTGGGAGATAATACTCTCTCAGAAAGATGTGAATCGTGTTGTGGATGATTTCAATGATATCTTGGTGAGTGATATTGAGCGGTTTACACCGTCCAAATACTACCGTCTCAGTACGTTTCCAAAATGGTTTTCCAACCATTTAAAGAAATTGACGCGAGAAAAGAAGAAGGCTCAACTCCTGTACAAAGATTCTAATCTTGAGTCTGACTATCGTAAATTTTCCGATTTGCGTGCTAATTGTAAATTATTAAGTGCTCAGTGCTATGCTGAGTATATTGACAAAGTCAATGGGCGTGTTCTATCGGATCCAAAATATTTTTAAGCTTTTTCTGCGGAATCTCGGAAGGTTTCTGGGTTCCCTAAACAAATGTTTTTTTAAAAATGTAAGTAGTTCGTCTGCTGCGGAGTCAGTCAATTTATTTGCCGATTCTTTTCTTCGGTATATTTAAAGTTGGACACTCCTGTACCTCAATATTCTAGTGTGGATGCTATTGATTTTAACAATATATACTTTTCACATTATGAAGTTTTTAAAGCCCTCTCCACATTACCATCCAAGACTTTCGCTGGTCCGGACTCTATTCCTTCATTCATTCTGAAAAATTTAGCCTTTGTCTTATCTCGTCCCCTTACTATAATCTTCAATATGTCATTGTCTTCAGGTATCTTTCCTTCAGCATGGAAGTCTACCTTTTTATTTCCCATTTATAAATCGGGTGAGAAGAGTGACATTGATAATTACAGAGGCGTTTGTATCCAGTCATCGAGACATAAAATTCTTGATTACCTGATCAGCAGGAAGTTGTCTTTTTGCTGTAAACAATTCATCGCTGCAGAGCAACATGGTTTCATGGCTAAACGCTCTGCAGTGACTAACCTACTTTCTTATCAGCACGATGTATTGCGTTCTTTTCAGTAGGGATCTTCTGTGCATTCGATATACACAGATGTGAGAAAGGCATTTGATCGTGTAGATAGTGCTTTTCTTGTATCCAAGTTGCGATCATACGGTCTTAGTGAGCAGTTCCACAAGTGGCTTACGAGTTACCTTCATGACAGAACGCAGCGGGTAAAAATTGGATCCTCTGTTTCTATACCCATCCATGTTGCCTCTGGAGTGGGACAAGTTAGCCACATTGGTCTAGTCTTGTTTAGCCTGTTTAACGACCTTCCTGATCATATTCATTACTCATCTCTTCTTATGTTCGCTGATGATGTCAAAATCTATAAATTAATTAATTCTATTCAAAACTGTATTTACCTCCAGGAGGATGTTTCGAGGTTTGCGGAATGGTTGTCTGGCAATGGACTTCAGCTCTTGTTGAACAAATGTGTGGTCATGACATTCTCCAGGTGTTCCAGGGAGTACATTTTACCTATTCGATTCAATCTGCTCCTCGTAATTGAGGTTAAGGATCTTGGTATAATTTTTGATAAGAAACTTTCCTTTGCTTCTCATATTTCCAACCTTGCCATGCGTTGCTTCAGACTTCTGGGTTACATCAAGGTTTATCCACTGAAGCCTTCTATCTCCTCTATATTGCTTTGTTCTTTACTGGAATTCAGTAGTGTAGTGTGGTCCTCTCAGAAAAATAAACCCATGTGTCACATGGGCAGAGTTTTTTTCTTTCGATATGACAATCCTATAACTCACACAATTGGACGTAAGTGGGGTTGTAATATCGAAACGATTATATCAATATATTTTCCCAGCTTATATATCGAAAGAAATATTTTCGACATTCCGATACATCCGAACAAGAATATCAGATTCTTTAACGACTGCAATTTGTAACACGTTTTGTGTCACAAGTTACAGCATTGGCAAGCGCTCTTTCCTATTCAATTTCGGTCGCGGGTTCGATTCCCGTCAAGGTGTTTTCTTTTACAAGGAAAAAATTCTCTCTTTGCTTTATATACTCAGAATTATCAACATTTTCAACCTGCATTTGCTGAGTTTGCAAAACAAATTTACTACCCAATGTTCGAACCTTGCGTGTGTACACCTACTTTAAACACCGCAAATAGAATGCATTCAAAACGCCTAACAAGTTATACAATGAATGGACACAAAAACAGATCATCACAAACCATTGTAAAGTGAGTGAGCTTTTCTCTCTCATTTTTATTAATTGATATTTTTACGTGCAATTTTTTGTCAATATTTGCGAACTTAATTTTCCGAGAATACTTTTTTTACTTTCCTTATCCTATAAAAAAGAAATTTTCAATGTCGAGTTTTCAATGCCAAAACACGTTTCGGGGCCCCAGAGCCTAAATCTCAAATTTCAGCCATTGGTCCGTGTGTGCTTGTGTGCGTGTCTGTCTGTCTGTGAAAAAAGATAACTCAAGAACGGCATGTTTTATATCATGAACAGCAAAATAAGCTTTTGCTGGAAATCGAATACAGTAGGCGGTTTTCGCATATTCTGTTTAAAATGAGAATAGCTAGATCTTTAACCTTGGTGCCTATTCATATCAATTTCATACAAGAAATTGAAGAATACAACTTAGGTTGTTGTGTAATATATTTGTTGGCCGTAATTAGCGGTTGAAGGCACTTTTTGGCGGTTCCGCCTAAAACCAGAATAGAACTTGAAACTTGGTGACAATTCATATCAATTTCTTATAAGAAATTGAAAAATATAACTTATATTGAAGTGTAATATATTATTGTATTTCCGCTCTGTTTTGCAAAACTTTTCAATGGCAAAACCTGTTTTGCCATTGAAAACTCGATATCGAAAATTTCAATCCATTACAATACTTTCTTATTTTTTTATAGATAAGGAAATTCGTGTGATGTTCACACCAGATTTTTTTAATTTAAAATCAGTCCATTTTTTTCCGTACACCAAATGCATTCTATAAACAATTAAGTCTGACTTCATTTATTCGCCCAATTTATGTCTCCCAATGAGCCCATCAAGTCACATTCCTGATCCAATATGTCGGATAGAAAATATCGACCATCCATTTACATCGAATGAAAAGTATCGATACTAAATATCGGATAAAATGTTCCGATACATCGATATGTTTAAAATATCGAAATTAAATTCCCTTACCGAAAAGAAATAGAATCATCTTTATACCGAAACTGGTGATTTAATGAGTCAGATCTTATTGAATAGAAGGAGAAGTCCCAATTGTAATTTCAATGCACAGCTACCCGTCATTTATCATTATTATAGTCTACACCAGTAATTTCATTTACCAATGTTGCATAAAGTCCAATAAAAGTTTTATCTCTCGCAAGGATAGCCACCATCTTTAATTTTTCAAACAAAGCGACTTTTTCGTCTTCCCGATCTCCATGTGCTCTTGGTAATACAGATGATGCTATAGTGAGTGCTTCATTCAATTCAGAATTCTGTAAAGATAATAAATACATATTATACAGAGTAAAAATCGAGGGGGACAATTCAGTTTCATTAGGCAACGTGACGTCCTAAGCCCATGTAAACATAGAAGGTTTGAAACATTAGGCGATGCGACTGTCCTAAGTCCATGTACATATAGAAGGTGTGGTGTGAGGAAGCTTGAAAACATTAGGCGACGCGACTGCCCTAAGTTCATGTAAACATAGAAGGTTTGGTGTGAGGAAGCTTCGAAACATTAGGCGACGCGACGGTCCTATGCGCATGTAAACCTAGAAGGTTTGGTGTGAGGAAGCTTGAAAACATTAGGCGATACGACGGTCCCAAGCCCATGTAGACAACGAAGGTTTGGTGTGAGGAAGCTTGAAAATATTAGTTGACGCGACGGTCCTAAGCCCATGTAAACATAGAAGGTTTAGTGTGCGGAAGCTTTGAAAAATTAGGCGAAGCGACGGTCCTAAGCGCTTGTAAGTATAAAAGGTTTGGTTTGAGGAAGCTTGAAAACATTAAGCGACACGACGGTCCTAAGCCCATGAAAACATATAAAACCGGTGATAGGAAGTTTTAAAAGGAAATCTGTAAACCAGATATAGCAAATATGAGAAAAGTCACCGGCAAAAAGCAATCTTTATTGATACTTTGGAGTGTGGAAAGCAAGCGAAGGTTAATATACCAGGAAAGGGCACAGATAAAGGGAGAAGTCACTGGACAAATTGTTTTGACATGTTAGAATTGAGAAAAGCAACGCCAATCCCACATAGAATTGGGAAAAGTTGAAGTTAAGGAAAATGAAGACTGCGCAGAATTATTAACTTTCAGAGAACTCGCCATGCGATGCAGTTTGGTATCTTGTCCCCAAATATGATATTTTCCCCCATTTTTGGTTAGGTTATAGCTCTTTTACCCCAGTAACGTATCTTGAAAATATGTTCATTTTGAACACAGCAACCCACCATATTCAAAACGAGGGGTCAAATTTATTAGCAAAACACCATATGTACAGATTGACCCATGGACACCCCTCTCTAAAAAACAACAACATGTAATGCCTTTATCCACCTATACTATATATATTTATCCACCTATACTATATCGGTGGATATAAATATATATATATTTATCTATTTATAATATTTATTTATTTCATCCACCTATTCTATTCATATATATTTTGTGGTACGAAAGTTGGAAATTCCGACCCGAAATTTCCATATTCTCCGAGCTCTATCTTTTGTTCTTTGTTAGTACTGGTTTGTTTCGTAAAAAATATGACTTTTTCTCTCACCGTTCCGGGGAGATTCAACCGTTTTCATGATCGGATAACTTAACGCTAGCTGGGTCATAACGGAATTTTTATAATATTTTTTTTTTAGTTAAAATTAATGAATCTGTTGAAAACGGTAAAATAGAATGTAGTAAGTCATAATTCTACGACAAAAAGAGTAATGGATTTACAAATGATGTTAAAGGTACTAACACACTAAGCAGAGACAGTGCTATAAATGACCGCTGATCTTTAGATCACAATTTTAGTTTTGCCGGCCACGAAACTGTCGCTGCTGCTACTTAATACAAACCGATTTATAAAAAACATTGCAAAAGATAGTATAATTAATGTTTTCTGGGTTCAGTTCAAATTTTAACTCTGGAACTTTTAGTTTGGGTAGAAGCTTTATAGAAATCGTTAATCGGGTGTTTCCATTCTCATCTTTCGTCACTAGTTTTTTCAAAGGGTTTAGAATTTCTCTCTTAAATGTATGTTGCTGAGCTGAACAGAAAGGTTGTCCAATATAGTAGAGATGACTTTTTGTTTCACCTAATATAGCATGAGCTTGAATAATACTAGAAGTCATAGGATGGTAAATTCCTTGCTCGTCTTTATAAATGTATGGTAACCAACGGAAGATGTAAGAATCTGTACGAAAAGAAAATAGAAATGAAAAGTGATTTCTCTCTTTGAGTAGACATACTGTTGCCGGTCCTCAGACTTAATATCATGGTTCATCATGTGAAAATAAGTCTATTCCTTTGCCGGAGGTGAGGTTGTAGGAAACTGTCCAGGGGTTTTCCCCCTCAAAGCAGAATTTCTTGACTTTTTCAAGAATTGTTATGACAAAAGACTTTTTTTTTCTCATAACATTTTGACAATTAACTATATTTCTCCTAAGAAACACAAGATTTCCATGAATATTTCCGCTCCAAATTCATCTTCTTTTGATTTATTCAGACTCCACAATTGAAGGTGTTGTGGAATGGTTGAAGTGGTTTATATAAAAGCGACTGTTGAACCAACTCTGAAATCCCCACGGTCCGCGCTGGATTCCAGACAATGGATATATTATGAAAATTTAAATAATCTAGGCCGGACAGGCTTAAGCCTGAAGTAAGAGGACTTATTTAAATATAAGAACAGTATATATGAAAGTCAATAAATGAGAAGTTAAAGAAAGATACAGTGTTAACTTTTTGGAAGATGAGAAATAAAAAACGTTACAATATGATCGCTATCAGAGTTCTCACCTCTATATAATCTCAGTGTTACTTTCAAGGACAACAACTGGGTTGTGACTTTTGGCTCACTCTGTATATAAAAGTCAAAAAATAAGAAAATGTAAGAAGTTTCAGTTAAAATAAAATATTTTGAAAAGGGACAATGTTAAAAAAATACGTTACCAATATGCTGCAAAAGCTCTCACCTTTCCCTACAATTACAGTTTCACTTTCCATAATTACAATAGGATCCATTACGCTATCAGCAGGGTCCATTATGACATATCCAATATCATTATACAACTCGAACTTAAAGATTCCTATAACAGAAGACATGAAAATATATTGCTTTGCATCATTACAACCGGTTCTATTATACCATGAGCAGGGTCCATGATGACATATCCAATATCATTATACAACTCAAACTTAAAGATTCCTATAACAGAAGACATGAAAATATATTGCTACCTCATCACATGTTTGTACATGAGTTGACCTTTAGCCGAAGCATAGCCAAGTTACTGAATGAGAATTTTCATTTTAGAACAGTTCTCTACGTCGCATGGTGGATTCTGGGTCACTAACGAAAAAGAAGTTACATTCTAAATCCTAAATTTTTATAGTGTTAATTTCAATATTTTAAAGAATAAAATCGAAATGGAGTAGAAGGAAAGTCTAGAAAGTTATCATTTTTTCCATATGTGATTCGACATATGAAAGTTCCGGCCAAATATTTGTGTAAAAATATTTTGAATTATCTTTTGCGTAAAAATATTTTGAATTATCTTTTGCGTAAAAATATTTTGAATTATCTTTTGTGTAAAAATATACTACCAAACAACGTGGAAAGTTGTACAAAAATGATATTATTTACCCTGTAACGAGGTTTTGCTTCGGTTGCATTTCTAAGAAAAATCAATGCCCATACCCAATGCAAGATGTTAGCTTTCTTCTGATATGGAAAATATGCCCCATTCAGGGGCGGCCACATTAGGATCAACTGAAAGAAAATAGGGCAAAACTTTTTGTTGGTTTACCAAATTTCTTCATCGACTAGTTAAAATCAATGTAATTATGCAAAAAGAGGCTGAATATTTTTTCTCTCTCAAAACAACAAAAGTGCTAGAAATTTGAAATGGAAGATTTTGGATGAGAAACTGACTACGCTTTCATCATGAAACTGATACAACGTGCATGCTAATATTCTATTCAACTGAGTTTTCCTTGATCTGTTACTAGGTTTTGTTAAGTTTACAGGATCAAAAATCGATGGTAGTGTCGAAACTCCAAAAGGAAGAATATTCCTGCCACTTTTGTTAGAGTTTACTCCCCACCCTTTAAATTGATCTATAGAATATGTGCTAAACTGTATATTTGGGGGTTCCATGTTTCATTCATAGTCAAATACCATGAATATTGTTTTTACGCAGCCTGAACGAGCCTTATAAGGATATAAATATCAGTTTTAAAATTATTAGATTGGTTTATTTGAAATGAATCTGTAAGAAAAAAAATAGGCCGTGTCTATTTGTTGTTAGTATTACATGCAATTCAATGTTTTATAACTTGCAGTTATAATATTACCACTACTGGCCATAGCCATACTTTACAGGGCTGTGGACCTGTCTCAAGAGGGACCTGTGTTTTTACCTCAGGGTCTTCTGATTTCAATGTGTAGAAATGTTAACAATCCATCAGAGATATGGATTGTGTTAACGTCAGAGATATGGATTAGAAATTTAGAAAGTTTAAATCAATTTAGGTATGTAAGCAGATCATTTTGCATTATATTGAAGAGTACGAAGCACGCAGGACGAACATGCAAAAGGCGTAAAATGTCCTGACGAAGTCGAACGTCCGGTTACCCTATTCCGGCATTATTCCGAAATTCCGAATATTGATAAATATGGGAATAGCCGCAAAAAGTTTTAATTTAAACAGAATTTTATGTTCTCTTACCCACTAAGTGATTATGAATAAAGAGTTCATCTAGATCGGCTTTGTATATCTGGCGTGATATTAAATCATCGGGAGGGTCGGCGTACACAGTTGCCATATATACATTATCTATGAAAAGAGGATATGTTCCGACAAATCTTTGGACGACCAGCAGAACCATTCCAACTACACCATTATCAATGTTTATTTGTGGATTATAGATATAATAGTATGGTTTGAATAAGTGTTCGTACAAGACATTTTTACTAGATACACCATTATTTCTTCTGACATCGTGAAATCTCTTATAAAATCTATAAAAAAAGAATGTTCTAAGATATTCATTTTGGTTGTTGATGCAGCGAGATTTGAGGCATTGTCTGTTAATGCTGCAAAAGTTGATGATTTCGGTGTTGATGTGGCAGGAGTTGTGGGTTTGGTGTGTAAATTTGGCAATGCTTGTGGGTTTGGCTTGTTGATGCGGCGGAAGTTGAGAATTTGGGCTTTTGATTTTGCGATTATAGTGGGTTTTGGGGTGTTGATGAGGCAGTAGTTGAGGGTTTGGGGTGTTGTTGGGGCGGTAGTTGAGTGTGTTGACATGGTGGTTTTAGAGGGTTTCGGGTGTAAATTTGGGGATGCTTGTGGGTATGGGGTGTTGATGCGGCGGAAGATGAGGATTTGGGGTGTTGTTTTGGCGACGGTTATAGGTTTGGGTTGCTGATGCGGTAGTTCTTGAGGGTTTGGTGTGTTGATACTGCGCTAGTTGAGGATGCTTAGTATTATTATAAGTATAAAATATAATAATAATTAGGAGCATTTAAACTAAGTTGTAACAGGGGTGTTGAAGTTGCTATAACACTCCAAACTTCAACTACCACCGCATCAACAGCCCAAATCCAATACCCAAATCCTCAACTACCGCAGCATCAAGACAACTGCTTAGTATTATTATATCTTATAACCTCTTAACTCTATATAAGTGTACCTATGTAAAACATTGGGAATAGTAACGGGTTTTTAGGTTGCGTAGAAGGAGTTGGTAGTAGTATTGGGTTAGGTCAAAAAATAATAATAATAAAGTGCGTGCTGGAGCCTACTGGCTTAGGCTGGGTTGCGCAGCCTTCAACACTCATTTTTTTTTTTTTTTTTTTTTTTTTTTTTTTTTTTTTTTTTTTTTTTTTTNTTTTTTTTTTTTTGGAACCTAACACAATACTACTCCCAATTCGTTCTACCCAACAAACTTCGTGGTGTTTAGGTCAGTTCTATGATTTTGATTCAGAAACAACCACTTGAATATAATTATGTCAGCGAAGCATAGCCCAAATTACACTTATACGTACCACCACATATATATGGATTACTGTTGGAATTGAATATTGGGTTGTGAATGGAAAAGCTGTCATTTCCTTCGTCATTTTGAAAATTGCTTTGATATCAAACTAACCTAATCACACTTTCGATATTGCTGAAGGGTTGTGTAAGGACAACGTCTCTGACAATTGCTTTGATAACAAACTAACCTAATCATACTGTCCATAGTGTTGAAGGGATGTGTAAGGACAACGTCTCTGATAAAATTGCTTTGTTATAAAACTAACCTGAACATACTGTCCATAGTGTTGAAGGGTTGTGTAAGGACAACGTCTCTGATAATTGCTTTGATGCCACGTACAATCAAATTCAAATTAATATTATCATAAACTTGTGCTGCACTGATTGGATTTCCAAATACAGGTCTATCGGTGACGTTCTCTGTCAAAGTCAATCTTTCATTATTGGCATAATCGCATCCATACATTGATGATACTAAACCTTTGTCAGTAAAGAAAAGGAAAAAAAAATCCATAATAAATATGATAAAAATCTGGTGTTACCATTACACGAATTTCTTTATCTATAAAAAAAGAAGAAAGAATTGTAAAGGGCTGAAATTTATGATGTTTAGTTTTCATTGACAGAAAACGTCTAATAGTGAATTTCTCTAAAAATCGTCGAAAACCGACAGCGGTAAATTCGACTTAAATAAAAAGCTTCTTAATTGTTTTACTTTCCGTGTCTGGATAACCAATACCGTAAAAAATATTCCCTCCAGTACGTAGCCATGTTTCTAGCACTCCAGTGCTGTGTATATGTCCCACGTTCATTAAATGACATTATATTATAACATTATGCTCTTGCTAATTCAAACATCTCCCTAATTCGAAGGTCTTGATAATTCGAAAAAAAAACGAAAAAAAACAAAAACAAAAAAAAAACAGTTCCCCACAATTTCGAAATATCGAGACTTGACTGTAATTCTATAATACCTACCTCCCGCTATACAGTCTTCTAATCTGAATATTAATTAATTAAAATGCATCAAAAATTCAAGGAAGCTGGCCAGTCATCAAAGAACTATCACAAACTCGGCATGCAAAATGATTCCCTTTCTTGGTTTTTATTTTTAAAGGCTTTTATTTAACTTGCTTTGTATGTATGTTTGTGGGTAAATCTTAGAAATTAAATTTAACCCACTTCCTATTGTCCGATTGAGCTGAAATTTGGCACCGTGGTAGATCTTCCACGACAATTGAATGTGGTTTGGTTTTGGTTGGGGTCATTTCGTTACGGCCACTTTTCTGGCCGATTTTTATAAAAATTTCAGAAATTTTCCGATTTTTGGCCAATATCTCAAGATTTG
>CM022876.1:4819971-4836854 GCA_012654025.1 Pachypsylla venusta | reverse complement strand
TATATAAAATCAAGCTAGGATGAAGTCCCCCCCACCATCATCATATTATAGAACTCTATCTCATCTCTAGCGACTGAGTATAAATTCAGATTTAGTCTACTTGATAATGTCGTAACTGACGAAAGCGCTCGTGACTCAACAATTATTTTGCAGTTGATACAACTTTTTTTTTTTTCTATTTTGAAATTTATTTTTTATATTTCATAATGACTGCAAACATCCTATATACCATCTCTAAATTTATTATAATATTGTTTTGATCCAAGAGAAGTACAGACTGCTTGCGATGTGATGAGGCGTAAATCATACTTGAGTTTGTGGAAGATGCTTGAGGGTGACATTCCCATCAGCAGAGTCTACCTGAGCTGATGGTGTAAAATAACGCAAAAAGTAACTCTTTAATATCATTATTTTTGTTAGTCTTGCGTTATTTACTTAATTATATGCTCGTATAAGACATCCCCATTGACGGAAAAAAGTTAAATAAAAGTTAAACTCCATCTATAAAACATACCAACGTTGAATGTGAAGAGAAAAAATTAAAAAGTTTACTTTAAGAGGGGCAGAATTGAGTGTAAAAATGCCAACAGACGAAGCTTAGTGTATAGCACGCTCGTCTTGTTTTTCTTGGCGTTGCAAATCTATTACTTTGCTTGATTACAGTGATTGTTATGGTTCTGAGTGCCACGATTAGTAGGAATCAATTGTTGGTACTGTCACTGCTTAGTGCGAATGCCATAGTCTGTTTTAGGAGGTCGAGGGCTCAGTCCCCCCCAGATTTTCGGGTCTTACACTACATAAAATAGGAAAAAACATTTGTTATATACAGGGTGTTTGGCTATAAATGGGACCCCGGAATATGATGGATAGCTGAGATCAAATGGAACATTTTTTACGAAATTCGTTAGTGAGCTAGACGAAGCATAACCGAGTTACAGGGTGGAAAAGGTCATTTTTGGAAAACTTTCAACGTCGCTTGGTGGGTTCTGTGTGACCGAAAAAAAAAAGATGGACACTTAATCCTAGTTTTTGATGGCGATGATTTCAAATATGCCATCAAAAATTTAAAAAACAAAAGTAAAATGGGGGAAAACCTGAAAAGTGATCATTTTTTTTTTTATCTGTTCTCAAATGTGGTTCAACTTATGAAAAGAGCGTCTCTTTCTAAGAACTTTTGTGTAAAGAAAAATTAAAAAATCGAACAAAAAATTCAATTCCCATGTTAAGAGATATCCACGAAAATGGTCCGATTACGATTATGAATAGAAATGAGCTCCAATTAAAGTCCTGGACACAACTATCAAATTAGAATTTCAAAAAAAGAGCGTGAAGCAAAATGGCAGCCTTCCAAAGTCCAAAAAATGTTCGATTAAAGGTATTTTTTCTTTTTTTCTCGTTTGATTTTTTAGTCTTTTTTTCTCGTTATGACAGTAAATGAGTATAACAAAAAAGAAAAAAAAAAAATCAATTTGTGAATTTTCATATTTCTGCATATTTGAAATCACCGCCATCAAAAACTCGGATTAAGTGTCCATATTCTTTTTGTTCTGTCACACAGAACCCACCAAGCAACGTTGAATGTTGTCCAAAAATGACTTTCTCCACCCTGTAACTCGGCTATGCTTCGTCTGGTCCACTATCGAACTTCGTAAAAAAAATTCCATTCGATCTCATCTACCCACCATATTCATGGGTCCCATTTATAGCCAAAAACTCTGTATACAATGGTTATACAGGTATGATGAACAGAAAATTTAAGCCGCACAGAATTTTAAGCTAGGCCCCTTATGATGAATGCTCATATAAGTGTACAAGAAATTAAATTTCATATTTGAGCCAAATAAATGAAATTGAGCACTTACAGTTTTCAATTAGGATTGTTAGGCAGAACACACAGCTTAGGAGCAATCTCATGACGAACAATATGTGGACTATAGCAAGTGCAAAATATTTGAGGAAGTTGATAGGTCAAAACAAGTAGATCGTTTTATTTTTCGAAATGTGCATGACTAGAAGTTTTTAATTTTTGACAGCAGTGACGTCCCGTGAATATTTAGCCGGGGAGGGCTACAATAGAATTGCAAAAAAAAAAAAACTAACATGGAAAAAAATGAAATAGAAATTTATAGCTTACCTTATAAGTATTTTATTGAACAAGTTCTTCTTTCTTTGGAATTATATTTATATTTTCTAAACTCAGACATTATTATATTTCTTAGTTAGAAAATCATTGGAAGAATTTTCAGTAATAATTTTTTCGTAGGTTAAAATGTTTCGTGTTCAAAATTTGCCTAAAATCCATTATTGGATTAAAAAATGGATTTAATTGAAAGTGATAGTTACAGAATAACAAAATTATCAAAATCTGCCGGGATGGCTGCATGCATATGTCACTGAGCTGGTTTCAGATAAATGAATTGCTGTGTCAACATTAAACACCAGGATATTAATTATGCGGCTTTTGTTTGGGACATTCGAAAAAAATCCTGATGTTTTCTAGTAATTTGTAGTAATATCTGTCTCCCAGTTAAAATGTATATCCCCTAATCTCTTGGTTCTAAAGCGTTGTCCTTGTTCCACTAGCTTCGTGCTATATGAGTGGTGGTGTGGCACATCCATCAAAAATCAAACTGACATCACTCCCTCCAGGACAGTGGGTCTTGACAAATCGTATATATCTATCACAAATGGTGGATCCTGTGCCAAATTTTTTTTTGTGCGAGAAATCTGCCGTTTACAAATATGTACGAGTTATTCAGTTATACATCCTTCGTTATTGGATCAGAGAGCATAGCACTGCCTTTTTTTTAATTTTCTCATAGCACTTTCATTGCAGAATGCTAAAGGAAACGGGGCCAACCCATATTTTATGAAACATAATGATAAATATCATACTATTCTGAACCTATATACATCGGCAGGTTCTTATAATTCTTCTGATAGATATTATAAATTCAAAAATGCGTTAGTTAGTTTTAGGACACACAGCACGAGACAATAAGAAATATCCGTGATTTTTTGGTCTCTAATTTTCAATAATTTTGCATGGTAATAGTTGTAAAAGTAAGATGTAAAGTCAGAATATGCATCCATCTGTACCATTTTTGAACAAAATTCGACCCATTTTTACAGTAAAAGTCTCAAAAAATTTGGTGAATTTTTTTGTGCAAAATTGTGGAGTTAAATAAAGACCTCACTTATCCTGTCTGGTCATTTAATTGAATAATAAATGATCATAAACCTTATTCTCAACATTTGAGAGTATATACACATAGTAACTGGTTATAATATAAAAGATGACAGCTGTGGAAAACTGAAACGAACAGTTTTTTGGCTAAATCTATATTATTGCCAAATGCCATAAAATGGGCTGTATTTTTTGAAGGGCTAATAATAAAATGTAAAAAGGAATATTTTTTAAAATCAAATTTGATCCTCTATAACTTCTTTTCCCGGGTTATTGCTGTGAAACGAAGTATTTGTGAGCTACAGACCAAAATTAAACGAAAAATGGGGTAAATTTTAATTTTCCCAAAAATGCGGTGGGGGGTGGGAAGATATCTCGAAAACTATGAGAGGTGGAAAAAAATGAATAGAACCAAACTTGTAGGAAATTTAGATGGCTTCAATTTTACCGAGAGCACTTTTATCCTACAAGTAACCATTTTCCAGATATAGGGGAAAACTTAAAAAAAGTGACCTTCGCCACTATCCCCGCGGGGCATAAAAAAAATTGGACCAATATGGCTTCCGGCAACATCCGAATTATTAATCTGGAAGGTATTCTGAACTCAAATCCATTGCCAGAATGCGGTCCTCGGATTTTGGATTTTGCATACTAGAGTCCACCCAGCGTCTGCAGTATAAGAAAAATTTTATTTAACTTTTGTTTATTTTGCCTTTATACTTAAAATATTTTATAAAACTACTATAGAAAAATCTCCATGTTGCAAACATTATATTCGTTTATTTATGAGATATTTGTTTATTTATAATTAACATCAAAAGCTTATTCTTATTCATTCTGCGATAAGAGAATAAGAAATAACAAAATCACCTCATTGAAGTTTGCTTTATATGAGCAAATAAAAACCCTAGAAATTTGCTCTATATGACAGAAAAAAGATATAAAATAAGGCTAGGTTCACATGACCGCGCGGCACAAGATGTGTCTAAATAGTGCATATTAATCGAATTTTATTTCTTGGAACAATTGTGACCCAAGTATTTTTTGGTTATCAAATCCGCCATTTTGTTCTTTACTTTTGTTCCCATTCTGATTGGCTGTTCCGATTCATGTTTGTTGTTTTGAATTTTTCCCTCTGCTTAGTTTTGTAGAGTATAACCTCATTTCTGACACATTGAGGGTTCTGAAACCGGGGAGGAGTATCTGGCCAATTTTTGTTACCAATTTTAACCCAATTAGAGGGGTTAGGAGACGTTTTTACTACCACGCCTGTATTTCGTATGTACAACCGTCCAAAATGGATCCATGACGGCCAATAAAGAAGGTTTTTTTTTAAAAAAAAAAAAAACTAAATTTTTTGAGAAGGGTTGCCAGACAATCCTCCCCTGTTCCAGACCCATCTTTTGAGGTGAGAACGCTGCCTCTAGTGGCCAAATTGGTAAATAAAAAAAGGAATAATCAGCTGTTTTATAGTAAAGAAGAGTAAAGTAAAGAACAAAATGGCGGATTTGGGAACCAAGAAATACTTGGGTCACAATTGTTCCAAGAAATAAAATTCGATTATTGTTTACATAACCCCGCGGTACTAGTTCTACAAACTTGTATTTGTTCATTGCTCCCGCGCGGTCATCTGAACAGAGCCTAAATCCCTTTTATATTTATGAGAGAGATAGAAAGAAAAAAAAAAAAAAAAAAAAAAAAAAAAAAAAAAAAAAAAAAAAANAAAAAAAAAAAAAAAAAAAAATTAGACCCAGTATCTCCAACACTGATTACATTTTGTGAATGTTGTCAAGTCTGTCTGGTTCATTTTTTGCTTTTAGACAACATGATAATGATATCTGAATATGCCCGAATATACACGAGATAATGAAATCTGAATTAGGTATAATGTAAATCTTTTAGAGTTTTTGATCAAAATGCATTTTGCCCGTTATATTGTATACTAACTTTAGTGAACAGCAGATATTTTAAGCAACTCGCAAATTAAAGGGATATATTTTTTTCAAGATTTTTCCATTACTGGGGAAAGAAGAATACTTTGATAGGTATAAAATTAAATTACAAACGAAATATTTTTATGCCTTATTTTCTGTAATTTTTTTTTGGGGGGGGGAGGGGTGCTGTACCCTTTTGTTCTTAAGGAGCAGCCGCGACTGTTTGACAGACATATTTCGCCAGCCATTAGATTGTAAGTTTCCTGTTAAGGACGACTAGAAAATTCGTCTGTGCTTTGTATATTGTAGCATTTAAAAAAAACTCTGCCAATATGACACATGGGTTTATTATTTTATTGGTTGAATTATCCCCTACTCCCCCAAAAAAAGTCCCCCATTTTATTTTTTAATTTGACTTAACGGCTCTTTAACCAAATTAAAAAAAATAAAATAATAATAATAATTGGGGGAATTTTTTTTTTATGAGTCATAATTAGACCCTAAATTTGAAATTTCAGACAGGAGAGGTTTTCAATGAAAATAGCTATAAAATGGTACAAACCGCCAGCGGTAAATTTGATTGCACCCAAAATTTTCTAAGCATATTGAGACCTCAAACGTTGCATAAATACCAAATTTCCATTCTCTAGTTCTTACCATTCTCTTTTTAGAGAGTATAAAGAACAACAAAAAACAAGTGGTATGTTTGATTGCACTCGGTGCACAATTAGACCAAACGGAATATAAATATCAAATTTCATTGAAATCGGTCAACGCTGAGTGACAAAACATATTTGGATTCTACGTACGTATTATTTTTCCTTACGGTTCATTAATTAATAATATGTAAAAAAAAAACAACAAGATGTAGGTATATGTTTCGCCAGATTTATATTATTTTTTTTTTTGGGGGGGGGGGAAGGTGTTAAGAATGTAGAACCAAAATTGAAGGATTTTAAAAAATACAAAATTCATTGAATAATAGACAAAGTGAAATGAAAAAATATTCTGACTGTGGAAAACGTGAGTTGACAGATTTAAATGATGTGGAAGATGTTATGGGTCAGAAGGAGCAACATTCAACTTGGACAGAAGGCAAGATTGTAACGAAAAGTAACAGACCAAGATCCTATGAAATAGAAATTGAAAAGAAAATGGAAGATTAGAAAGAAACAGGCAAATGATAAGACCGAAGATAGTAAACTCAAAACGAACTAGAACAACTTCGATTGAATCGAACAGACCCGAGTTAATCGAGCCTTCTGTACGGCCATACGTAACAAGATATGGACGGGTCGTAAATGGACATACAATTTTATTTTTTTTATTAAGGTGAAAGATGTTAAGAATGTTGGTTCCTAATACTGGTCAGATTTAATTGAGATCCAGAAAACTGGTCAGTCCAACTTGAATAATTAGAAACTTTCCTAGGTTTAAAAACTTTTCTAAATAGTTATTTAACAGAAGGCGATCTATTCCATCTACTTTTCGATGTATCTTACTGTCTTTGGCTTAAAATTTAGTGATAACCAAAAATCGTAAAGTCCGCCGTAACTAAAAAACGTTTGGACAGTTTTGAATTTTAATAATATTTCTGGTGTCTCAGCTTACAGTGAAGGGTTTTTTTTTTTGGTTCCCCTAATATGTCTTCCCGTTTTGGTTAATGAATTAGTGATACTCATTCAAAAATGGGAAAATCGGTCGTAACTGGAAAATAATTGGTCGTGTTTGAAACTGGAAAATGGTTGGACTGTTTCACTTAAGAGCAACGTCCACAGCCGAAGGATTTTCAAATCTTTTTAAAATATAAGTCAATGAGTGCAGAAAAAATTAGAATAATAATAATATCACTAATTATTATACTTCAAACTTTAAAAGAGCAACATCTACATTCGATGGTAGTCTTATATAATGATTAAGAAAGAGATAATCTAGAACGGTTTTCGGTACCATTTATCTTCATCTTCGGAATGTAGCTATCCTAATTCTACCAGAAAAGAAAAGGAAAAAAAAAAACATCGAAATATTTCACCAATACAATAATACAACAATTTTATTATCCTAATTAAAGCAGAAAAAAAGGAAAGGTAAAGAAAAAAAACTCTGCCAATGTGACACATGGGTATATTACTAGGTGTGTCCGTGGACAAAAACGGGCGGAGCCATCCGTTTCACTTCGAATTTTCGGGCACCACATAAACTTTAGCATATTGCTCCATTATTCCGTTAAAACAAGATTTTTTGAGAATACCGCACCTTTCTTGATTGCCGTTGAGTAGTAGGTCCTATTTAAAACGCAAAATAATCGGGCGAAAAATCGGAAACGGTTCAAGATATTGTTCCGAAAATAGATGTATGCACCCTTGGGGGTATATATATATTCGATATCTTTTACCGTTTTGGCTAAACTATTAGTATTTCCTAAATTTTATTTTGCCCGATCCCGGATTCGAAATTGTAACTCTGGCATGGTTTGTCAAAATTTAGTAAATTATGTCCTAAATTAAGTATTGAGAAGCCACCTAAAACTTTTTCGTTATGAGTTGATATGCTGTCGCGACAAAATTTAAGATATCGGATCATGACTCTCTGAATTTGGTAAAAAATCGGAAAATCAGAAACGGTTAAAGATATCGTTCTGAAAATAGATATATGCACACTTGGGTATATGCAGAATATGAAGAAAAAAATTTGGTAAAAATCGGTTGAGTAGTTTCGGAGGAGTAGGGTAACAAAAGTTTGCAGTTTGTAGGGAGTGTAAGGCTACGCTTCGCTCCGCCCAATTATTCTAGCAAAAAAATTGATGGGGTTCTTGTTACGATACCAAATCTGGGGCGTAATTAGACCTTAAATTTAACATACCTACTAAATTTGAAGTCTCTGGCTCTTATACCATTCTCTTTTTAGACAGAATTAATGAATGAAAACCGCTTTAAAGCGGTAAAAACCGCCAGCGGTATATTTGATTGAACCCAAAAGTTTCGAACCTAACTGAGATCCCAAATATGACATACATACAATTTCAAATCTCTAGCTCTTATCATTCTCCTTTTAGACAGCAACACTGAAAACCGCTAAAAAGCGACAAAAATTGCCAAGGGTGTATTCGAATGCACCAAAAAGTTTCGGGGCACAATTAGATCTCAGATGGGACCTATATACCTAATTTCATCCAAATCGGTCAACTTTAAGTGGCAAAAGTGCCCATCACGGCGTACGGCGGAAGCGGATTTCTTTTTATTCGATTTTTGGAATTTACGTACAATATCAAATTTTGAGGGGGGTAATTTTTTTTTTTTTTCGAGACGATTCCAAAGGATGAATTGAAAATAATAAACCAAAATAAATAAAATTTGAAATTAAATTAAATTATATTTTCAAATCATTTAACTTATTACGATTTAAATTTAAAACAAATGACAATATCTTTGTCTTTTTATTACTAACTAGGGATGTGGATATATATAATTTCGATGCTCTAGAAGATCGATATTGGACAATCGATATTAAGGCCTCGATATTATCGTTAATATCGGGAAAAAAATCTTTATCAAAACTCTATGGTTTTGCTTTGACGAGGCATTGAAAAGAGTTTGTGTGTGTTTGGATTTTTCCTATTACATAATTAACCCAAGCTGCTGGTTTTGTTTTATTATTTTCAATAATGAACCTTTGGAATCGTCAAGAAAAAAAAAATACCCCCTCAAAATTTGATATTATCTGGTTCAAGGCACCTACGTAGAATCCAAAAATTAAATAAAAAAAAAAAAAAAAATATTTTGTCCGCCGTACGCCGCGCCNAAAAAAAAAAAAAAATATTTTGTCCGCCGTACGCCGCGCCATCCGCGTGATGGGCACGTTTGCCACTTAGCATTGACCGATTTTGATGAAATTTGGTATATAGGTCCCACCTGGGTTCTAGTTGTGCCCCGAAAGTTTTGAGTTCAATCAAATATGCCGTTGGCGGTTTTTACCGCTTTAAAGCGGTTTTCATTAATCCTGTCTAAAATGAGAATGGTAAGAGCCAGAGGCTTCAAATTTAGTATGTATGTCAAGTTCAGGTTTTTTTCTTTCGATATGACAATCCAATTACTCACAAAATTGGACGGAAGTAGGGTTGGGATATCGGAACAATTATATCAATATTTTATTCCCAGCTTATATATACAGCTTATATACAGGGTGTCCATAAAGTCTCACCCTACCCATCGTATCTCGAGAATGGCTAAAAATATAAGAAAACGCAAAAACACGCATCCCTTAGATTTTAGGGGGATTAATTTTTGACTAAAAATGTTTGGCCTCGGCCAGCCCTTTAGGCTAAGCACCGACTGGCTTCAAAATCTTAAATGAGTAGGTATATCAAGTGGCATCTTGTTTTAAAGGTCTCGTTAATACGAGTTCAATACAGAGCTCTCTAGGATCTACCTTTCACGAATTACAGGGTAGAACATGTGACCCATTCCCTTTGCGGCCGCACCAAAATGGTAGGTGAAAATGCCTAAAAATATTTTTTTATTATACCAAATAAATAATTTAGTAAAAAATAGTGTTCCAACAAGATGGTTGTCCCACCCACTTCGACCGCAGGGTTCGAGCTTTCTTAGACTAAAACTTTTAAAACAGCTGGATAGATTTGGTCGAAGAAGGCTCGATTTCTGCGGTCAAATTGGGCGAGACCCCCATCTTTTTTACTAAATTACTTATTTGGGATAATAAAAACTTATTTCTAGGCATTTTTACCTACCATTTCGGTGCGGCCGCAAAGGGAATGGGTCACATTTTCCACCCTGTAATTCGCGAACCGTAGATCCTAGAGAGCTCCGGTTTTCTGTAATGCACTCGCATTAACGAGTCTTTTAAAACAAGGTGTCACTTGATATACCTTCTCATTTAAGATTTTGAAGCCAGTCGGTACCCAGTCTAAACGGCTCGCCAAGGCCAAATTTTTTTTTAGTCCTAAATTAATTCCCCTATAATGTAAGCCATTTTTGAGATACGATGGGTAGGGTGAGACTTTATGGACACCCTGTATACATATAACATATATGTATAATTAAAACAAATATTACCCACATTCCGATACATCAAAACAAGAATATCAGATTCTTTAACAACTGCAACAAGGTACACCTTTGGTAAGGGCTCCCACCTATTAAATTTTGGTCACGGGTTTGATTCTCGTGAAGGTGTTTTCTTTTACAAGGAAAAAATTATTCAAATTATTTATCTGTCTTCTCTCTTTGCTATATACTCGGAATTATCAACATTTTCAAGCTGTCTTTGCTGAGTTTGCAAAACAAATTTAACACCCAATGTTCGGACCTCGCGTGTGCTCCGGTCCCCATTAATAGGTATCTATTTCAAACAAGTTATACTATGAAGGGACCGAAATTAGATCGTCCCTATACTTTGTATAGTGGGTGAGCTTTTCTCTCTCTTATTTTTATTAATTAATATTTTTACGTGCAATTTTTTGCCAATATTTGTGAACTTAATTTTCTGAGAAAATTTCTTTTTACTTTCCTTATCCTATAAAAAGGAAAGTATTGTAATGGGCTGAAATGTTCAATGTCGAGTTCTCAATGCCAAACACGTTTTTGGGATTCCCAGATACCAAATCTCTAGTTTCAACTATTGGTACATGTATGTGTCTGTCTGTCTGTGATAAATGTAACTCGAGAACGGCATGTTTTATGCCATGAACGGCAAAATAAGCTATTGCTATAAATCGAATGTACCGTTGATAATTTTAGTCCGCTTTATAGCGGTTTTCGCATATTCTACTTAAAATGAGACTATTCATATCAATTTCATACAAGAAATTGAAAAATATAACTTAGGTTGAAGTGTAATATATATTGGCGGCCGCTAATGAGAGGATGAAATCCGTTTTTTGGCGGTTCTGCCTAAAAACAGAATGGAAAGAGTTAGAATTTGAAATTTGGTGCCTGTTCATATCAATTTCATATAAGAAATTGAAAAATACGTTGAAGTGTAATATATCAAGAATGGTAATATATAATTGTATTTCCGCTCTGGGGACTTCGAAATTTCAATCCATTACAATACTTTCTTATTTTTTATAGATAAAGAAATTCGTCCACTTTTTTACCGTACACCAAATGCATTCTATAAACATTGAAATTCTAAACAATTAAGTCTGACTTCATTTGTTCGCCCAATTTATGTCTCCCAATGAGCCCACAACAAGTCTCTTTCCTGATCCAATATGTCGAATAGAAAATATCGACCATCCGATATATATACATCGAATGAAATGTATAGATACCAAATATCTGATAAAATGATCCGATACATCGATATGTTTAAAATAACAAAATAAAATTCCCAAAGCGAAACGGAATAGAATCTTTAAACCGAAGCTGGTGATTCATTGAGATCGTAT
The DNA here is from genome assembly GCA_012654025.1 of Pachypsylla venusta. NCBI lineage: Eukaryota > Metazoa > Arthropoda > Insecta > Hemiptera > Aphalaridae > Pachypsylla > Pachypsylla venusta. The sequence continues at coordinate 4,825,324 of CM022876.1, read as the reverse complement.
TGAATAGAAGGAGACGTCCCATTTGTAATTTTAATACAAAACTACCCGTCATTTATCATTATTATTGTCTACACCAGTAATTTCATTTACCAGTGTTGCATAGGGTCCAATAAAATTATTTTTTTTTCCCCGCAAGTCGAGTCAAAGTCTGTAATTTTTTAAACAAAGCGACTTTATCATCTTCTAGATCTTCATGCATTCTTGGTAATACAGATGCTGCCATAGTGAGTGCTTCATCCAAGTAAGAATTCTGTAAAGATAATAAATTCATATTATACAGTGTAGAAATCGTGGAGATTCCATCAGGCGATGCGACGGTTCTAAGCCCTTGTAATCATAAAAGTTTTGGTGTGAGGAAGCTTTAAAACATTAGGCAACACGACGGTCCTAAGCTTAAGTAAACATACAAGGTTTGGCGTTAGGAATTTGAAAGAAAATCTGCTTTAAACAAATATGAGAAAAGTCATCGGCAAAAAGCTATTTTTTTTATTGATACTTTCAGAAGCAAGCGAGGGTTAATGTACCACGAAAGGGCACAGCTAAAGAAAGAAGACACTGCACAAATTGTTTTGACATGGTAGAATCAAGGATGGCATTGCCAAACCCAAATAGACTGGGAAAAGGGAAAAGGTCAAGTTAAAGAAAAAAAAGAAGGCTGGGCTAAATAATAAAAGTTCAACGACTTACTCGTGGGCCATGGGCCATTCAGAAAACTTGCCATACGATGCAGTTAGAATCTTTTCCCAAAATATGACATTTTCCTTTTTTAGTTCGGCTACAGTTCGTTAGCCTCTTGATTTCATTTGAACACAGCAACAGACCATATTCAAATCGAAGGGTCAAATTTATTAGCCAAACACCATGTACAAAGGTTGATTGAGTAACCCCCCCTCTCTAAAAAACAAAATCATGTAATGCCTTTATCCTCCTATACTAGAACTCAAATAAAGACCACGTTGCTTCATATAATTTTTGTAGTAAGAAAGTTTGAAATTCCGAAAATGACCCGGAATTTTCATGCTCTACGAGCTCCATCTTTTGTGCCACCTCAGTACTGCTTAGTTTCGTAAAAAATATGCCTTGTTCTCTCACCGTTCTGGGGAGATTCAACCTTTTTCATGACCAGACAACTTGATGCCTGCTGGGTCTTGACGGAATTCTTATATATTCCGTCAAGATTTAGCTGGGAATTCTAATTTAGTTAAAATTAATAAATTGTTGAAAATGTAAAATAGAATGTAGTAAGTCATAATTCTGCGACAATAAGAATCATGGATTTACAAAGTGATGTTAAAGAAACTAAGACACTAAGCAGAGACAGTGCTATTAATGCCCGCTGATTTACCGGCAACGACACTGTCGCTGCTGCTACTTAATACAAACCGATTTATAAAAAACATCGCACAAGATAGTATAATTAATGTTTTGTGGGTTCAGTTCAAATTTAAATTGTGGAACTCTAAGTCTGGTTAGAAGCTTTATAGAAATCGTTAATCGGGTGTTTCCATGCTCATCTTTAGTCACTATTTTTTTCATAGGGTCCACAAATTCTCTCTTAAATGTATGTTGCTGAGCTGAACAGAAAGGTTGTCCAATATAGTAGAGGCGACTTTTTGTTTCACCTAATATAGCATGAGATTGAATAATACTAGAAGTCATAGGATGGTAAATTCCTTGCTCGTCTTTATAAATGTATGGTAACCAACGGAAGATGTAAAAACCTGTACGAAAAGAAAATAGAAATGAAAAGTGATTTCACTCTTTGAGTAGACATACTGTTCCCGGTCCTCAGACTGACTATCATGGTTCATCATGTGATAATAAGTCTATTCCTTTGCCGGAGTAGAGGTTGTAGGAAACTGACCAGATGTCAGTCCTTCTCAACGCAGAATTTCTTGACTTTTTCAATGTCATAACATTTTGAACAATAACTATTTTTCTTCTGGAAAACACAAGTTTTCCATGAATATTTCCTCTCCAAATTCATTTTCTTTTGATTTATTCAGATCCCACTATTGAAGGTGTTGTGGAATGGTTGAGGTGGTTTATGTAAAAGCTACTGTAAACCGCTTCCACCTCGTCTGGAATCCCCACGCTCCGCGCTGGATTCCAGACAATGGATGTATTATGAAAATTTAAATAATCTGGGCCGGTCTGGCTTTAGTCTGAAGTAAGAGGACTTATTTAAATATAAAAACGGTATATATGAAAGTCAATTAATTAAAAAAAATGAGAAGTTAAAGGAAGATACAGTCTTAACATTTTGGAAGATGAGAAATAAAAAACAAAAACGTTACAATATGATCGTTATCAGAGCTCCCTTTCTCTATATAATATCAGTGGTATTTTCCAGAACAACAACTGGGTTGTGTTTTTTGGCTCACATTGTATATAAATATCAAAAAATAAGAAAATGTATTAGGTTTCAGTTAAAACAAAATATTTTGAAAAGGGACAGTGTTAAAGAAATCAGGAAAAAAACGAAGTTACCAATATGCTCCAAAAGCTCTCACCTTTTTGTACAATTACGGTTTCACTTTCCATTATTACAACAGGTTCCATTACGCTATCAGCAGGGTCCATGATGACATATCCAATATCATTATACAACTCAAACTTAAAGATTCCTATAACAGAAGACATGAAAATATATTGCTTTCCATCATTAAAACCGGTTCTATTATACCATGAGAAGGGTCCATGATGACATATCCAATATCATTATACAACTCAAACTTAAAGATTCCTATAACAGAAGACATGAAAATATATTGCTACCTCATCACATGTTTGTACATGAGTAGAACTTTAGGCGAAGCATAGCCAAATTACTGAATGAGAATTTTCATTTTAGAACAGTCATCTACGTCGCATGGTGGATTCTGGGTCACTAACGAAAGAGAAGTTACATACTAAATCCTAAATTTAGTGTTAATTTCAATATTTTAAAGAATTAAATCGATATGGAGGAGAAGGAAAGTCTGGAAAGTTATAATATTTTCCATATGTGATTCGACATAATATGAAAGTTGCGACCAAATATTTGTGTAAAAATATTTTGAATTATCTTTTGGGTAAAAATATACTACCAAGCAACGTGGAAAGTTGTACAAAAATGATATTATTTACCCTGTAACGAGGTTTTGCTTCGGTTGGATTTCTAAGGAAAATCATGCCCAATTCAAGATATTAGTTTTTTTCTGATATGGAAAATAGGTTCATTTCAGGGGCGGTAGGATCAATTGAAGGGCAAAACTTTTCGTTGGTTTACCAAATTTGAATATCTACATCGTCTAGTTAAAATCAATTTAATTATGAAAAAAAACGCTGCATATTTTTTCTCTTTCTCAAACCAAGGTAAGTACTAGAAATTTGAAATGGAAGATTTTGGATGAGAAACTGACTACGCTTTCATCATGAAACTGACGCAACGTGCATGCTAATATTCTATTCAACTGAGTTTTCCCTGATCTGTAACTAGGTTTTGTTTCGCTTTCTGGATCAAAAATCGATGGTATTGTCGAAAATCCAAAAGGACATGGCTTTCCGTTAGGGAGGATATTCCTGCCACTTTTGTTAGAGTTCACTCTCCACCCTCTGAATTGATCTATAGAATATGTGCTAAATTGTATATTTGGAGAGTCCATGTTTTATTCATAGCCAAATACCATGAATATTGTTTTTACTCAGTCTGAACGGGCCTTATAAGCATATGAATATCAGGTTTACAATTATTAGATTGGTTTATTTGAAATGAATCTGTAAGAAAAAACAGGTCGTGTCTATTTGTGGTTAGTTTTACATGCAATTCAGTGTTTCGTAACTTGCAGTTATAATATTACCACTACTGGCCATAGCCATACTTTACAGGGCTCTGGACTTTTCTTAAGAGAGTTTTTACCTCAGGGTTTTCTGATTTCATTAAGTATGTGTAGAAATGTCAATCCATCAGAGATATGGATTTTGTATGCTTTTGTATACAGGTGATTGGAAATTAAATAGATTTAAATCAATTTATAATTAGTTTAAATCAATTTATAATATAAGCAGTACATTGTCCGTTTACCCTATTCCGGTAAACGAAATTCCGAATATTGATAAATATGGCAATAGCCGCCAAAAGTTTTAGTTTAAACAGAATTTTATGTTCTCTTACCCACTAAGTGATTATGAATAAATCTTTCATCTAGAACGTGGTTGTATATCTGGCGTGAGATTAAATCATCGGGTGGGTTGGCGTACACAGTTGCCATATAAACATTATGTATGAAAAGGGGATATGTTCCGACAAATCTTTGGACTACCTGTAGAACCATTCCCACTACACCATTGTCAAAGCACATTCGTGGACTATAGTTATAAAAGAATGGTTTGAAAAACTGTTCGTACGTGTCATTTTCACGAGATACACCCTTTTCTCTTCTGACATCTTGAAATCTATTATAAAATCTATAAAAAAAGAATGTTCAAAGATATTTATTTGGGTTGTTGATGCGGCGAGATTTGAGGCATTGTGTGTTAATTGGGCAAAAGTTGATGGTTTCGGTGTTGATTCGGCAGATGATACAAGTTTGGGGTGTAAATTTGGCGATGCTTGTGCTTTTTGCGTGTTGATGCTGAGGAAGATGGGGATTTGGTGTGTTGATTTGGCGACAGTTGAAGGTTTGGGATGCTGATGCGGTGGTAGTTCAACATTTGGGCTTTTGATTTGGCGATGATAGTGTGTTTAGGGTGTTGAAGCGGCGGTAGTTGAGGCTTTGGGATGTTGATGGGGCGGTAGTTGAAGGTTTGGGGTGTTGATGGGGAGGTAGTTAAGGATTTGTTGTGTTGTCATAGAGGTTGTTGACGATTTGGGATGTAAATTTGGCGATATTTGTGGGTTTGGGGTGTTGATGCGGCGGAGGATGAGGATTTGGGGTGTTGGTTTGGTGACGGTTGCAGGTTTGGGTTTCTGATGCGGCGTCCGTTGAGGGTTTGGTGTGTTGATGCTGTCCAAGTTGAGGATGCTTAGTATTATTATAAGTATAAAATATAATAATACTTAGGAGTATTTAAACTAAGCTGTAACAGGGGTGTTGAAGCGGCTGTAACACTCCAAACTCCCAATTACCACCGCATCAACAGACCAAATCCACAACTACCGCAGCATCAAGACCCAAAAGGCACAATCAGCGCCAAATTAACACCCCAAATCACTCCTAACCGCCGCATCAACACCCCTGCTTAGTATTATTATATCTTATAACCTCTTAACTTTATATAAGTGTAATTACCTATGTAGAACATTTGAAATGCGTGTTGGAGCCTACTAGCCTTCACACGCATTTGACTTTTTTGGAACATAACCCAATAC
>CM022876.1:4806424-4819871 GCA_012654025.1 Pachypsylla venusta | reverse complement strand
ACTTGAGGCATTCAGAAGGTTTCAAAAAAAAAAATATCAACGCTAAGTGATTGAAATTGCCAATCGAAGTCGCTATGGACACCCGGGTAACCCTTCGGGCCGTTGAAGGTTAAAAATTTAGTTTAACCCGTGAGTGGTCTCCTGTAGGGAATTTTTCTCACACTCTCGGACAAAAACGAAATAACTTCGTAATTATTGACTCCAACTTGTCGGGTCTCTCAGTAGCTGTTCAAAATATGATTTACTTTGTGCGACATACATTGCATTTCAGTTGTCTGAGTCGATGTGAGAATTTTTTACACCGCGACTAGTCGCGTCGTAATTTTTTCGTCGAAATATTCTCGTCTTTTGTGTGGCCATTTATATAGTTTAAAATTTAACTTATTTAATTAACTAATTACCTACTTTAATTACATATTAATGTAAACATAATAACGACCTACATTAATTATTTTAATTATATAGGTACATTTCTAACATTTCATAAAATAATATAAGAAAAAAGTGCCAAAATAGAGNGAAAGGAAAACACAGCAAAACCAGGTGCGAGAAAAAAATTTCTACAGTAGACCGATGGCGTTCTGCGGCGGAACGCGACCACTCACGGGTTAAGAGGGGCACAATTGACTGTAAAAATACCAACAGCGTACTTTAACACGCTCCTCTTGATTTTATTGGCGTTGCAAATCTAGCACATTACTTGATTACAGTGATTGTTATGGTTCTGAGTACCACGATCAGCGGGAATCACTTGCTGGCACAGTCACTGCTTAGTACGAATGCCATAGGCGGTTTTAGGAGGTTGGGAGCTCAGTCCCCTCCAGATTTTCGGGTCTTACACTAGATAAAATAGGAAAAAATATGTGTTATATATACAATGGTTATACACGTAAGAAACAGAAAATTTAAGCCGTCCAGAATTTTAAGAGCTAGGGCCGCTTATGACGAATGCTCCTATAAATGTACAAAATTAAATTTCAACTAAATATAGTAAAAATTGATAACAATATATTGATCAATATTTGAGCCAAATAAATGAAATTAAGCACTTACAGTTTTCAATGTGGATTGTTATGCAGAACACACAGCTTAGGAGCAATCTCATGACGAACAATATGTGGACTATAGCAAGAGCAAAATAAATGATATTAAGCACTTACACTTTTGACTGTGCAATGTGATGCAGAACACACAGCTTATTAATTTTTGAGAGAAATATTACTCATCCATTAGGTTGTAATTTTCCTGTTAATTAAGTTTCTGTTGTGCACGACTAGCATATTCGGTAAGATTGCTGTATTTATTTCTCAAGGACAGTTGAATTTGTACACAGGGTTTATCTAAATTACGCCGAAAAGACCTAGGGTAAACCAGTCAGTCGTTGGCCCCCTTAAGAGCAAAAAATACAAAATTGTATTTTCGAAATACCATAAAACCTTAAAAAAAAATGCATTATTAATAAAAATTGATTATTCTAATAGANAAGTTCTAAAATTTTAGCGAACTCGCCAAATACTTTGTGAAAAATTTCTGCAAACCCGGCGGCACTCTTTAGGAATAACACATGGGGGATGTTATTTTTTGGACTTTCCAAAAATATGAAAATTATTTAAATAACATGCATATTGGGAAAGTTATGAATTGATTACATGAGAAATTCGTGTGTTGCTTTGAACTGACGTAGGTACGTAGTAAAAATTGAATAAATGAATAGGTATCAATGCCAGCCTTTTTCCTGAGGATTTCTTTACGAAAATTACTTATTTAGGGGTTGTTTGTTCGAGTCTACAGAGATGATTATTTTATTATTCAATAATTTTATTATTGTGACATTAATTTTATTTTCATTTTCCTATGAAGTAACATTTAATAAAAACATATAAATTTATGAAGTAAAATTTCCCAGAACTCAGCACGAGGAGGTGGCTGCAAGATGAGTTCCACCCACACACTACACAACCAACCGTACAAGGTGTAATTATTATGAAAATATTACTGACGATATTTCCACTCTTTTTTATTTTTAAATTAAATTAAAACAAAACACTTACCAGTAGTCAAATTCCTTGCAAAAAACTTTTGTAAATCCCTAGTTTGAGTACAGTTTTGTAAACATGAAGATATTCTCAGAAAGTGTTACTTCTTACAGGAACTAACCTGAGGCGACATAATAGATACTTTTTTGTTCTCAGACTTCAATGTTTAGTGTTGGAGAATATTCCAACACTCCCAATGATGAAGCTCTTCAACACTGTTGACGGAGATCTTGATCATTGGGACTCTTTTGAAACTTTCAAATTCTTTCCTTTCTTTATAATCATAAGTTAACAGCCGTAGGCTGGCTTGCAGTAGCTTTCTCCTTTCTGTATGGGTAAGGGAAAAATTATCGTTTCTCACTTCGCACTTATTCGCGTACCTTAAGAACTCTTATTTTTTTTATTGAAGGTTAATTGTAGTATATCTTCACTTGACTAAAAATTAATTAGATGCTAAATTGAGCTAACTAGTTTCATGTTCTCCTGAACACATCATCAGAGCTTCTGTGCGAGAAATCAAATCTTAAATTATTGGAGTATCTATAGATTAGGTAGAGAAAGATAGAGATTTTTTTTCCCCCATAGCTGTGTATCCTCAGATAATAAAATATTTCAACAGAGTGATGGATGTAGTATGGGGTTCTCCCTTATCGCCATTATTAGCAGAAATTTATATGGACCAGTTTGAGACTGAATTGTTTCAATTGCAATCTCCACTTCTTCAGAACATCCTTTTTTTTCAGAAGATAGTCGGTTGAAAGCAGTAGGGGTATAACTCTAAAAAATCATTTTTTACAGGAGAACAAAAAAACTAAAAAAAAAGTTCTCATTGATGTTGTTTTTTAAATATCTCCCTAAAAAATTAGATTAGAGGAATCTGAAAGAACTCATTTTAAAGAAGAAGGAATGAAGTACTTTTCTTATTTAGTTCTTTTTTTGGCGAAATGTATTTAACTTAAAGAAAAATGCCCTGAAAAATGGTCTTCATAAATGTATCCTTGGCGAATTTATACCTTTAGTGCAGAAGAGATGTATTTTTAGTTATTTCTCTACAGTTGTCAAGAGTTTAATATTTTGATCAATTTATATCCTTAACGGCTTCAATTTACAATATTTTATATCCATTCTGCAGGAAGAAATTCAATTTTTTGCGAATTGTACCCATACCGCTAACACTATGTTACATAAAAAAACATTGGGATACATCCTTGACGCACTAAAAACCCCATTCTATTTAGTAAGTTTACATTAATAAATTTAGTCTCATCAAATTTTCAATAAAAATTTCATCGTGGTCTGCAGATGCGATTCTGGAATCTCATGAGGTGCATCCGGCATCGCGTTGTGAAGTTTCGATTCTGGTATCTCATGAGATGCATCCGGCATCGTGGTCTGCGGACGAGATTCTGATATCTCGTGAGATGTATCCGACATCGTGGTTTGCAGATGCGATTCTGGTATCTCATGAGGTGCATCCGGCATCGTGTTCTAAAGCTGCGATTCTGTTATCTCCTGAGATCATCGTGGTCTGCAGATGCAATTCTGTTATCTCATGGGGTGCATCCGGCATCTTGTTCTGAAGCTGCGATTCTGGTATCTCATGAGATACATACGGCATCGCGGTCTGCAGACGCGATTCTGATATCTCATGAGATGTATCCGGCATCGTGTTCTAAAGCTGCGATTCTGTTATCCCCTGAGATCATCGTGGTCTGCAGATGCAATTCTGTTATCTCATGGGGTGCATCCGGCATCTTGTTCTGAAGCTGCGATTCTGGTATCTCATGAGATACATACGGCATCGTGGTCTGCAGACGCGATTCTGATATCTCATGAGATGTATCCGGCATCGTGGTCTGCAGATGCGATTCTGGTATCTCAATGGGTGCATTCAGCATCGTGTTCTGCAGCTGCAACTCTTGTAAAAAAAAATATTTGAGAAATAGCTCAAGAGAAGTTCGCTGTGACTTCAGAAAGGGTTCATTTACTAAATATATCTATAATGAAACATTAAAGTTTTTCTACATAGGTATAATTAATGGTTGTATATTTAGCGCATGCAAAACCTAAGAGCTGTTAAGGTACGAATTTAGTTAAGCCTTCAGAGAATCAATTTCATGATAACAGTACAGGAACAATTAGAGTTGTATCTGCTGCAAGGGTATAACTAAGGAAAAAGTAATTCATTATTAGAAGAGCAAAAGTTCAAAAATTAATATACCTATTGAGAGGTTAAGTAAGTAAGGTGGTTGGAGATCCTTCTTCCAAGAGCGTTCAACTCAAAATGTTGAACGCTCTTGGAAGAAGGATGTTGATAGAGAAACTGATGATGTTGATTTTGTACCCATGTAGAAGAGCGCTCCCAACTGGTTAATATTGAAGATAGGTTAATTATGAGTGTATTAATCGACTCAGCTTGAAATTTTACATAATATGAGATAAAAAAACGATTTTTGAAAATTCTCTAGTTATACCCTGCTTTTAACCGACGTAAATGTGGATGATGTATTTATGCTTTGGACCAACTCGGTCGAAACGGCCAAGGATTTCCAATTCTCTTAAAGATAACATTAAATTTGATATTGATTTGGTGTTCAGTCTCTTAATTTTCTAGACTTTCAAAATTTTCCGAAAACCCACTAGCACTGATTCATGTATCCCCTTTAATTCCATACATCCATAAAATGGCGGCATTCCGCGCTATTTTCATGGACTATTAGACGTCCCAATGAACAACCAATATTACCATTCAGAACTCCAAACCATATTTACTATTGCCAAGAACAACGGGTACCCACTTAAAACTATTATGAAATTGTATAAACAGATCTCACAAAAATATGTGTCCCAACACTTTTTTTATAAAACAAACTATGAGCCACCACCAAAAACATATAGGTCGCTTATATATTTGGGTAAACAGTCATATAAGGCTGCTAGAGTGATTGAAAACGTAATGAAAAAATAAAGATAGGTTTTTATAATCCAAATAGCCTTAAAAACATTATATTCTACAATAAAGACTCCATAAAAGCAATCGACAAAAGTGGATCTATAAAATAACCGTCCCCAAAATCGGTGAATACATCGGAAAAACATCAAGACCAATTGCCACCAGAATAAAGGAACATTTCTCATCGGTAAATAATGAACATCCGGAAAAAAGAGGATATGTTAATTTCATGATAACTAATAAAATACCAGTAACAACCTGCAATATTGAAGTTCTAGACAAGACCAGAAAATCCCTATATATTGTCCCTGTATGAAACGCTGGAAATCAATAAAGCAGTAGAAAGTGGTAGAGTTAATTTCAATAACCAGCTTGAAGAAATCGTAACTAAAGAAAAATATGAACTTAGTAACAATTTATTTGTCTTATATAACACCCTGTATATGAGATAACACCCTGTATATGAGATAAATTACATCCTGTATATTCCCGCTACGAACTATTTAACTCTGCTTGTTTTGGTTCATATCGGTTCATTAGTTTGGAAAATGTCAAAATTGTACTCCCAAATTTTGGGGTTTCTTTGGAAATTTTGGGCTAAAGGACCTACAGAGGGACAATATAAGGCACATCTGCCACTCACAAGAAAAAAAAAAATGAGCTATCGTTCATGAAAATAGGTCCATTAGTTTTGGTTGCAGGTGCGTCAACATCAAGGAAGAAAAATCAGCACTCAGCAGCAGATGATGAGAAAAAAAGTGTACTTTTCAGAAGCCTATATATCTCCAATTTGACTTGATGGATTTTGTTGAAATTTTATATTCTTCGTCTCTAAGTTCGCCCCATACGTAGGAAACAATCATTTTTAGTAGCTTTTCTTCAGAAGTAGATGAAATCGGCAACGTAAGTTTTTTTGGGTTAATAGGGCGAAGCGATACTGCACTCCTTAAGGAGAGTCTCTGGGAATATGGCCAGATAAAGGCCATTTAATTTGACCTGGATCAAGTTATTAGAATTTACAGCGGGTCTTTTATTGATAGTTTGGGGAGATTCAAGGGTAGCAAGAGTTTTTATTTTTCCAATTTGTCGCTTTAATTGCTGTGTTAAAACAGGTCGTTCGTGCCGGTACCTCATTTTACATTTTGTGTAATAGCTCAAGTGATCTTAAAAATACAAAGAGGGAGTTAACACGCGCCTCATTATCAGTCAAGGCAGGAGGACAGGGAAGGGAAGAGAGAGCCGAAGAATGAAGAGGACACACCAGGATGTGGGCGACACTCAGCACCTCGCCACAATGGCAAGTTGGTTGAGGAACCCCAGAAAAGAGAGAAAGCTATGCGTCATCCTAGTGTGGCCGATCCTCAAACAAGACAAGACCACCACTTCCATTCGAGTCGTTCTGCCACTCGTAGACCAGGTCCCAATTAAAGGTTTAATGCACTTGAGTTTATTTGTACTTGGGACGTTATCCCATGCGGATTGCCATTCATCTCTTATGATTTTGTTAATGAAGGATTTAAAATCAAGGGCGGAACACTTTTTGACACGTTCGAAAAAGGAATTTGGATTTTTAGCTGCCCAATCAACAGTCTCGTTGCCCTTGATACCACAATGAGACGGACACCAGAGGAATTGAACTTCTTTGCCATGAATTTTAAGGTGAGACCAGGCAGAAAAAAATTGGGAAACAATAGGGTTGTCAAACCTGAAGTTAGACATAGCAGATAATGTAATTTTAGAGAAAGCTATGAAAGAGAAAGCTATGCGTCATCCTAGTGTGGCCGATCCTTAAACAAGACAAGACCACCTCTTCCATTCGAGTTGTCCTGCAACTCGTAGACCAGGTCTCAATTAAAGGTTTAATGCACTTGAGTTTATTTGTACTAGGGACGTTATCCGAAGCGGATTGCCAAGATATTTGATATTTTGGAGACACAACAGAATGGCAATTAATTTGGAGGAAAATACAGAGTTGATGTTATTGAGGACAAAGGATGAAACTTGTTTATGAATGAAGTAGGCGCAGCTGGTGGAATTGATGGATTTGGAACCATCGGAGAAGCATAGAACATAGTCGGAGAATCTAGATGAAATTAATACTAAGAAATGAATTTGAAAAACATTTGGGGAAACATTGTCTTTTTTACCAATGTTTAGCGAATCGTCGAAATGAGGAACATCAAAAGTCCAAGGAGAAAGAGGTTTAGCATATGGAACGAAATCACTGACCCCAAAGTGACTCAAGAAGACATCCATCTTCCTAAAACGAATGAAAAGAGGTATAGAGTTTTGTGGAATGGAAGATCAAGGGAACCGGACTGATTGAACAATACTTTCTGAAGTGGGTTGAACGGCAACTTCGAATATTAGAAACATAGTTCATAATAAGTTTTGAGCGTCTCAAGGACAAAGGGGGAATACCTGACTCGACATACAGACTTGGAACTGGACTAGACCTCAATGCACCAATGGTAATGCGAATACCGGCATTGTGTATAGGATTTAATTTATTAAGAATATGGTCGCCAGCACTACTGAATAAAATAGACCTGTAGTCAAAAATGGGGAGAACATAGGATTTGTAAAACCTGAGTAATGTATCACGTCGAATACCATAATGCTTATAGGACACCATTGTTAGGGCATTGAGAGCTAACAAGACCCGATTCTTGACATAATTAATATGGGCAGACCAGGTCATTTTACAGTCCGAATGTAATCCCAAAAACTCCTAGCAGTCCTAGCAACAAACTTCAATTTAACGCCATCCAAAAAGAGAGTCGGAGTAGGAACAATACGAGATTTGTTGAAGTGAACACAGACTGATTTTGAAGGGTCAGCCGAAAAAACGAGGCCATTGGCTTTTGACCATTTCAAGATTTCATCGAGACAATTTTGAAAACGAAAAACTAGATTTTCCAATTTTTTTCCTCTCCCAATAATGAGAACATCATCAATAAACAAGAGTCGCCTAAGAGGTAATTTGATGACGTCTAAAATATCATTAATAAACACAATGAAGAGAAGAAGGCTCAATAAGCAACCTTGAACAATACCATTTTGCAATGTAAGAGAATCAGAGAAGCAATCATTACATTTCACTTTGATCCTCCTTTGTATTACTGAGGAAATTTGAAAGATAGCGTAAAAGAAAACCATCTATACCGAACAATTTTAAAGTTTTAATAATTTTGAACCCCCAGATCATGTCGAACGCTTTCTGAACATCGAGGAAGGCAGCAATAGTGTGCTCCCTCATAGCGAAACCGTGGGCAACCTCGTTCTCCAGAAAAACTAAATTATCAATGGTTGATCGTTTGAAACGACCACCACTCTGAAAAGGGCTTACAAATCGTTGGTTTTCTAGAGTTCAAAATAACCGACGGTTCACCATTTTCTCTAGAACTTTGATCGAACAGTTAAACAGCGGAATAGTTCGATAGTTTGAGGGTAATAGGCGATTTTACCAGGTTTAGGGAGAGGAAGAATGAGGGCCCCACCCAAGATTAACGGAAGGGAACCGGAACACCAGATCAAATTATAAAAAGCAAGAAGCTTCACTAAGGCACTAACTGGTAAATTTTGCAAAAATACGAAAGAAATGCCGTCGGGACCAGCAGTTTTCGAAGTGCAAGACGTAAGAACAGACATCATTTCTTGATACGAAAAAGGTGAGTTGTACTCACTGGTCATGCTTAGGTCAAAATTTATATGCTCTAGTTCACAGAAGGTTTTGTGAAAACGAAACTCGGAAGAATAATTAAAATCCGAAGATACATTGGTGAAATGAAAACCAAGAGCGTTGGAAATTGACAAGGAGTCATGCATCAGCAGGATCCTGGAGGGCTGGAATATATCTGGGACTATATTTCCCCTCAATTTGCCCATTTTGTGAAACATTTCACCAGGGCTAATTGACTGGTCAATGGAACCAACAAAATTAGTTCAACCATTTTGTCATAAAGGCTATCTTGTTCTCAATAGTTGGATGCTTTCTAGCAGCAATGTCTCCGCATTTTCGTCTTGGTAACCTTCAGATCGACATCCCACCAGGGGACAGCGATTCTATCCTTGGGAATTATTTTTATAGGAACAGCAACATCAGCTGCTAAAGTATTAGCATTGATATTGGCTAGGATAGCGTCAACATCGTTTGAGTTGAAAACATAAGTAAAATTGACTTTCTCCCTGAATAGCAAGAGTTTTATAATAATGAATAGAATTAAAAGATGAGCTACAAGTAAAACAAGAATGAGCACATTAGGAATATTAGATAAACTAAGTTACGTTGTGTACTTAGTCTCCTTGAAAATATAAAACACCTGCAGGAGCGAGAGATACGAACACTCTGAACATCTCTATCATATATGACAGGTACGCCCTAGTACTAGTACAAGACCGATGAGAAGTAGTACAAGTATTAGTACTAGTACAAGACCAATGAGAATTTGTTCGCGTACGTATTAATTGCCACACTAGTTTTGCGTCTCGATCTCAACATAATATAGTCGGACTGAAGATCCACTACATGAGTATAGCAATTCGAGAGCGTTTTGTTTTGATACTCACTCGAGGCGTTATATTTGGAAGCAGCCTCGAGTTGGGTCTAACAGTCAATGAATTCTGAGTGAAGATTTTGGGCGAGGGCAGGCGCGGCGTAGGCTGCTTGAAAATATAAAACACCTGCAAGAGCGAGAGACACGAAAGATCCACTACAGGAGTAGCAATTCGGGAGCGCTTTGTTTTGTTACTCATTCGAGGCCATATAGGTGGAACTGGATGTTGGGCCTAACAGTTAATGAATTCTGAGTGGAGAGGGGAGGCGCGGCGTAGGCTGCTTGACAATAGAGAAGCGCTCAAATTTATGAGTGTGGTCCTTATATAAATATTTAGTTTAAATTTTAGTTGACAGATTTTTTCTAAAAATTTACATAATTTCATTGGTCAAAAGCCTTTTTTCCCTTCTATTGAAATGAAGGCCATGTCCCGTATGATGAGATCTATTTAAAATTGATTTTGCTTGAAAAAAAAAAAAAAATATGAGCCTTGAAATCGATTGTTGGTTTATTATTTTCAATAATGAACCTTTGGAATCGTCACGAAAAAAAAAATACCCCCCCCCCCTCAAAATTTGATATTATACGTTTCAAGGTACGTAGAATCCAAAAATCGAATAAAAAAAATCCGTTTGTACGCCGTACGCCGTGATGGGCACTTTTGCAACTTACCGTAGTCCGATTTGGATGAAATAGGTATATAGGTCCTACCTGGGCTCTAATTGTGCCTTTTGGGTACAATAGAATACACCATTGGCTATTTTTGCCTCTTTTTAGCGGTTTTCAGTATTGCTGTCTAAAAGGAGAGATTTGAAATTTTGTATGTGTATGTCAAATTTGGGGTCTCAGTTTGCTCCGAATCTTTTGGGTTCAATCAAATATACTGCTGGCGGTTTTACCACTTTAAAGAGGTTTTCATTAATCCTGTCTAAAAAGAGAATAATAAGAGCTAGTGACTTCAAATTTAGTAGGAAAATTGGAAATATGTCAGATCTGGAATCGTCACGAGACCCCCCCCCTTCAATTTTTTGCCAGAAAAATAATAAATCCATGTGTCACATTGGCAGAGTTTTTTTTTTTTTTTTTTTTTTTTTTTTCATGACTAACATGTAAATCCATTTTCAATTATTTTAATACTTTTGCCACACTGGTAGCGTGAACCCAATGGTATGTTTTAGGCCGACAAATTGGTCCACTTGAGCGGACAACTGCCCGCTTAAATCAGGGGTTCCCAAACTTTTTGGTACCGCGCCCCCTTTCTTGAAATGAAAGCCTGCAACGCCCCTCCCCTTTACATTATAAATTATGAATGGGTAGGGCGTTGCTGAATGCTCTCATTCAAAGCGCTAATGAGTTGCTAAATGCTATCTCATCCAAAACGCTAATGTGTTTCAGAATTCTATCTCATTCAAAACGCTAATGTGTTGCTGAATGTTATCTCATTCAAAACGCTAATGTGTTTCTGAATTCTATCTCATTCAAAACGCTAATGTGTTTCTGAATTCTATCTCATTCAAAACGCTAATGTGTTGCTGAATGCTATCTCATTCAAATTTTCTAACCATCATTGAACATGACCTTTGTAAAAAAAATGGTGTACATTTATATTTTAACTAAATGATAATAATTCAACTCGTCTCGCGCCCTCCTTGGCTTGGGTTCGCGCCCCCCCGCAAGGGGGCGCGCTTCCCAGTTTGGGAACCGCGGGCTCAAATGGACGACTAATAGGGCTAAAGTAAACTGAGGAGGATCTTCTGAAATTCCGAATCAGTTTTAAAATGTAATTCCCTTACAAGGAAGAGAAGCTCTGAATTTTTCTTTTCTTCCGTAATATTCTTCTGTCTCTTAGATCTTTTTCTTTTTTTTTATCTTCATCTCCTCTTCTAAAGCTTCTTTTTTCTTCCTTGATAAATCTTCTCTTCTCTCCATTGCTGGCTACTTCGCGAACAGTTTTTCTTGTGTTTCGCCTTTGATGGGTCTTTGGTACTGCCAAAATATGTGCCAATGGATATAATTTGANTTTTCCGTACCATTTATTTTATCTTCATCTCCTCTTCTAAAGCTTCTTTTTTCTTCCTTGATAAATCTTCTCTTCTCTCCATTGCTGGCTACTTCGCGAACAGTTTTTCTTGTGTTTCGCCTTTGATGGGTCTTTGGTACTGCCAAAATATGTGCCAATGGATATAATTTGATTTTTTTGACTACTAATGGTGTTTCATGACTTTGGACCCCGAAAAAAATCCTCGTCATATGTAGAGGTATTCTTATCAGTGGGTGGTTCATATACAGTTTGTAATAAGTAATCAAAGTAGAATACAGTTTGTAATAAGTAATCAAAGTAGAATACAGTTTGTAATAAATAATCTTAGTAGAATTCAGTTTATAATAAGTAATCAAAGTAGAATACAGTTTGTAATAAGTAATCTTAGTAGAATCACCTACCTACATAAATTTTATTTCTCATTCGAGACGGGAGTTTACCCTGGAAATTTGCAAACAAGCTGGAAATTTGCAAAAAGCTACCCACATTGATCTCTCCTAGCCTGGGTTGGAACGAAAAAACGAACCTACCTGCACACGCACATGTTAGAACATCGCTGGACACTGCTTACCTTCAGTTGTCTAACCGAAACTGGTGTATTCACCGTGACGATGGGAACAAACATATCTATTAATATTCTGAAGCCCGCGTCTTTCAAATTAAAGTTATAGGTAATTAAAACTTGTAAATTTAAGTCTCGTTAAACTTGATCTCACGAAAAAACCTTCAGATCCAATTTGTCAACACTTGTCGATAAAATGGATATTCGAGAAAAACATTGCCAGTTAATCGACATGGTCTTTAACTACGAATTTCGAAATGACATTCGTTCAGAGTGTCCTTTATGCCGCCAGCGATCTTGTTCTCTTCCTAAATGTATGTCATATAGGCGAGTACTCCTTTTTTTTTAAAAAAAAANATTATATTATCAGTGTATCGCATTAATGATTTGTATACCTGTATCATGATCGTGCCTACTATTGAACTTTGGACTCCTTTTATCTTTTTGTCACCCTAGTCATTCATTTATTCTATTCATCTATACCTACTACCTAGTCCTCATAGTTATCGTATTATCTCATCTACTATATAATAATCTCTATATTATAATTTCTATCTCTATACATTTCTTCCTCGGGCCAGGTTCCAGCACCCATTACCAAACACTGCTGAGCTTCTGGTACAAAAAGATGAAATGATGCGTAACACAAGTGTTTAGAACGCATCTTGCTGCATCTGACTGACGTAAGTTCAACCACGTCCTGCAGCAAATCCTTGGCCACTTCCTCAGCGGTAATAGTAGGAGCCAGGCGAGACACAAATAGTTGGCAGAACCTGTCAGCTTTCACCGTAGTCAGGTTTGACTTCCGTGTTCCGACAAAGGACACAGCAGGAACTGGAGGTGTAGGTCTTGGAGGCACCACGTCGGAACATCTGAATTCAGTGCTACCACGTCCAATGTCAGATCTTAAGTCGGAAATCTTCTCGTTTAGTAACATGATGAGTTGCTCCTGTTCTTTAACACGTTTCTCCAATTGTTCTACATATCCAGCGTCATACAATTTGCTTCCAAGATCCATGTCAAAGTGTGTCAAAGAAGAAATAAAATTTAAAAATAGAAGACTAGTTAATATGATATGTAGATTAATGTAAATAATAAATGTCCAACATAAAATGAATAGAGGTGATGAATAAAAAAAAAAAAAAAAAAAAAAAAAAAAAAAAAAAAAAAAAAATATCACAGATAGGTAGATAATGTCAATAAAATAAGTGAAAGATAAAATCAAAATCAGATAGGTAAAGTACCTATAGTAAAATAATAGAAATTTATAGAAAGAAATGTATAGAGATAGTAATTATA
>CM022876.1:4783248-4799130 GCA_012654025.1 Pachypsylla venusta | reverse complement strand
CTAAAGCGACACCGTTTTGGAGCACTTACAGTTAAAAAGTTCAATTTTTCGGATTTTTCCCTTTACGTGAATGTCAATTGCTAGCATCATGCAAAATTTCAGCGCTCTTGGTATACGGGAAGTGCCTGAAACTTTTGATGATCAGTGAGTCAGTGAGTATCCATTAGGCGTGGGGAAGTAGCGACCTCATCGCCCAACAGCACCGCTGTTGCAATCAGCCTGTTAGAGCCCTAACTCCTACCCTTCATGCTCTGGCGCTTTATACTCTGGGCAGTATTTTTTCTCTTTCCCATACTGCTCTCTCTTTTTCCTTATGCTATCCCCTCATACTATCAATCTCAGAAAAACTCAATGGCAGACACAAACCAAGACACGGCCCAGAGTCCGGGGCTCCCCTTAAATGGGGAAAGGGTGCTAAGAATCTCCCCGGTGTCTGTCAGTGAGATTCAAGAGGACACAGAAGGAGCCCAACTGGATGCAGCTAATAGTTCGGCGTCCCCCGACAGTAGCAACCCTACTCAATCCTTCTACCACCGAAGAAATTTCACCAAATCATACAATCTCTCGGATCCTACACTGAAGATAACATCTATCAATATAGAAGGAATATCTTCTTCCAAGGAAGAAATTTTAGCAGAAGTATGTAGAATCCAAAACATAAGTATTCTAGTCATCCAAGAAACTCATAGAGGACCTCAAAACAACAGACCAAAGATAGACGGAATGTCATTAGTCATAGAGCACCCTCATGAGCAATATGGTAGTGCAATATTTGTAAATAATAGTGTAAATATCCTCTCTTCAGACAAAACTTGTAATAACAACATAGAAATCCTCACAATAGAATTAGAAATTTGTACAATAACTTCTGTATATAAACCACCCAATGAAGTGTTTACCTTTGAAGAACCAGTAAACTTTAATAATAAGTCTGTAAATATTGTTTTAGGAGATTTTAACTCTCACAGCATAACTTGGGGATATAGCTCTACTGACTCGAATGGGGAACGACTCGAAAACTGGGTAGAAGGAAAAAACCTAAAACTCCTGCATGATCCAAAACTACCCGCCTCTTTCAACAGCAGACGATGGCGACGTGGATACAACCCAGACCTCATATTCACAAGTAACGCAATATCAAGTCGATGCACAAAACTTATAGAAGATCCCATTCCTGGCTCACAACACAGACCCATTACCTGTGAGATAAACCCTGTTGTAAGACCTGAAAAAGTACCATTCCGTAGAAGATTCAATTTCAAACGAGCCAATTGGAATGCCTTTTCTGAAGAACTAGACAGAAAAATAATAGCAATTGAACCTGTCCCAGACAACTACCACTTTTTTGTGGAACTTACAAAAAAGGTTTCACGTAAGCACATACCGAGAGGCTGCAGAACTCAGTATATCCCTGGACTTTCCAACGACTCGCGAGATGCATTAAATAAATACAAAAGTCTGTACGAAGAGAATCCTTTTTCAGAGGACACAATCGAAGCGGGAGAAGACCTATTACATCTGGTTTCCTCATCACGAACTGAAAGATGGTTTAACCTGGTACAATCCTTAGATATGAGGCAAAACAGTAAACGAGCTTGGAAGCTCTTAAAGAATCTGAATCAGGATAAAACGGCTCCAACGAACCAAATGGGAAACATCACCCAAGACCAGATCGCTCATCAACTCCTGTTGAATGGGAAATCAAAAAGGAAACCAAATAAAATTAACATAAAGAGAAAAATAGAAGAGGAACTTGATTGTGCAATTCAAACGATGAAGAATAATAAAGCAGCAGGGTTGGATGATATTCGAACTGAACAGATTAAGCAATTCGGAGAGACAACAAGAGAATGGCTCGTTCAATTTATGAACAACTGTTTGAACTGCATGAAGATCCCGGCACTGTGGAGAAAAACGAAAATCGTCGCATTACTCAAACCTGGCAAACAACCCACTGAGGCCAAACATTTTCGGCCGATCTCATTGTTACGTCACCTGTTCAAAATAATTGAGCGCATGATCCTGAACAGAATATCAGACACTGTCGAGAAAGCGCTGATTCCCGAACAAACTGGATTCCGACCTGGAAAATCCTGCTGCAGCCAAGTTCTTAACCCAGCACATCGAAAATGGTTTTGAGAAGTACAAAATTTCGGGAGTTGCCTTTGTAGACCTGTCGGCAGCGTACGACACTGTCAACCACAAAAGGCTCGTTTCAAAAGTATACCAAGTAACTAAAGAACATAAGCTCACAATGTTCATTCAGTGCGTCATGCAGAACAGAAGATTCATTGTTGCCCTACTCAATAAAAACAGCCGTTGGCGCCTTCAGAAGAATGGATTAGCACAGGGCAGCGTACTTGCACCTATCCTCTTTAACATCTACACCAACGACCAACCCACTCACGAAGAAACACGCCATTTTATCTACGCCGATGATACAGGCATAGCCGCGCAAGGAAAAACATTTGAAGAAGTAGAGGGCAAGGTCACACGAGCGCTTGATAAACTATCGATCTACTATCGGGAAAATCAACTAAAACCTAATCCATGTAAAACAGAGATCTGCGCTTTCCACTTGAAAAATAAAGAAGCCATTAGGATACTACACGTTGTATGGGAAGGGCAAGAACTCCACCACAATGCTAAACCGAAATACTTGGGAATCAACTTAGATCGAACCCTAACCTATAACGAACACTTCAACAAAACCAAATTGAAGGTCACCTCTCGAAATAACATCCTCAGAAAGCTGGCAGGTACACATTCGGGAGCCCAACCACATGTCTTGCGAACGTCAGCATTGGCATTGTGCATATCGGCAGCTGAATATGCAGCCCCTGTTTGGCGAAACTCATCTCACACCAAGCAAGTAGATACGGCAGTCAATGAGACGGCCAGAATAATTACTGGATGTTTAAAACCCACCCCGTCAAGCACCTCTATCCGCTTGCAGGGATAGCACCACCATCCATACGAAGAAGAGTAGCTGCTGAAACTGAACGACATAAACAGATGTTCGACCCCAGACACCCTCTCTTCGGCCAAACCATCCAGGCATCAAGGTTAAAATCAAGGAGAAGCTTCGTGCACACGACACAACCCACAACATCTAGCTCTGAAGTCCGCAGAGTCGAACTGTGGAGGCTGGATAGTCCAGCAGCCTTGATTGACCTTAAAGAAGCACCTCCACCCGGGTACAACTTACCTTACACTACTTGGAAGAGCCTGAATCGCCTTAGATCCGGCGTGTCGAGGTGTAAGTATAATCTGAAGAAGTGGGGGTACAAGGATGACGACATCTGTGATTGCGGACATGTGCAGACACACAACCATCTACTCATATGCAGTCAGTTAAACCAAAACTGCACCCAAAATGACCTGATCAATGCAAATCAGAAAGCAATAAATGTCGCACGATTTTGGGAACACGAGATATGATTGGTGAAGTTGAATCGGACACGGAAAGTAAGTAAGTAAGTCTCGAAACGAAGTTTAGGTACTCAGCTAGATATGAAAAAATTATGAAGATGGTGTAAGTTATGAAAAAATGATGAGAGTTAAATTTACATATTGTATTTTCTCATTCTATATCCATAGAATATTGTTGCTCAGTTTCAAGGCCTTTGTTTCATAGCACTATATATGAAAACACAGACCTAAACAAGTGGTTTTTGCTTCAGAAGGTTTTAATTTTCACCATTTATCTGTCTGAAATCTAGTGAGTACCGTGGGGATTCCAGATGAGATGCAGGCGGTTCAACAGACGCTGTTCTATGGACTGCCTTTTTAATTATAAGGTCTAAAGAAATTTAAATCTTTGAATAACATGTTAATTATAAGTGTTAAAAATATTAACTTTTAAATAAATAAAAATAAAACACTTACCAAAAACACTATTTATAATTATTTATAAAGAAACTAGTTTCGAATCATTCGATTCATTATCAGTCTAGTCGAGTCGAAGGATGGAAGTTGACTCAGTTTTTATTTATTTAAAAGTTAAGTCTAAAGAAATCAAAAGAAAATAAATTTGGTGTGGAAATATTCATAAAAAATCTTGTTTTTCAGAAAAAAATTGTTAGTGGTAAAAATTGTTATTGGTGACATTATCGAAAAATTAAAGAAACCCAGGTGTTAGTCCAGGAGGACTGACCACTGGCCGTTTTCCCTGCGACCCGACCCTTCACTCCGTCAAAGGAAATAGACTTATTTTCACATGATGAACCATGATATATAGTCTGAGGACCGGGAACAGTATGCCCACTTCATTTCCATTTTCTTTTCGTACAGGTTCATACATCTTCCGTTGGTTACCATACATTCATAAAGACGAGCAAGGAATTTACCATGCAATGTCTTCTAGTTTTATTCAAGCCCACGATGTTCTATTAAGTGAAACAAAAAATCATCTTTACTATATTGGACATCCTTTCTGTTCAGCTCAGCAACATACATTTAAGAGAGAAATTCTGGACCCTATGAAAAAGATAGTGACGAAAGATGAGGATGGAAACACCCGATTAACGATTTCTATAAGGCTTCTACCCAAACTAAAAGTTCCAGAATTAACATTTAAACTGAACCCAGAAAACATTAATTATACTATCTTGTGCAATGTTTTTTATAAATCGGTTTGTATTAAGTAGCAGCAGCGACAGTGTCATTGCCGGGTAAATCAGCGGCATTAATAGCACTGTCTCTGCTTAGTGTCTTAGTTTCTTTAATATCACTTTGTAATTCCATGATTCGCAGAATTATGACTTACTACATTCTATTTTACATTTTCAACAAATTATTAATTTTAACTAAATTAGAATTATACTATCTTTTGCGATGTTTTAAATAAAATGGTTTGTATTAAGCAGCGGCAGCGACAGTGCCTTGGTTGGCAAAGCGTGTGGGCTCACGATCGTCCCGCATATATTGCCGGCACTGATCCTGATTTCTGTTCTTTTTTTTACTCATGATTCTTTTGGTCGCAGAATCACGACTTGCTTCATTCTTTTTTAGCTTTTTCCACAGATTTATTTTACCGTTTTGTAAAGATTTAAATTTATTTCACTATTTTGTACAGATTTCAAATTATTTTACTATTTTGTACAGATTTGAATTTATTTTACTATATTGTACAGATTTCAATTTATTTCACCATTTTGTACAGATTTCAATTTATTTTACCATTTTGTATAGAATTCAATTTATTTTACCATTTTGTACAAATTTCAATTTATTTTAGCATTTTGTACAGAGCTCAATTTATTTTACCATTTAGTAAAAATTTCAATTTACTTTACCATTTTGTACAAATTTCANATTTGATCTTTATTTTGGGTTTTGGGTTCCCGTCAAACGATTTTTTGGGCCAAAAAAAGTCAAAATTTTCTGCACGAATACAATACTTTATCTTCTAGGAAGAGAAAGTAAAAAAAAAAAAAATATAAGAAATCCATTATGAATATTATGATCCAGTTAACGCTAAGTTGTCCGGTCCGGAATAATTTGAACATCTCCACAACGGTCGCGTTTTAAAGCTTCCTCACGTCAAACCTTCTATGTTTACATGGGCTTAGGACCGTCGCGTCGCATAATCTATTAAAGCTCGTCACGTCAAACCTTCTATGTTTTCATGGGCTTAGGACCGTCGCATCCCTTAATGTTTTAAAGCTTCCTCACGTCAAACCTTCTATGTTTACATGGACTTAGGACCGTCGCGTTGCCTAATGTTTCAAAGCATCTTCACACCAAACCTTCTATGTGTACATGGGCTTAGGAACGTCGCGAAGCCTAATGTTTCAAAACATTCTCAATTACTCACACCAAACCTTCTAAGTGTACATGAGCTTAGGACCTTCGCGTTGCCTATTATTTCAAAGCATCCTCACACCAAACCTTCTAAGTGTACATGAGATTAGGACCATCGCGTTGCCTAATGAAACTGAATTGCCCCCCTTGATTTCTGCCCTATATAATATGAATTCATTATTTTTACAGAATTCCGACTTTGGCGAGGCACTCATTACATGGGCTTAGGACCGATGCATCGCCTAATGGAATTCTGCACTGTATAATATGAATTTATTATCTTTTCAGGATTCTGACATAGATGAGGCACTCACTATAGCAGCATCTGTATTACCAAGAACACATGAAGATCTAGAATACGAAAAATACGCTTTGTTTAAAAAATTACAGTTGGTGCTTACCATTGCGAAAGATGAACATTTCCTTGGACACTATGCGACATTGATTAATGAAATAACTGGGCTAAACTATAGCTAGTGGATCATGATGTTCAGGTGTTCACGCTAGTGTTGTAGTCATTTATAAAAAAAATATAGCTCAACCAAATTTTTAAAAAGTCGTTTTCATGAATACAATATTGGGCCCCGTGGGCCTCTCAAATATTCCGAGAAGTCCTTGACACCAGCTATAACATATCAAAATTTTACTTTTCTACAACAAACCGCTGTAAAGATAAAAATCATATTTAAAAAACAAAATAGTGGGTCCCCTGGGGCAACCCTGGGGGCCTAGTCCACCCAAATAGTCCACAGCAAATTTCCTTTATGTCCTAAACTTGTATATCAAATTTAGTCGAAATCGGATGAAAATTGTGGCTACAAGCCACAATTTTTGCGTAACAAACAAACAGACACATATAGGTACACTAGCAGTTGTGACCCGTGCTTCGCCACAGTTAAAGTTTGTATAATTTGTTCGAAAAATTAACTTTATCTCGAAAACGATTTATCATTTTTTAGTTCTAATAATTTATCTGATGTCCAGAATTCTGAGCCTATTTTGCTAGACACAATACACATTAGAATCATGGCCGTTCTCGTGCTAAAATTATTCCATACAATAATCATCCGTAACGGCTCGACATTTTTTAATGCTGATAATAATTCTGTGGTTTTATTCTCTATTTTTTTTTGGGGGGGGGCAGTCTATTCCCATGCACAGTTTTGATAATAATTCTGGGGACTCAGTCTATATAGTTGTTTTTGTGGGGGAAGGGGTCTATTCTATCTACTTTTCGAAGTATCTTACTGTCTTCGGCTAAACAATTAGCGACACCCAGAAATCGGAAAATCGGCCGTAACTCAAAACTGGTTTGACAGCTTTGAATTTTAATAATATTTCTGAGGTCTCAGCCTATATTTTTGGGTGGTTCTGTTCCCATCTATTTTTCGATGTCTCTCACCACTTTGGCTAAAGAATTAGTGATGCTCACTCATAAAAAAATCAGAAAATCGGCAGTGACTCTAAAATGGTTGGACGAGTTTGAATTGTGATTATGATTCTAGAGTCTCAGCTTGGTTTTGGCGAGGTCCACTCCTATCAATTTCTCGATATCTCATATGGTTTTGGGTAAAAAATTTGTATTTTTGAAATTTTATTTTGTCCAATCCTGGATTCGAATTTGTAACTCTGAAACGGCTAGTCATAATTCTGCAAACTATGTCTTACATTAAGGACTAAAAGGTCACGTAAAACTTTCTCGCTTTCATTTGATATGTTGTCGCGACAAAATTTGAGATATTGAACTGATTATTGAATAATCGGAAAATCTGCCGTAACTGAAAAACGGTGCGACTTTATTGAGTTCTGATAAATTTTATGGGGTCGTAAACCATGGTGTTGGAGGGTCTGTTCCCATTCATTTTTCGATATTTCCTTTTCTTCTGGCCAAACAATTCTGGACAAATAAACATACAACATATTGTAAAATAATAATAATAATAATAATAATAATAAAAAAATTACTTATCCAATATCGATTAAGTAGTGGGGTGAGGGGCGCATTTTCACTTTCGAACAGGGCGCTGATATTATTGGAGCCGGGGCTGACAAATGACGAAAATGAAATAATAAACAGTCAAACGACTAAAATATAAAAAAAACACCTAAATACAAAAATGTCACTAAAAAATTACGAAAATGAATTAACAAACAGTCAAACGACTAAAATGTCAAAAACACCAAAATTAAAAAAAATGTCAATAACAAATGACGAAAATTAAATAACAAACGGTCAAACGACTTAAATGTCGAAAACACCTAAATTAAAAAATGTCAATAACAAATGACGAAAATGAAATTAAAAAATGTCAAACGACTAAAATGTCGAAAACACCTAAACTAAAAAATGTCAATAACAAATGACGAAAATGAAATTAAGAAATGTCGAACGACTAAACTGTCGAAAACACCTAAATTAAGAAATGTCAATTACAAATGACGAAAATGAAATAACAAACAGTCAAACGACTAAAATGTCAGAAACACGTAAATACAAAAATGCCACTAAAAAATTACGAAAATGAATTAACAAACAGTCAAACGACTATGTCAAAAACACCTAAGTAAATTAAAAAATGTCAATTACAAATGACGAAAATGAAATAACAAACAGTCAAACGACTAAAATATCAGAAACACGTAAATACAAAAATGCCACTAAAAAATTACGAAAATGAATTAACAAACATCAAACGACTATGTCAAAAACTCCTAAATTAAAAAATGTCTATAATTAATGACGAAAATGAAATAACAAAATGTCAAACGACTAAGTCGAAAACACCTAAATAAAAAAATGTCAAACGACTAAAATGTCGAAAAAACCTAAATTACAAAATGTCAATAACAAATAACGAATGTAGGTAATAATAATAATAATTTGATCGCAAGGTAGCTGTCCAAAAATCAAAATATCTTCAAAAATCAGTGCTCAGTGTGAAATTTAAAACAATATTAAACAGGTAGTAGTAGTAAATAATTTTTTATATCAGAAAACTGTCTGTCAGTCTATTCACAAATGCCTTTCAATCCCAAAGCTTTATAACACTGTTCATTTACCCCATCATTCTTAATTTAATTCCTAACTTTATACATCGAGACTGAGATTTGAAATACTTATTAAAAATAGGTTTCTGTGGAAATAGTGGTAGTGGGGGTAACTTTTGACAATAAAATATAAAAAAGCACACTCTTCCACAAGATGCAACCAAATGAGACATCTCCAATCAAAATCGGGTTGGAAGATTTTGCTGTAGCCCAGTCAACGTCCAAGAAGATGGGGGAGACTAAAATTGTGTAAAACTAACAATTTGGAAAAGGTTTTTTCAGTATGTCCGTAACTTTTATTTTCAAATTATTGATTTAATCTCATCATCTACCAATCCGATTATGAAAAAAAATAGCCATGGAAAAAATATAAAATATTTTCTCCATGGCTGTGGAGAAACCTGAAAAGTGCACTTTGTGACGTGAAGTAAATATCACTTGAGCAACGCTCATTTTATTTGACTTGGTAGGCGGAGCCCTATCTTACTCAGAGCACGTCAAGCTTGAAATTATCTCGAGAACTGAAATAGAAAAAAAATTGAGCAATAAATATTTGTTTTTTTAATACAAAAATCAATGCTACAATCAAAAATACAGAGTTTCCATTTCTTTCCTCGGTTTCCTCGTTATATGATTTTTCTTTTAAAATAACTCACCCTGTATAGCCCAGTCAATGAACTATCAATTAGTGCCACAAAAATGAAAAGAAAAAAAAATGATATAGTTTGGAGTATTTTAATAAATTGTTCCTTGGAGCTTCGTTTAAAAAAATATGTAATAACCCATGTGTGAGGTCGTTAATATCTCGTAACCTGTCACCTTAAGGTGAGATTTTCATGGAAAATTGTAGTTGATACATAACGTTTTTTAAAAAAAATTGTGATTGGTAGGTACATAACGTTTTCTAAGGAAAATAGTAGTTGATAGATAACATTTTTTCAAATAAATATTAAGAAAAAAAAGGGATTAAAAATTCAAAATGGCGGTCGGTTTCCCGCCCCACAGACGTGGATTTTGGATATTTTCTAAAGGAAGGCCTCCTGAACTATACCAATGAATTAATTTTTCAAACATTCATTGACCGAGCTAATAATTCTTATTCTTACCTCGAACATTTTCGATGAGGTTTTCGATAATCAGTTTGGTTCGCCATCAATACAGTAGGGTGCACTATACCACGGTTTGGATCCATCAAAATGTAGCCCGCAACACCTTTGTATATAAATTTAAAGACATCTAAAACAAAGAGCTACAGTATCGTAATCAATATGTTGTGATAAGCCAAGCGTATAAAAATTTAATAAATCTGATAGCGTGTACCGCGCTTCACCACTATGATAAAAATTTAATAAATCTGGGAGCGTGTACTGTACTTCACCACTATGCTAAAAATTTAATAAATCTGGTAGCGTGTATCGTGCTTCACTACTAGTGATGGACCCACCCAAGTAAAGAATAGCACCGCGCGGAAAAGCGCGGTGCGGTGCAGAGCTACAACCGCGGACCGCGCGGTGATCACCGCATGCACCGCGGTTCGAAATGAAAGACTGTTGAAACTACAGTGAAAACTCAATTATTTCACCTAATTGGGATAGGTGAAATAATCGAGGTTATGTATAAAAGGTGATTTAATCGAAGTTCTATATAAAACAATGAAATGAGGGCAAAATTTTATTTTTAAGAATGAAAAGGTTTCCAAATAAAACCCTCCTATTTGAAATTTTAATGAAATTTTGAAAATTTCAAACAAAAGGGTATAAATACCTATCAATTTTTTTCTCGTCTTGACCACAATTGAAGAAATTCAATTTTTTTAAAAAAATCTTCAATAGTGCCAAAAAAGAAATGATAACACGGATTTTTCAAGTGAAATAATAGATGTGGAAATAATCGAGGTACTCTTGTAAGTACAAAAACCGCCAAGGGTGTATTCGATTGCAGCTAAAAGTTTCCGAGCTTACTGAGACCCCAAATATGACATACATACTAAATTCCAAAATCTCTAGCTCTTACCATTCTCTTTTTAGACAGCAATACCGAAAACTGCTACAAAGCAGCAAAACCTCCAAGGGTGTAATCGATTGCACTTAAAAGTTTCGGAGCACAATTAGATCCCAGATGGGATTTATATACCTTCAACTTATACAGTATTTTGTATATATCTTGTAGTGCGATGTGCGGTAGAAATCATTAGGCGTATCAGATCTATGTATGAGGCAGGGGTTGTCTGGTTTAATAAAAGATAGATAAAAATGGATGGTAATGAACAGATGGGCACCCCTTCGATCCAAGGAAAATTATAAGATTTTTAATTTATGGACAAATTTTAGCGAGTTACGGTCCGATATCTCAAATTTTGTCGCGACAACATAGCAACTCAAAGCGAGAATGTTTTAGTTGGCTGGTTAATTCTCAATTTGGGACAGAGTGAGCAAAATTATAACCAGCCATTCTCGAGTTACCAGTGAGAAACTGTATCAGGCAAATGAATATTTAGAAAATACGAACCACTCAGAACGGCCACGTCAATTTGATATTTTACGTTTCAATAGCTCCGATACACTATATTAAGGGTTTTTTCAGTAATATGTCCATATTTTTATGAAAGTACTACTGAAAAAGGTCATGCAAGTTTTTTCATAATCTCTGGCTGGTCCCGGAAAAAGAGTGTGCTCTTGTAGTCGTTGTATCCTATTCTATTCTATTTTTTATTATATTTTTTTTCTTTCAAAAACCACTTTGCCATTTGGTACTAATTATCGACACTTGGACCCCTAATTATCGACAACTATTTTTTTTTATGTTCTTGCTTCAATCATGATTTATTATTTTCAATAATGAACCTTCGGAGCCACGAAATTAACTTGTTAGGCTATGGTTATGAATATACTCGAGCAGAAAACCCGTGTAAAGCGAGCAGTTTCAAATTTACTTATTTGTAATTTACGAATTTACTAACATTACTTTCTTTTATGCAAACTTACTCCTACGAAAATACTCAACCGATTATTTCCTTTTTCCACCGGAAAAAGGAATTTTTTTTTATTAGATTTTGGGATTCAACATATGTGTGGAGGCCCAATTTATCACCACTTTGTGTAGTGCACCTGTGCTTCGACCGCGGACATCGGTCCGCTGTGATGAGTACTTTTGGCACATAGCGTTGAACGATTTGGATGAAATTTGATATATAGGTTTCATTTGTGCTCCGAAACATTTGATTGCAATCGCACATACGTTAGCCATTTTCGCAGTTTTTAGTAACGGTTTTCACTTATATACTCTAAAAAAAAATTAAGTTAAGTTGGCTTGACCCAAAAAGCTATCAAGGTGGGGTAAAGTGCAATAATATGCACTCGATATGCACCGATATGCACCGAAAAAAAATCGATTTGCATCGACGCCGTTTTCGAGTTATAAGCCTTTGAAGTGGGTCAAGCCAACTTAACGCCTGGTGTGACAACCTCTAAATCCGCCCAAACCTGTGCCAATGATATGCACTCGATATGCACCCGCCGAAAATATAAAAAACTCGATTTGCACCGACGCCGTTTTCGAGTTATAAGCCTTTGAAGTGGGTCAAGCCAACTTAACGCTAGTTTGACCCAAAGCGTTTTTCAACTTTTTTCGACGGATTCTGACAGATTTCGATATGCACCGATATGCACCGAAAGAATTTTGATTTGCACCAACTTAGCTTCCGAGATATGGCCCTTGTCTTTTTAGACCACGTGGTCATAGGACCACGTGGTTCTTGTCTACCAGAACGANCTTCAAAGGCTTATAACTCGAAAACGGCGTCGGTGCAAATCGAGTTTTTTACATTTTCGGCGGGTGCATATCGAGTGCATATCATTGGAACAGGTTTGGGCGGATTTGGAGTTTGGGTCACACCAGGCGTTAAGTTGGCTTGACCCACTTCAAAGGCTTATAACTCGAAAACGGCGTTGGTTCAAATCGACTTTTTTACATTTTTGGGGAGTGCATATCGAGTGCATATCATTGCAATTTACCCCATTTTGATATCTCGTGTCGTTCTGGTAGACAAAAACCACGTGGTCCTATGACCACGTGGTCTGAAAAGAAAAGGGCCATATCTCGGAAACTAAGTTGGTGCAAATCAAAATTCTTTTGGTGCATATCGGTGCATATCGAAATCTGTCAGAATCCGTCGAAAAAAGTTGAAAAACGCTTTGGGTCAAACTAGCGTTAAGTTGGCTTGACCCACTTCAAAGGCTTATAACTCAAAAACGGCGTCGGTGCAAATCGAGTTTTTTACATTTTTGGCGGGTGCATATCGAGTGCATATCATTGGCACAGGTTTGGGCGGATTTGGAGGTTGGGTCACACCAGGCGTTAAGTTGGCTTGACCCACTTCAAAGGCTTATAACTCGAAAACGGCGTCGGTGCAAATCGATTTTTTTTCGGTGCATATCGGTGCATATCGAGTGCATATCATTGCACTTTACCCCACCTTGATAGCTTTTTGGGTCAAGCCAACTTAACGCACCCCTAAAAAGAGAATGTTGGCTAGAGATTTGAAATTTGGTATGTACGTCAACTTTGGGGTCTCAGTAAGCTTCGAAACTTTTGGGTGCAGTAATCCTGTTTTCAGTAATCCTCTGTTAAAAGTGAATGGCAATTGTCGGAGACTTAAAATTTGGTAAGTATTTTTTTTTTTATTATTATTGTTTTATTGTGTACAACAACCGGTGGATACATGAAAAATAGTGAAAAAGTGTGTGTGTACTTATGTACGCGTGTGAGACGTTATACTTCTTTTTAAAAATAAATTTAATAATATTTCAAAAAAAAATATACTACCCCACCCGGGAGTGAACACAGAACGTACCAACTATGAAACAGAGGCCTTGCCACTGGGCCACAATGTTCTATGAATATAGAATGAGAAAATACAATATTTAAATTTAACTCTCATCATTTTTCCATAACTAACTCCATCTTCATAATTTTTTCATAACTGAGTAACCGAACTTCAAAAGATGAGAGGGAAAAGAATCTGACTTTTACATTTGAAATCATATCAGCGAGGTATAATCTTTTAAACGCTATCAGAACAAACCACACATAGATTACATACTACCTATCCCTTTGTTATCCTATGTAGAACATGGGGAGAAGTAAGGGGTTGTTAAGCTGCGCAGAACGTGTTGGGAGTAGTATTGGTTTAGGTTCCAAAAAAAATAAAATACGTGTTGAAGCCTGCTGAGTTTGGCTGGGTCGGAACCTAACCCAGTACTACTCCCAACACGTCCTACCCAACAAACTGGTGTTCAATTCTATTAAGTTATATCGGCACTAACCGATTTTGTACAAATTTTTATTTAAATCGGAAAAAATTGAGTAAAAATTTGAATCTAACTACAAAAATTTTGAACTCTGATATATTTTCTGGTGTGCTAGTCTTTGGTTTTGGGGGAGGGGGGTCCATTCACATCATGTTTCTTTATATCTCTTACCGTTTTGACTAAACAAGTAGTATTGTCTAAATTTTATTTTGGTCGATCCCGGATTCGAACATGTAACCCTGGAATGGCTAGTCACAATTTCCTTCATTTAGGACATATTTAGGCAAAATATGTCCTAAATGGAGAAGCAAGATTTCACCTAAAACTTTCTCGCTTTGAGTTGATAGGTCGTAGCGACAAATTTCGAGAAAAAATATCATTTAGGTCAAAAAACGTGAACTTATTACACCCATTCATTGTTTGTGCCTAATCGGTGTAGCTTAACATTAGAGTTGCACCATATGTCCTAAATGAAGAAGTAAAATGTTTCGCATATTTTCAACAATAAAACGTTCTATTTGTTTTAGGCTATCAATTTCCTCCAATATTTTGCTCTTGCTATAGTCCACATATTGTTCGTCATGAGATTGCTCCTAAGCTGTGTGTTCTGCATAACAATCCACATTGAAAACTGTAAGTGCTTAATAACATTTACTTTGCCCTTGCTATAGTCCACATATTGTTTACATTAGCTTAGGACCGTCGCGTCGCTTAATGTTTCAAAGCATCTTCACACCAAACCTTCTATGTGAACATGGGCCTAGGACCGTCGTGTTTGTAATGTTTCAAAGCATCTTCACAGCAAACCTTCTATGTTTACATGGGCTTAGGACCGTTGCATCGCCTAATGGAACCTCCTCGATTTCTGCCCTGTATAATATGAATTTATTATCTTTTTAGGATTCTGACATGGATGAGGCACTCACTATAGCAGCATCTGTATTACCAAGAATACATGAAGATCTAGAAGATGAAAAATTCGCGTTGTATAGAAAATTACTGATGGTGATTAACATTGCGAAAGATGAAAATTTCATTGAAAACTATGCAACATTGATAAATGAAATCACTGGGCTAAACTATAGCTAGTGGATCAAGATGTTCAGGTGTTCACGATAGTGTTGTAGCCAGTTATATAAAAAAAAATATATCTCAACCAAATTTTAAAAAATATTTTTCAAAATCACAATATTGGGCCCCGCGGGCCTGCCAAATTTTCCGAAAGGCCCTTAACACTAGCTATAACATATCAAAATTTTACTTTTCTAAAACAAACCACTGAAAAGTTAAAAACCATATTCAAATAACAAAATATTAGGTCCCCTGGGGCACCGCGGGGGACCTAGGGCTTTAAAGATTCTATTCCGTTTCGATTTATGAATTTTATATCGATATTTTAAACATAACGATGTACCGGATCATTTTATCCGATTTGGTATCGATACTTTTCATTCGATGTAAATATATTGGATAGTCGATATTTGCTTAGACTTAATTATTTAGAATGTTAATGTTTACAAAATGCATTGGGGGTCATTATACTGATAAAATACTATCATTTTTTTTTTATCACAGATACTATCATTTTTTTTTTTGGAGCAAGTTACAAACTTAAAATGTGGTTTAATATAATTTAAAAAGGC
Source organism: Pachypsylla venusta (assembly GCA_012654025.1). Taxonomy (NCBI): domain Eukaryota; kingdom Metazoa; phylum Arthropoda; class Insecta; order Hemiptera; family Aphalaridae; genus Pachypsylla; species Pachypsylla venusta. The sequence continues at coordinate 4,783,325 of CM022876.1, read as the reverse complement.
TTTTTAAACGTTTTAGGGGTGGAAAATTAATTAATTCACTTTAATTTTAATTTATTTTGAAAAAAACCTTTTTCTTC
>CM022876.1:4753444-4771649 GCA_012654025.1 Pachypsylla venusta | reverse complement strand
CCCCCCCCCCCCTTGGCAATGCATTTAACCAATACATTGATTGTCTAAAGAGTCTAAAATGTCTAATTATGTATCACCTGCAAGAAATAAGTGTGTGTAAACACTGTCAAAAGACATTTGTCTGTGTGGGATGTCAGGAAGGACAAAGTTCTGGTTCAGAATAGATTTCCTATGGTCTAGTGATTTTTTTTTTTTATATTCCTAGGATTTAATTTTATTTTTATGTAAGATAATAATTGATTTAGTTTATATTTTTTTAGTTTTTTAATAAAGTAATAGCGACTTATTGTAATAAAAAAAAACATTTGTCAATGCACGTAATTGAATAAAGCTTGGCAATCCTAGTGTTAATAAATCTGGTAACGTACACTGTACTTCACCACTATGCTAAAAATTTAATAAATCAGGTAACGTGCACCGTACTTCACCACTATGCTAAATATTTAATAAATCTGATAGCGTGTACCGTGCTTCACCACAATTCTAAAATTTAATAAATCTGATAGCGTGTACCGTGCTTCACCACAATGCTAAAATTTAATAAATCAGGTAGCGCTTCTTATTTGAATGAAACCGAAAAATATCTACAAACACAAAAACCTCGGAACCACAATACCACAATGCCTCTTCAAATCAGAAGCGTAGCGTTTCGATATTGATATTTTGGTTTATTAGTTTTACTAGCAGGATACGCCCGCTTCGCTTGGCGCCTTAGAGGCATGGCTTTTAATTTATTTTGAAAAAAACCTTTTTCTTCCGGTACCAGACAGACACTATTAATTTTTTTTGGAGCAAGTTACAAACTTAAAATGTTGTTTAATATAATTTAAAAAGGCTTTTTAAACGTTAAAGGGATGGGAGATTAATTAATTCACTTCAATTTTAATTTATTTTGAAAAAAACTTTTTCTTCCGTATTTATTGAATTATATTGAACTGAAGCAGACATAGTTGTACCAATATGAAAAAAGTCCAGTGCAAGTTTGTTTATTTTCAAAACGTTTCCTAACCCCCCCCCCGAGAGGTTAGGAAACGTTTTGATCGGCCATGCCTCGATTAAACTTGTTCTTCTCATAAAGTCGCCCCCTAAAAACTCTTGCGCTTTCTCCAAAGTTTCGTTGATTTTCAAGCAATAAAATTGCGAATTAATAAACATTTAAAATTGAGTTTTCTCGTATTTTCCACCATTTAATCGTGAAAATTAACCTTCTACTTTGAGTAGGGAATCCTATAAATGTGAGTGACAGTGACGAAAAGTTTCCGGCACAATTGGACTCCAAATAGGATGTACCTATCAAATTTTATAATCAGTTAACGCTAAGTAGCAAAAGTAACCATCAGGGCGAATGATGTGCGGTTTGCAGAGGCGACAACGCTAAGTGGCAACAGTGACTATTGTGGCGAACGGTGTGCGATGTACAGAGGGCGACAACGCTAAGTGGCAAAAGTGACCAATCATAGCGAACGGTGTGCTATGTACAAAGGGCGACAACGTTAATTGGCAACAATGACTATCATGGAAAACGCTGTGCGATGTGCAGAGGGCGACAACGCTAATTGGCAACAATGACTATCATGGAAAATGCTGTGCGATGTGCAGAGGGCGACAACGCTAAGTGGCAAAAGTGACCAATCATGGCGAAAGGTGTGCGATGTACTGAGGGCGACAACGATAAGTGACAAAAGTGACCATCATGGCGAACGGTGTGCGGAGGGCGACCGACGTGCGGACGGATTTTTTTGCATACGATTTTTAGATTCCGCGTACAATAATAACCTCCGCATTATTGTAGCCAGTAAAATAGTAAACCCACATGCCACTTTTTATTCACAATATCGGAAACCTAATATCGTTGTAAACTATCGATATATCGAATGTTTATCGTTATTCCAAAATATCGATATACCAAAATATCGATATTCCTAGGTTGGACTCACCTGCCAGATGATTGCTAACAAAAGAGTACGGATCGATATCAGATTTTAATTCCTGGGAATTAGCATATTGATCAGACGCATCGGCAAACGCTGTTACCAAATAAACATATTTCTCGTAATCGGGAAATACGGCTAAAAAGTTATTAATCACTTTAATGACCAGTCCGTACACTGAGGAATCCTCATAAACACAGGCCTTGTATTTTTCAAAATGCGATTTGAAATATCCAACATCAATACTAGTCCAATTCTTCTTGTCTCTCATCACTTTTCTTTTTAGTGTAGTATAATATCTGAAAATGTGTAATTAATTTTCCTTATACAGCGCGTCCCAAAAGTCCGAGACCAGCTAGGGGCAGCCGAGTTTGTGACCCGATGGGGGGGGGGGTCAACTTCTTGCTACAGGCGATTTTTTTTAATTTCATTATACTATGAAAAGGAAAGTATTGTATTGGTAACTGAATTTCGAATTTTCGATGTCGAGTTTTCAATGGCTAAACACGTTTTGGGGTCCCCAGAGCCCAAATCTCAAGTTTCAGCCATTGATCCATGTGTGTGGGGGGAGGAGGGGTCTGTCTATGAACAAAATATCTCCAGAACGGCTAGCGCTAGAGACTTGAAATTTGGTATGTATGTGAGTTGTATACTATTAGCGGCAAAATAAGATTTTGGTGGAAATAGAATATACCTTTGGAAGTTTTATGCCGCTTTTTAACGGTTTTCGATTATCCTGCCTAAAATGAGAACGGTCATAGCCAGAACTTTAATCTTGGTGCCTATTCATATCAGTTTCATACAAGAAATTGAAAAATACAACTTAGGTTGAAGTTTAATATATTTTTGGCCGAAAGATATAGATAAGGAAAGTCGTGCGATGTTCACACCAGATTTTTTTAAGTTACAGGTGAAAAGTATTTTTATTTTTATATAGTGTAAGTTGGGCATAATATCTAGAGTTATTTCGATTTTATAAGGGGGGCACCTGCCCCCCTTGCGTACTCCCATGTTCTACAAAATTCTGATAATCAGTCTAAATTACACAATGTTTTAAGATTGCTCTTCGGGTAAAATTGTGGCATATTTTTATGGATACCAGTGATCTTACCTAGTCATACTGTCAAAACTGTTTGATGTAAATGCTTCCATAGTGGCTTGAAGAATACATTGAAGGTTACCCAAAATAATTTCTATTACAGCCATGTCATTTATTCTTATACCCTCTTTGAATTTACCCAGTGTAAGTTCATGCGGTTCAAGTACAGTTTTATCATGTTGACCTCGAAGTGTAAATTGGTCTTCACTTAAATATGAACAACCCCATTTTTTCTTAGCCAAACCTGTACATAAAATAATATGGAACATTGGGCAAAATAACACTGTCATGATTTAATATGGAGCATTGGGCATAATAACAATGTCATAATATAAAATACATAGAATAATATGGAGCATTGGGCATAATAACAATGTCATAATATAAAATACATAAAATAATATGGAGCATTGGGTATAATAACGCTGTCATAATATAAAATACATAAAATAATATGGAGCATTGGGCATAATAACAATGTCATAATATAAAATACATAAAATAATATGGAGCATTGGGCATAATAACAATGTCATAATATAAAATACGTAAAATAATATGGAGCATTGGGCATAATAACAATGTCATAATATAAAATACATAAAATAATATGGAGCATTGGGCATAATAACGCTGTCATAATATAAAATACATAAAATAATATGGAGCATTGGGCATAATAACAATGTCATAATATAAAATACAGAAAATAATATGGAACATTAGGCATAATAACAATGTCATAATATAAAATACATAAAATAATATGGAACATTGGGCATAATAACACTGTCATAATATAAAATACATAAAATAATATGGAGCATTAGGAATGTAATATCCTTGACTGAAAATATTGAATTTTCTAAATAGGCGCTGTGCTCACCCTGTAGGTCGGTTCCATCAAAAATCCATAATTGAGACCTTCTTTCATTTAAAAAATATCGGCCCAACTTTCTCCCTTCCAAAAAATGTTGGCCCAACCTTCTTTCATCCAAAAAATATAGGCCCAACTTCTCCCATCCAAAAAATGTCTGCCTAACCTTCTTCCACCCAAAAAATCCACTTCCCATCCATAAAATGTCGGTCCAAAATTCTTCCATTCAAAAAATGTCGCCCTACTTTCTTCAATCCAAAATAATGTCGACCCTCTACTTTCTTCCATCAAAAATAATGTCGGCCCAACCTTCTTCTATCTAAAAAATGTCGGCACAACCTTCTTCCATCCAGAAAATGTAGTGAGATTCAAAATATGTTACCAGAAGGAGGCCTTTAGTCCCCCAAACAATAAAAGTCATCTGGAGCAAAAATGTCAAGTACCTAGGGGTCTATCTAGACTCCAAATTAACATATGCAGCCCATATAAAAGAAAAATTCTTTGCTGCCTTGAATTCTCTCTACCCCCTACTTAATTATAAATCCAAGCTCAATACCAAAAATAAGATTCTATTGTACACATTTTGTCTCCGCCCTGTTATAACCTATGCGGCCCCAGCTTGGAATACCACCTGTAAAATTAATTATAAAAGCCTACAAGTACTTCAAAATAAAGCCCTTCGAATAGCTCTCAAAAAACGAAGAAAAACAAAAATTTCTGAGCTTCACTCTCTAGCACATTGCTACATAAATAAGCTGACCAAAAGCTTCTTTCGGAAAGTCAGTATCGCATTTTCTTTCAGACCATCTCAAACACTCTCCTATGTTTATTTTCCTTTCTTATTGATTTTCGTGATTTCAACTTGGCATCAGTAAGAATGGGCACAGTGTAAATTAAAAAAAAAAAAAANAATAAAAGAAAAAAAAAAAAAAAAAAAAATGGTCAACATAAAATCATGAAAATCTTTACGGTGTTAAACGATAAACATTTATTCTGAAAATGGAGGTGATTTTTCCTAAGCGAGGAAAACTGTGATTGTAAAAACAAGAGGAAAATCTTATTCTGACCTTTGGAGAATTCGAAAGCAATGGAATGAAATCCGTCATTGGATAAATAAGGAAATTGCCGATCATTTATAAGGGGAAAAACAAAGAAAACCAAGATTCCGAAGGATTGCGATATAATCCCGCAGCGAATCTCGCGGTATTCAAAAGATTGCGGCATTTCAAACCCCAGTCAGAGCTTATAATAAGTAGTCACTTACTAATTTGAATGTGAATAACAAACAGTGCACAGAAAATGAATCTGACGAGTAAAACCATGATGTAGGAGAACTAACAAAATTCAGAATGGAGCACCAAATTTGTGATATGGGATATGGTACACATTGATGTCAATGCCTGCCATCATCGGCAGGTGCAATTTTCAATGACGGAAAACAATATTGTTGAAAAGCTAAAGATACAACATGTGAAACTCATCCAGACGCGATCCAAGGCATTTTATTTAATAATTTTCATTGATTTATTTTTATAATCTTATAACAATTATATAAATCAGAAATTTGTATATATGTAGGTACCTATGTATAAGGGTTGTCTGTTACAATACGGTAACACATAGCGAAAAGTTGATGGGAATGGACCCCCACACACAAAATTATGGTTTACAACGCAAAGAAAACTGAGAACAGCATCACATATTTTAGTATCAGAACTAAAATATGTCAAGCCGTTTTCGAGTTAACGCCAAATATATAATTTATTCACCAAAATCCGACAGTCACGGTCCGGATTTTAGGACATTTTCTGCAAACGTATGGCCAGCCATTCCAGAGTTACGAGTTCAAAATCGGGAACGGGTAAAATAAAATTTAGAAAATACTAACAAGTCAGAATAGCCGTGCCCCTAAGGCGCCTGGCGAAACGTTGAATGCCGGTTTTTAACCCTAGATAGCTGGAGTATTTTTTTTGTACGTTATTGCTGAAGATGCGTCATTTTGACTCGCCACTAATTTTTTCAGGATTTTTTCGGTTGGTTGGTTTCATTTGGTTTAAATTTCAAGGCTACCTATATAAGATGAGTTTTTTTACCCTCCTGGTGTTGGCCGTACCATACCAACTACTCACATTAACCTCACCCCTTCTAGGTGGAACAGGGAAAAGCCAGCAGGAATTTTTTAAGTTCAGAAAAAATATTTTTTTTATTTAAAAGAAAATGATTGAATTTATTGGTTTACGTGTAACAAATAGGTACAGGAAAAGTAATCATGCCAGTTCAAATTTCATGAACCCCCTATAAAACGTCAAAAAGACTCACCAAAAAACTAACATTATTGCTGGAAATGCGTCAAATTAACTCACTAACTTTTACGAAAAATTGCTTTAGAAAAACAAATAAACAACTACGAATGTGCTCAATTCAACATCTCACTTGAAACTGAATGTGCGAGGAATACATGGAGTCTCAACGGGGTGGAACAAAAAAGAGGGGTGAGGGAAAATAGAACCAATCACACCTATGGCGTCAAAATGACTCATGTCCAGCAATCTAGGTTTAAAGGTTGCAATATATAAGGTGGACACAAACCAATATCCCCCAATTTCCTTTGTTCTTGGAAAACAAAGATAGCAATATAAGAATCGTAGCGAAGCACCTAGTTTTGTATATATGGTGACCCTACCTAAGCTATATAGTCCGGGAGCTAGCCTGGCTTGTCCTACCTCATAAGCAGCAGAAGGATCACATAGCAGATACAGAAGAGCTCACTGTATAGGTGCATAAAAGTCTTTGTCTGGCAAGTTTTGTGGGTGACTTTAGCCTCCACGAGCTTTCAAANTTTTTTTTTTACTTTTTTTAAAAAAAAACACTACCGTTATTTATGACGAGGATTCACTTACTTTTTCACTTCCGTGAAAATGTCTTGATGTATTACACTCTTGGTTTTATCACTTCTATTCCGAAGAAAAATCAATAACTGGGCGGGTTTGATCAGAGATCCGTTTGTACTTTATCGCGTGAGGAGTCGATTATGTGAAGAATTTGACGTAAAATTTGAATATGAAATAAAATTAGGGGTTTCAATTTAAAAATCGAAAGTTGGTGTCTGTCTACCCACTTTTGAGACACCCTTTTGAAATTTTAATTACGCCAAAAAATAGGTTAATTTATGTTAAAACTACATATGAAATTCAAGTCTCTATCTTTAGCCGTTAAAAATAAAAAAAATCTGTTCCGGAACTTTTCGAACACTCTGTATGGTACAATATGTAAAATACTATATGAATTTTACACATATTGTTAATTTTCTTTTGAGGTCAGACATTTCTTTGTTTGTTTCGGTGTTTATTATTGAAGTTGGCTACGAAATACCCCGGAATACAATTACCGTATTGGCTGTTGGTTTTGTGAAGGTTAAAATCTATGTTTCGCAAGTTATAGTCAACAGATTTCTTAATTTTATAGTTAGGGTGGAAAAAATATTTTGGCATAATTAAATATGTATGCAGCTCCTGAAGCATCAAGATATCATTATTTCTGTTATCAGAATGAAATAGTTTATGACCTAATTTCTTCTGTAGATCGATAGTTTATGACAAACTGGTTCTTGCAGCAAACCCATACACAGACAAACAGTATCTTATAAGGGATTAAAATAAAATTTATAAAGAATCCAAATAATACTGCGTGATAAAGTATATTTGCATGATCATAAATTTAAGCACCTATTACATCTCCCTGTTTACAAACCGGCCCATTTCACTTCTGAATCCTCTCCTGATCCAAGCTATAATCAGCAGAACGAATGTAATTCTTTTGAAGTTATACTTCTTTAGGCGCGTTATGAAAAAATGATGAGAGTGAAATTTTATTTTTTTGTGACGCAAGAGCGTCATGCAAATTCCGTCACGCGAGATCGTTATGTAAATTCTGTGACGCGAGAGCGTAACGCAAAAATTGTTTCATCCACAAAACTGTATGCATTCTGAAACTACTTATCCAATTGCAATTAAATTTGGCATAGTTGATGGGTGCATTCCTGGGAAGATTTTAGTCTAGGTCCCATCCCTATAATGTTAAGCTACACGGAGTAGGGACAAACAATAGATGGGTGAGAGCAAAAAACTTGAATGAAAAACGTTTTTCGACCTAAATGACATTCTTTCTCGAAATTTGTCGCGACAACATATCGACTCAAAGCGAGAAAGTTTTAGGTAACATCTTACTCCTTCATTTAGGGTATATTTTGCAACTCTAATGTTAAGCTACATCGAGTAGGGACAAACAATGGATGGGTGACAGCAAAAAAGTTAACGTTTTTCGACTTAAAAGAAATTCTTTCTCGAAATTTGTGGCGAAGACATATCAACTCAAAGCGAGAAAGTTTTAGGTAACATCTTACTCCTTCATTTCGGACATATGTTGTAACTCCAATGATAAGCTACACCGAGTAGGGACAAACAATAGATGGGTGACAGCAAAAAAGTTTATGTTTTTCGACTTAAATGACATTTTTTCTCTATCAACTCAAAGCGAGAAAGTTTTAGGTGACATCTAACGCCTTCATTTAGGTCATATTTTGTAACTCTAATGTTAAGTTACACCGAGTGGGGACAAACAATGGATGGGTGACAGCAAGAAAGTTTAGTTTTTTCGAACTAAATGACATTTTTTCTCTATCAACTCAGAGCGAGAAAGTTTTAGGTGACATCTTACTCCTTCATTTAGGACATATTCTGAAACTCTAATGTTAAGTTACACCGAGTAGGGACAAATAATGGATGAGTGACAGCAAAAAGTTCACGTTTTAAATATTGTATTTTCTCATTCTATATCTATAGAACATTGTGGCTCAGTGGCAAGGCCTCTGTTTCGTAGTTGGTAGGTTCTGAGTTCACTCCCCGGGGGGTGGGCTAGTATGCTTTTTAAAAATGTTTTTAAATTTTTTAAAAGAAGTATAACTTCCTTTTATTTCTCACTCATAACTCCACCCGACACTCATCATTCACTATTCCTCGTACACACTCATGAATCAATATATCTCATTCAAACTCATCCTTTCATTTCTCACTCATAACTCCACCCGACACGCATCATTCACTATTCCTTGTACACACTCATGAATCAATATATCTCATTCAAACTCATCCTTTCATTTCTCACTCATAACTCCACCCGACCCTCATCATTCACTATTCCTCGTACACACTCATGAATCAATATATCCCATTCACACTCATCCTTTTATTTCTCACTCATAACTCCACCCGACACGCATCATTCACTATCCCTCGTACACACTCATGAATCAATATATCCCATTCACACTCATCCTTTTATTTCTCACTCATAACTCCACCCGACACGCATCATTCACTATCCCTCGTACACACTCATGAATCAATATATCCCATTCAAACTCATCCTTTTATTTCTCACTCATAACTCCACCCGACACTCATCATTCACTATTCCTCGCACACACTCATGAATCAATATATCCCATTCAAACTTATCCTTTTATTTCTCACTCATAACTCCACCAGACACCATTCACTCACTCACGCATCCCACAGCGTCATCTATACTACTTGAAATGCGGAATTTATGGGGCGTAGATGAATGTAGTGTTGGTTTACGAGTTATGGCCTGGCGCCTTAGAGGCATGGCCGTTCTCGTGCTAATAGTATTTTATGATTTCCCTTTCAAAAATGGAAAAAGGGCCATAACTCGTAAACGGGTGGGCAGGTTTTTGCAAACTATATCCTACATGAAGTTTTAAAAGGTCAACTAAATTTTCTTGCTTTGAGTTGATATGTTTTTATCAGATCATTGTTCTGATAAGAGCGGTTATCAGACCCATTGTCACCTACCGCTGCGTTGTGTGGTGGCCAAAAAAGAGTCTTTGCATCACCAGTGCTATGAATAGCACACCGGCTTTTGGCTATGGAGACACTCCTTGGACTTGCACCCCCTGATATTCATATCAAGGGGGTCACCAGGATGACGGCCTTCAGGCCTAAGTTAAACAATACCTGGACCGCCCAGCAATATGGGCACTCCAGAGTCTCTGGTGCCATCAAAGGTCCTGTCTTTGATATTGGCAGCGACAGAATTGCCGTAGAGGAAATATTCGACAGCCCTGTCAAGGTCGTCATTGAGACGACTGAGGACTGGAATGTAAAAGAAACTAGGCTTCTGTCCAGGGGAGCCATTGTGTGGTACACCGATGGCTCTAAGAGATGGATGGGATCTGGGGCTGGTATCCACTGCGAGCGACCTTGGTTGGACATATCTCTGACCTTGGGGCTACGCTGGGGTGTATCAGGCTGAGATCCACGTAATCCGCACCCGCACAGAGGAGATTTTAAAGATGGGACTCATTAAAAAGGAGTTATACATTTTCTCTAACAGCCAGGCTGCGCTGAAGGCTGTAGTCAGGTATAGCACGATCCCAAGATAACTTGGGAATGCCAGCTGGCACTAAAGGAACTGGCACAGAACAACTGGGTTAGCCTTGGTTGGGTGCCAGATCGCAATGTTATTGCCGGCAATGAACAAGCTGATCACCTGGCAAGAGTGGGGTCAGCGACACCATTCATTGTGCCGGAGTTCATGATCGGACTAAGCACGACTGAGATCAAGAATTTCAATGACGGATGGGTTTTCGAAAACCGTTTGAGGCGGTGGAAAGACGTCTCAGGCCTGGGACACAGCTAGCCCTCTGTCGCAAAAACATCAGAATAGCCACAGGCCTGATCACTGGTGTGGTCTGAGAAACCCTCTGCACACTATGGGCTTCCATCAAGATCAGGTTATGTGCAGACTCTGTGGAGAGGGTGAGGAAACTACTTCTCACGTCATCTTTGATTGCAACTCCCTAATTGCGTGGAGACTAAGAATGGGACAGCTGCACCTCAGACTTGACATTCACGCAAAACACCTAGCCGAAATGCTGAACAAGCTTGCGCAGATCTTAGGCCTCAGCTATGAAACAGGCTACTTTCCAAGGAACAGAATAGGCTTAGGTGCAGGGGCCTACATAGCCCTAAAGAGGAATTTAGCTCACCAATATGCGAATGATATGTTGACGCGAAAAATATCGGACCGTGATTGGTTAAATTCAGTCAAAATTCGAAAAATCGGCTGTAACTCGAAAACGGTTTAACTTTTTTGATTTTTAAATTCAGCCCATGGTTTCGGGGGGGGGTGAAGATGGNNNGGGGGGGGGGGGGGAGGGAGGTCCATTCTCATCAAGTTTTCGATATCTCTTACCCTTTTAGCTAAACAACTAGTGATTTTGAAAAATTTGGGGGCCCTCCCCAAATTTTTTTTTTCCAATATTTTATGCCTTCAAAAAATATATTTGATTAAGATATTTTTTTCTATTAATGAATACAACACTAACGTGAACACCTGATCATATTGATCCACTAGTTATAGAAGAGAGATAGACAGATAGATATTGGTAAGTTAAAAACGAATTATATTTGAATAGAACTAATCAGAACAGAATGTTTAGTCATGCTAGGGTCACCTGCAAGAAATAAGTGTGTGTAAACACTGTCAAAAGACATTTGTCTGTGTGGGATGTCAGGAAGGACAAAGTTCTGGTTCAGAATAGATTTCCTATGGTCTAGCGATTTTTTTTTTTTTTATTTTCATTTACATTATTTTATTCCTGGGACTTAATTTTATTTTTATGTAAGATAATAAGTTAATAATTGATTTAGTTTATATTTTTTTAGTTTTTAATAAAGTAATAGCGACTTATTGTAATAAAAAAAATCATTCTATCCTTCATTTTGTTTGCGGGTACTTTGTACCCNGGGTTTTTCCCCCCCCCCCCCCCTTGGCAATGCATGTAATTGAATTGAGCTTGGCAATCCTAGGGTTAAGGAAGGCAATGCCGACCACAAATAGAATTTTTAAGTTCACCTTTTAGGTGAACTTAAAGAAGAGACTAAAACAGTGTCTATTATGACCATATTTGTGAACGTTAGTGAACTCCATTTTTGACTCCCATATATGCATCCCGAAATGCACTTATATGCATGTAACTGTGTATGTTTGTTTGTTACGCGATACAAGTCACAATTTTCATCCGATTTTGACGAAATTTGGTATACATATTTAGGACATGTGTAGTTTTTTGTGGTGGGGCTAATATTGTGTTTTTTGAGAAAGATTTTTATCTTTTTTTAGCGGTTTGTTGTAGAAACGAAAAATTTTGATATGTTATGGCTGGTGTTAAAAGTGTTTCGATTATGAAAAATTCCACCCGCCCCCTCTAGGAGCCAGGGGTCCCAATCATGCGCGGATATAGCCCTCTTGTTGTGGGGGAGCACAATATACCTAATAGAAAATTTGGATATGGGAGGAGGAGGGAATCGTACCTAGAGCCTAGAGACCGGCGGTTCGAGCCCTGGACAGTACTTTTTAATGCAATGTTTATAGAGGTACGATACCTAATTTGTTAAAAGCTGTAGAGCTTACCACAAATACCTTTAATTAGGGTGATAAGCGATTTTATATGGGCGATGACGAAAAAAAAAACAATGGCAGATGATAGAATTTTTGACGATTTTTTATTTACGTAGGTATTTCCATTTAGTCTCAGGATTGGGAAATATTTAGGGGCCCGTGCTCCCCTCTCAATATGATAGAAGACACAGCGGATCACCATTCATTTGATTTTTTTTAAAAAAATTACGTGATTAGGTTTAATGAAATTTGAGAAATACCGCCCACTTAAAAAACTGGGGGGGGGGCACGTGCCCCCTGTGCCCTTCCCTATATTCGCGCATGGTCCCAATATTTTGTGCCTTGAAAATTATTTTTATTTTTTTCTATACCTATATGTCTAACGTGTTTTCTATAAATGTCCAACATGAACATCTGATGAACTTGATCCACTAGTTATAGAACCCAGTAAGTAAAATGCAGCAGTTCTAGAGATATGAAAAGGAAATATTGTGAAAAAAATATATTTTCTAAATTCAAACTGATGGTTTGCTTTCACGTAGGCGGAAAAAACGTTCGTAAAGGAAAAACTCTAAATTAAATGTATGTGTCACACGTAAAATACATGATGGACCAATAATGGTAGGTACATGGTTCATGAGCGTTCCAAGCCATGCAGATATGTACCTATGTGCCACCGTGGAGGGGGAGATATGTCTAGTGGATCTAGACATGTTCCAAATGTTCACATTAATCTTAATATATAAATCAGAAATTTCTGTGTACCTATGAGGGGTTGTCTGTTACAATACCACAGCCCAAACGGTAGCAGATAGAGAAAAATTGGTGGGAATGGACCCCCCCAAAATCATGGTCTGCGATCGCAGGAAAATTATCAGAACTAAAATATGTCAAACCGTTTTCGAGTTACAGCCAAATTTCTAATTTCTTCTCCAAAATCGGACAGTCACGGTCCGATATCTTAAATTTTGTCGCGACAACATATCAACTCAAAGCGAGAAAGTTTTAGGTGGCCATGTAGTCCTTATTTTAGGACATTTTCTGCAAAGTGTGGCCAGCCATTCCAGAGTTACGAGTTTGAAACTGGGAACGGATAAAATAAATCATTTATAAATAAAAATATCTTAATCATATTTAAAAAAAATCATTTTCATAAATCAAAATATGTGACCTTCGGAGGTACCAGCGCTAATTTTTTCATAATCGAAAAGCCCTCAACACCAACAAAAACATATCAAAATTTTACGTTTTTACCTAACCTAACCTACAACAAACCGCTAAAAAGATATAAATCATTTTCAAAAAGCACAATATTGGGGCCCCCCGGGGCCCACCGTTTGGCCCAGGGCCCACATGTAGGTATACCAAATTTTGTCAAAATCAGATGTAAATTGTGGCATGTATTCCGTAACAAACATCATACATACACATAAGTGTATTTCGGGATTATGTATATCGGGGTTAAAAGTGGAGTTCACAAACGTGTTTTGTTTTATAGTTAAAAAAAATCGACTTCTAACAAAATCGATTTTTTTTTTTTGTAAAACATCGATTTTTGCGAAATCGATTTTTTTCTCTTTTCGATCAATCATAAAAACGATATTTTTTTTTTAAGTTCATAGGTCGTATTGAAGTAATCATTAAGGAGGGTCCACACTTATGTTGCAAATGTTGTACAACATTGCAACATGGACGTGTTGGGATACTGTTGATATTCATTTTTGGTTGATGTTAAAATTTCAAAATTGAAATTTTACCCTCCTTGCTTATAAAAAGTGTAAAAAATCAAAAACCAATTGTACCACGAGATTTAGCATAATAAATGGTACGGAAAACCGTACTAGACTTTCTCTTCCTTAATCATTCCATCCGAATACCACCGAATGCAGATGTTGTTCTTCTAAAGTTGTAAGTCCTTTAGTTATATATTTTAGTTATTGTTATATTTCTATTTTCTGTTGATGTTGACCATTATATTAAAAAGATTTTGCAGACTTCGGCTGCGGACTTTGCTCTTTAGTGACAATATTATTTTGAACGATTTTGCAGCCTTCGGCTGCGGNAAATTTTGAAAATATGGCCCAAAAGCAATATGGCCGAATATATTTGATCTTTATTTTGGCCTTTGGCTTCCCGTCAAACAATTTTTTGAGCCAAAATATGTCTAAAATTTCTGCGCGAATACAATACTTTATCTTCTAGGAAGAGAAAGTAAAAAATTATGCTTGACTGATTTGATGTAGGTATTACACTCTTGGTTTTATCACTTCTATTCCGAAGAAAAATCAATGATTGGGCGGGTTTGATCAGAGATCCGTATGATCAATGTATCGAGTGAGGAGTCGATTGTGTGTAGAATTTGACGAAAAATTTGAATGTGAAATAAAAAATAGGGATTTCAATTTAAAAATCGAAAGTTCGTGTCTGTCTACCCACTTTTGAGACACCCTGTAGAAATTTTAATTATGCAAAAAAACTAGGTTAATTTGTGTTAAAACTACATATAAAATTCCAAGTCTCTATCTTTAGCCGTTAAAAATAAAAAAATCTGTTCCGGAACTTTTCGAACACTCTGTATAGTACAATATGTAAAATACTATATGAATTTTACACATATTGTTAACTAATTTAAAAATTTAAGGGGTTTCAATTTAAAAATCGGAAGTTAGTTTCTGTTTACCACTTTTGAGACACCCTGTACAAATTTTAATTACTACGTCAAAAAATAGATTAATTTGTGTTAAAACTAGGTACATATAAAATATCAAGTCTCTATCTTTAGCTGATAGAAATAAAAAAATACTTTGCGGGACTTTTCGAACACTCTGTATATATGGTACATGTTAACCCATTTTCAAAGGATAGTTTGAATATAACAATTATTATTTGTCTTAGTGGTTGAAATAACATGAGTTTAAACCAAGAACAAAAAATAAATCACAAGGTCTGAATTGAAACTATGTGAAAACATCACAATATTATATGTACACACTAAAAAAAAAATAAGTGTAGACGCTGCGCGTTGACGGACATAATATGTTGTACAACATTTCCAACATAAGTTTGGACCCTGCTTTAAAGGAGAAATTCAATCTCTAAATAAACTCCCAAGCTACTATTCAACTCTATAGTGGTTTCCAGTAATTTCATTAACTAATGTTGCGTAGGTTTCAAGGAATTTCCTATCCCTCCCATATTTAGAAGCACGTTGTAATTTTTTAAACAATATATCTTTATCTTTTGATAACTCTTCATATCTTCTTGGTAATATGGACGCTGCTATATTGAGTGCCATGTCCAAATCAGAATTCTGTAAAGATAATAATATAAAGAATAAAATAATAAATGTTCATCATTACATAGCTCTTCATGACTTCTTGGTAATATGGACGCTGCTATATTGAGTGCCAAGTCCAAATCAGAATTCTGTAAAGATAATAATATAAAGAATAAAATAATAAATGTTTATCTTTTGATAGCTCTTCATGTGTTCTTGGTAATATGGAAGCTGCTATATTGAGTGCCAAGTCCAAATCAGAATTCTGTAAACATAATAATATAAAGAATAAAATAATAAATGTTTATCTTTTGATAGCTCTTTATGTCTTCTTGGTAATATGGACGCTGTTATAGTGAGTGCCAAGTCCAAATCAAATTCTGTAAAGATAATAATATAAAGAATAAAATAATAAATGTTCATCATTACATAGATCTTCATGTCTTCTTGGTAATATGAGCACTGCTATATTGAGTGCCAAGTCCAAGCTCTTCATGTCTTCTTGGTAATATGGACGCTTCTATAGTGATTTCCAAGTCCAAATCAGAATTCTGTAAAGATAATAATATATTTATGGGAGATATAGCAAAATTGATATGATTTCGATGTAGTGTGGGTGTCTCACCTATGGGCAATTTGATATGAAAAGTAGGTAGCTTTATTGAAAATACTAGCCTGTCCTAACTTTGTTCACTATACGATGCGTCAGAACTGTAGTTCTACCGTCGCCATAACAAATCAATCCATTCTCAGAGTTCAGAGTAAAATTAACTAATTTGAAAACTTCGTGAAAAATTATGGTTTTAATCTATGTTTTTCTTAATTCTCAAAAAAAAAGGTTTGTTTTAAAAGATTTTTTTTTTATATATTATTGATGCTATGCAATACATCGTTTGTATTTCTAGGATGTGAAAAGTGGTTTCCTAGTGCAAAGAATGTGTTCTTTCTGTAAAAATTATCAAATTTAGAATATCTTTAACAGAATCAGAGATAGGAGGGGTACATCTTTTGATAGCTCTTCATGTGTTCTTCCAAATCAACGATGAATGGGCACTACTAATGGGGTGTCCATAGGTACTGAATGATTACTTACATTTCACATATTAATTGATTGGTCTGTAACTTTGTGAAGGTCCATTTTCAATGGAAAGAAAGGAAAACAAGTACTACTTCACTTTGGATAAAAATATTTTAAGTTTAATTATCAAGGGCATCATCAGCAAAATCGGTTTTGTTTAAATGTTTCGGCAATATTAGATTTATTATACTTTAATATGTAGTTTTCTTTTGCTGATGATGCCCTTGCGGGCGAAACTAGTCCAAATAATGTATAATTATACTTAAAATATTTTTATCCAAAGTGAAGTAGTACTTGTTTTCCTTTCTTTCCACTTACATTTCACTCCAATGTCTTCCTATTGTATTGAAAAACAAATCACGAGGGGTACTCCTAGATCAGGAATGTTAGATAACATAACACCGGATATATTGTTGTACATTTTAGTGAATATCTCCGGAAGGGGAAGGGGTAGAGCAATAATTTTTTCGGCACTTACAAGCACTAATGATAGAGCTCACAGAAACATGGGAATTCCGACCTAACCCGACTAACTTAACGTACACTCCTAGGAGATCGATCTCACATCCGCGACATTGTACATTATAGATATTTATACTAGGGATGTGTTAGTTATCCACGAGTCGATTCGTTTTATTTTTTTTTAAAATGAGACATGTAGCTTTTCTTTTTGGCTTAACGTCCCTTTAACATCTATTGGTCATTCGAGACGGAGCTTTTACCATCGATTCGAAGAAACTTGCAAACAAGTCACCCTTATTGACCTCACCCAGCCTGGGTTGGGCCGGATATATAGCCACCCACATGGTACAACCCTGCTGGACGCTGTTTGTTATCTAATGGGAACTGGTGAATTTTGCTGTCCATAGACATAGTCCATAGACTAAAAAGAAGAAGAAAGTACTGTAATGGGCTGAAATTTTCGATGCCGAGTCTTTAATGTCAAAACACGTTTTGAGGTTCCCAGAGCCCCAATCTCGAGTTTCAGGATTCAAGAATACCCATCGAGTCGACTCGTCTTGATGAGTTGACTCGAGTCGATTCACCTGGGTCGAAATTTGCATGCCTAATTTATACCAAATGTTTCCTAGTTTTCTTGCCCTTTGTAAGGAACTTCGAGATCTTGAATGTGCAATTGGAAGTTAAAAACTCACAAATAATTCAGTACATCGTGAAGGCAAACTTGATTTATAAAGCGATGTTAAAGACAGAGCATAAATAGTGTTGAACGTAAAATACACGCAGTATACAGTATGGCCCAGAAGTCCTGCCCGGTGCCCATAACTTTTTAACCGCTTGGAATTTTGGAATTCTGTTTGTTTCTAGGGATAGGAAAGGGCCCATGGCCATTCGAATGGTAATATCAGTATCCAGGTTCGAATCCCGGAAGTGGTTTTTTTTGACACAAAGTGTCGATTTCTCGGGAAATTTAAATGGAATGGTACAAATATTTTTTTGA
>CM022876.1:4724571-4742630 GCA_012654025.1 Pachypsylla venusta | reverse complement strand
ATCAAACTAACCTATTCATATGCAAGTTTTTAAATTATGACGTAATCAAAATAACTTATTCATAATTAAGCTAAAATATTATGACGTCATTAAACAACCTATTCATACCCAAGATTTTAAATTATGACGTCATCGAACTAACCTATTCATACACAAGCTTTTAAATTATGACGTCATAAAACTAACTTATTCCCGAAGCTATTATATTATGACGTCATCAAACCAACCTATTCAAATCAAGGGTTTAAATTATGACATCATCAAACTAACCTATTCATACTGAAGCTTATATATTATGACGTCATCAAACTAACCTATTCATATTCAAGCTTTTAAATTATGACGTAATCAAAATAACCTATTCATACTGAAGCTAATATATTATGACGTCATCAAACAACCTATTCATACCCAAGCTTTTAAGTTATGACGTCATCAAACTAACCTATTCATACTGAAGCTCATCTAATATGACGTCATCAAACTAACCTATTCATATGCAAGTTTTTAAATTATGACGTAATCAAAATAACTTATTCATAATTAAGCTAAAATATTATGACGTCATTAAACAACCTATTCATACCCAAGATTTTAAATTATGACGTCATCGAACTAACCTATTCATACACAAGCTTTTAAATTATGACGTCATAAAACTAACTTATTCCCGAAGCTATTATATTATGACGTCATCAAACCAACCTATTCAAATCAAGGGTTTAAATTATGACATCATCAAACTAACCTATTCATACTGAAGCTTATATATTATGACGTCATCAAACTAACCTATTCATATTCAAGCTTTTAAATTATGACGTAATCAAAATAACCTATTCATACTGAAGCTAATATATTATGACGTCATCAAACAACCTATTCATACCCAAGCTTTTAAGTTATGACGTCATCAAACTAACCTATTCATACACAAGCTTTTAATTTACGTCATAAAACTAACTTATTCCCGAAGCTAATATATTATGACGTCATCAAACCAACCTATTCAAATCAAGGGTTTAAATTATGACATCATCAAACTAACCTATTCGTACTGAAGCTTATATATTATGACGTCATCAAACTAACCTATTCATACTGAAGCTAATAAATTATGACGTCATCAAACTAACCTATTCATACTGAAGCTAATAAATTATGACGTCATCAAACTAACCTATTCATACTGAAGCTACTATATTATGACGTCATCAAACTAACCTATTCATACTAGAAATTGTGTTGTAAGGTTGTGTTTGGATAACGTCCCTTAAAATTGCTGCGATATCCTGAACAATCAAGTCCAAAGTTCTGTTGTCGTCCAAATATGCCCCAACCACTGCTGGAAAACCAAATATGGGTTCATTGTTGTCTCCTCTGATTTCTTCTGTCATAGTCATGGAATCGGTATTTAAAAATTGACATCCATATATCCTTGCATCTATTAAACCTGTTTAGAGAAGGAAGAAAAGTCTGGTGTGAAAATCACACAACTTTAACAATTAATAAGAAAGTATTCCAGGAATTGGAAATCTGTTGTGAAAATCGCACGTGGAGGTTTCAATGTCGACACAAAGTAGAGATTAACAGATTTTGATATAAAATTCGTATTTATTTATTTTTTTTAATTCGGCTGAACGTATTTTTATATTTAACTAGCAGGATACGCCCGCTTCGCTTGGCGCCTTAGAGGCATGGCCGTTTATAGTTTCAACCCCAAAAGTAGCCTATGTCCTTTCCTAAAGTTTAGTCTATCTCCATACCAAATTTCATCAAAATCGGTTCAGTAGTGAAAGCGTAACATACATAAAGACAGACAGAGTTACTTTCGCATTTATAATATTAGTATGGATTTGTTCGTTAATTAATATAAATAGTAAAAGTACTCATATTCATATTTTTTTTTTTTTTTTTAATTCGGCTTAACGTCTCTTTAACATCTATTGGTCACTCGAGATGGGGGTTTTACCCTGCATTCGCTAAAAACTTGCAAACCAGCTACCCACAATGACCTCAGCCAGCCTGGGTTGGGTCGGAAAAATAGCCAGCATCACGAGGGCGCGAACCCACGAGGAGATCCACATGTTACAACCTCTCACTGGTGTATCGAACGCTTATGTCACATAAGCGCTGACTAAAAAAAAAAAAAAAAAAAATCTGATTTACGCGTCCTCGTATCGTTGCTGTATGTTGAAAGTCACCACAAAGTCTGTTCAATTCTGACTATGTATAGGGTTCTCAGCAATAGAATTGACGCCTGAAGCTGGTGAACTTTATACAATTCGGCGTAATTTCACTCTGTTTTGTAAGAGATGTTCCAACAACTTTGGCCTTTTTTATATACCACTCTATCAGTGCGCCGATATGTCACCTCGTTATAAGGCTATGTTCACAAGTTGTTGTTTTTTTATATTATTACGAAATAATGAGTAACCAAGAAGATATTGATGTGTTCATCGATCTGCTTATTGACGAGATCGAAAAAAGAGATGCCATTTGGAATCTTAACTCTAAAAATTATTCAAATAAAATTGAAAAAAGACGGAAAACGCAAATGGCTTTAACAATTTCATTGGCAAAGTCTATCTTGACGTCTAATGGCAGGTGCAAAATTTTCCATTTGTTATAAACAGGATGCACCCAGTCTCGTCTTTGTCTCCTTCCCCGACGTCTCAGTTTTCGGTATAAAATCCACAAAAGAATTGCCTCCTCCACGTCCATTCTCAATTAACCCATTACTGCATGAACAGTCTCCTAATATTATTGTGAATCAGCCGATATGCATTGATCGTCACTTTGTTTACATTTTATTATCATTCGAGAAGTCAACAGCAGAGATGTCGGACCGGTTTCAATTTCATGCGACTCGGGGTAAGTTTTTTTAATTTTCAAGTTAAAAATAATATTTTTTTAACAAAATGTATGTTTTTAGTTTTAGAACAATATTATTATACAGATGAGAATAACTCCCTACAGTGTTTACTTGGTTTACAAGTTTTACGGGTCTCCAAACTTT
Organism: Pachypsylla venusta; assembly: GCA_012654025.1. Taxonomy (NCBI): domain Eukaryota; kingdom Metazoa; phylum Arthropoda; class Insecta; order Hemiptera; family Aphalaridae; genus Pachypsylla; species Pachypsylla venusta. The sequence continues at coordinate 4,739,611 of CM022876.1, read as the reverse complement.
AGTGTCCGATATATCGGACACTATGCAGAGAGCATTCTTGATGTTCCTCAGTATCTCCATAGGTAGGTACTAATTATTTTATTTTACTCCGTACTAATTCTATAGATTATAACTTTTCATTCAATCTCGATTTACTTTTAATTCCTACGGGTTTCCTTTTCTTCTAGGTTGACTACCCACGAGATCCTTTACATGTTGGAAGATGCTGATGATGATGGGCTGGACAGACTTCTGTATGTGATTCTCCCCATGATGATGAAAACCACACTGATGAAGACAGTGACAATTCTGATTATGAGTGTGCTGGAGAGCTGAATCTTCTAAATTTCTTCTAAATTTTAGAAGAAACATGGCCATCTCTCTCCTAAAGAAGTATGATACGCCCCATCTCAGGGGAAACCTATCGCAAGGCCTTCGGAGAGAATCAGACATGATAGAATCAATCACTTGCCTATGAGCAATGATACTGAGAGAAGATGTGCTCAGTGCCCAGGAAAAGCAAAATTCATTTGCTCAAAGTGTCAGGTGGGATTACACCCCAGATGCTTCATGGAGTATCATCAACCATCAACATAGATTGGTTATATCAACATCAAAGAATCATCTATCTACAAGATAATAATTTTTTTTTCTTCTTCTTCTTTTTTTTCTTCTTCTTCTTTCTCCAATGCCTGTAGGTACCGACATTGTACAGATGTACCTACAAATGCCTGTGCCGCTTATTACAAGCATTTGCTTTTTTTCTCAATAAAACAATAAACAACTATATTGGCAATAAATATAAATAAAAATCAAAGTAGGTATACCTACTTCATACTTATATTGTAATTATTTATTTTCTCTGGGAGCCTGTGTGCATAACGTCCGAAAAATCGGACGGCTTTAAAAAAAAATATTTTCCGATTCAGGGGATCACAAAAATACCAATATCACAAAAATCGATTAAGATTTCAAGGAGATATTAATAAAAAACTACTTTATGCAGTAATAGGTTAATTCTGATGCCAGACTGCCGAGCGCATAAGTTGTCATATGATTGTCCCTCCAAAAAAAATTGATTTTATTAGACAGATTAATCTCTGTACCGCGCGGTAATGTGAATGCTCCTATCGCGCGGCACCGCGCGGTCATGTGAACGCAGCCTAAATATATCCGTATTTTTAACCAATACAAAATGAATTAGACATTTTCTCAAGTTAAATTTGGTTAGAAATGTTGTTGCACAGCGCTCCATCTCTTGCAATTGGAAACATGTACAAGATAATTATGTGACTGAAAGTCATAAATGTTTCTAAAATTTTCTCAGCCTGGTATGACCTTAAAATTCATGGCAAAGGGGTTTAATTCCTCCTTCTCATTGCGGTATCAAGGGCAACGAGACAGCTGATTGGGCAGCTTGATTTTAAATCCTAACCCCACTTTCCAACTTTTAAAAATGTGTTCTGCCCTTGATTTTAGACAGGGCCGACTCAAGAGTTTGCCGCCCCAGGCAAAATGAATTTTTCCGCCCCCTGAATATAATATTTAATTTGTTCGTTAATGAATATAAATAGTAAAAGTACTCATATTCATATTTTTAATGATAATACTGAATAATTATCCCATTCATGATTTTTGCACAAAATTCATGATTCATGATTTTTGCACAAAATTCAATCAATAATCTGGCCATGAATTTTCGGAAAAGTTCGTAACGCAACGTACGAAAGGCGCATGTGGAGAAGGGGAGGGCAGAGGAGAAGGGGGACTCCGTGTCCCCGAGACCAAGTGTATATGTGTGGGTTGTAGCCTTTGAGCAACGACAGATTTAGCCGGAGTGTCATACCCCTGGTTTTACTATTGGTTTTTATGATTGACAATTCTTGTTATGAAATTATCAATCATATACACAAAAAAGCACGTCCATATATATGTATTTTTTTCATATCCCGCTGAAAATAAAATTCCATTTTGATTTTGCCGCCCCCTAAATTTGGCCGCCCTAGGCTGTTACCTAGTACGCCTATATGGTACGGCCGACCCTGATTTTAGATCTCTCACCAATATGATCATCCAATATGAATGGCAATGTGCTTGGGATAACATCCCAAGTTTAACCCGTGAGTGGTCTCCTTCCGCCGCAGAACACGAACTGTCCACTCTAGAGATTTTATCTCACCCTGGTTTTGTCGTGTGGTCTAAGAAAATAACTGATTTTTTGTTCAAAGAATTTGTTCAAAATATTCTTTGATCTATATTTGAAGCGATTTCAGCAAGTTTATTTTCCAATAGTACCCAGTTCGATCCCCTATTTTGGCACTTTTTTTCTTATATTATTTTATGAAATGTTAGAAATATACCTAAATAATTAAAATAATTAATTATTTAGGTCGTTATTATGTTTACATTAATATGTAATTAAATAAATAGCCACAAAAAAAAGACGGGAACTTTCAGAAATTTCGAAGAAAAAATTACGATGCTACTGGTCGCCATGTGAGAATTCTCACCGCTCTCCCGTCTTCCGCTTTCTGAATGCATCAGGCAACTGAAATGCAATGAATGTCGGCAATTTTTATTTTTTGTGAGCACAAAGTAAATCATATTTTGAACAGCTACTGACAAGTTGGAGCCAATAATTACCAAGTTATTGCATTTTTGCCGAAAGGGTAAGAAAAATTCTCTATATAGGACCAATCACCGGTTAAATAAACTTGAGCATATTAAACCATTAACTGAGACCTGGTCCACTAGTAGCATTAGGACTCGAATGAAGAGGTGGTCTTATCTCGCTTGAGGATCGGCCACACTAGGATGACGCATAGCTTTCTCTTTCGGAGAGCTCCCCAGCCAACTGGCCATTGTGGTGAGGTGCTAAGTGTTGCTCATAGTCTGGTGTGTCCTCTTCATTCTTCGACACTCTCTTCCCTTCGCTGCGCTGTCCTCCTGGCCTGTCTGATAATGAGGCGCGTGTTGCACATATCCTGGTGTGTCCTCTTCATTCTTCGACTCTCTCTTCCCTTCGCTGTCCTCCTGGCCTGTCTGATAATGAGGCGCGTGTTGCTCATATTCTGGTGTGTTCTCTTCATTCTTCGACTCTCTCTTCCCTTCGCTGCGCTGCCCTCCTGGCCTGTCTGATAATGAGGCGCGTGTTGCTCATATTCTGGTGTGTCCTCTTCATTCTTCGACACTCTCTTCCCTTTGCTGCGCTGTCCTCCTGGCCTGTCTGATAATGAGGCGCGTGTTGCACATATCCTGGTGTGTCCTCTTCATTCTTCGACTCTCTCTTCCCTTCGCTGCGCTGTCCTCCTGGCCTGTCTGATAATGAGGCGAGTGTTGCTCATATCCTGGTGTGTCCTCTTCATTCTTCGACTCTCTCCTCCCTTCGCTGCGCTGTCCTCCTGGCCTGTCAGATAATGAGGCGAGTGTTGACTCCCTCTTTGTATTTTTAAATTCAATTGATTTAATGCACAAAATGAGGTACCGGCGCGAACGACCTTTATAACACAGCTGTTAAAACGCCTAATTGGAAGAAAAAAAGGAGCTAAATGCTCCATTTAGGTCAGCTCCATTTATGGAGCTGACCAGCGAACAGAATTTAGACTTTCACAGTTTCTGAGTTGAAATAGGAACTTACATTTTTCATTGTTGATTGTTAGACAGAAGATCACACAGAAAATGGAGCTGACGAGCAAACTCATGACGAACAAAATGTAGACTTTAACAGTTTCTGAGGTAAAATAGAAATACGTGACTAGGAATTATTGAATAACAAAGTAACCGAAACGGAAATCGGAATAATTATCAGAACTGTCGCAAACCTAACGAAGGTACATTCAATTAGCGATAGCGGCATTTACTAATTAGGTGTCAGTAAGTATCTGAACACATTTGGCGGAGGGTATTATCTTCTTTATGGAAAACTAAAAAGTTCTCCATTAGGAATATATTAAACAGCTGCAGAGATGTACTGAATTTTCCTTGTATTAACATTTTTTTTTTTTAATTTGGTTTAACGTCTCTTTAACATCTATTGGTCATTTGAGACGGGGGTTTTACACTTCATTCGCTGGAAACTTGCGAACCAGTTACCCACATTGACCTCAGTTATCACGAGGGGCGAGCTTACGTGAACACCCAGATGGAACAGACTCGCTGGACATTGCTTAACTTCAGTGATCGTTCGAAAACTGGTGTATTCAACATGCCATAGACGCTGGCTATTATTAGCCTTTTTTTAAAATTTTGGCTTAACGTCTCTTTAACATCTATTGGTTCATTCGCTGGAAACTTGCAAACCAGCTACCCATATTGACCTCACCCAGTCCGGGTTGGGCCGGCAAAAAGAGCCAACGATACGTGGTGTTCCAAGCGGTCACCCATCCAAGTACTGACCACGCCCGACGTTGCTTAACTTCAGTGATCTGACGGGAACTTCTGTATTTAACGTTGTATGATCGTTGGATAATTATTAACACATTTATAATTCAATAACAAATACTTCAAAATATAAACATTTATTACAAAAGGTCGGACAGTGCTGGGTGACACAGTTGCGACGATTCGGTTCATTCGGCCGATTCGAAATGACGTCCACACCTGCGGATAGACGTCCCTCATGGAACCCATAGCTAATGCCTCAGTTTGGTAAAAGTTCCTAGTGATAATCATTATTCCACACCTTTGGATAGACGTCCCGAATATAACCGACAGCTAATGCCTCAGTTTGGAACAAGTCGTCGAGACAAATTTCGAGAAAGAATGTCATTTAGGTCGAAAAACGTTAACTTTTTTGCTGTCACCCAAACATTGTTAGTCCCTACGCGGTGTAGCTTAACATTAGAGGGATGGGACCTAGAAAAAAATCTTCCCAATTTTCTCGCTTTGAGTTGATAGGTCCCCGCGACAAATTTCGAGAGAAAAAATGTCATTTAGGTCGAAAAACCTGAACTTTTTTGCTGTCGTCCATCCATTATTAGTCCAAATTGGTGTAGCCCAACATTAGAGGGACGGGACCTAGACAAAAATCTTCCCAAGAATGCGCCCATCAACTGTGACAAATTTCATTGCAATCGGATAATTAGTTTCGGAATGCATACAGTTTTGTGGGTGAAACAAACGTCGTGAGTGAAAACCCGCGTCACATAAAAATAAAGTTTCACTCTCATCATTTTTTTATAACGCGCCTAAAGAAGTATAACTTCAACAATTATGTTTTTGTCCTTTTGTACCACGATAATCTCGAATGCCGTGTCAGATTGCAATAAATCAGGTTATAGACAATTTTTGGACCCTCTCTTTTTATGGTTGTCAGTGAAATTTACTGTTTACTGAATCAACAAATTTTGCCTTTCAGTCACGCAATTTTGTTACAGGTTGATAACTATATCGCCAAATTTTGAGGGACTTTTGCTTGATTGAAATTCAGGAACACATTACTCAATTAAAATGAACATTACGAGACCCCTAATAGAGACAGGAAACTAATTTGGCAATGAATCTAATAAATGTACGTATAAAGTTACATCAAAATCAGACAAGGTGTTCGAAAGTTCAAAATTCACTAGAATTGACCGAAGCATTACAGAGTTATCGTGATGAATAAATTTGTGGAGTTGATGATAGACCTCATTTCGTTCGTAATATCACAATATAGATTTTTATTTTTTGTCTAAATTATGGGTGTACAACATGGAGGATCACAACAACCTTTCCACAAAAAAAATCACATCTTCTGAGTTTAATGAGACCCCAAATATGACATACATACTAAATTTCAAATCTCTAGCTCTTACCGGTCTCTTTTTAGTACTTGAAAACCGCTAAAAAGCGGACATTTGAGCCTTAACCCGTGAGTGGTCTTCTATAGGGAATTTTTCTCACACTGTCGGACAAAAACGCAATAACTTGGTAATTATTGGCTCCAACTTGTCGGGTCTCTCAGTAGCTGTTCAAAATATGATTTACTTTGTGCTCACAAAAAATTGACGACATACATTGTATTTCTTGACCTCACTCCAGATTTTTCTCTTCTATTTTCCTTCCCTATTGTACTACACCAGATGGTACTAGGTCTTCCCATTTTTCTACTTCCTTGCGGAATCTTATCAAGTGTTCGGCAACTTATATCATTTTGGTTTATTATTTTCAATAACGAACCTTTGAAATCGTCACGAAAAAAATATTATTCCCCTCAAAATTTGATATTTTACGTTTCAAGGTAGGTAGAATCCAAAACTAAAAGAAAATCCGTTTGTCCACCACGCCTTCCGCCGTTCGCCGGGGTACAACCAAATTGTGTACAATCAATCTGCTGGTGATTTTTGACGCTTTTTAGCTGTTTTCAGTATTGCTGTAAAAAAAGAGAATGCTGAGAGCCAGAGACTTGAAATTTGTCAGAGACTTGAAATTTGTATGTATCTATGTTATATTTGGGGTCCCAGTAAGTTCGAAACTTTTGTGTGCAATCAAATATACCGCTGACGGTTTTTACGGCTTTTTAGCGGTTTTCCTTAATCCAGTCTGAAATGAGAATGGTAAGAAGCAGTGACATGAAATTTGGTATGCATGTCATATTTGGGTCTCAGTAAGCTTCAAAACTTTTGGATGCAATAAAATGTACTGCGGGCGGTTTTTACGGTTTTTTAGCGATTTTTATTAATCTTGTATAAAAAGAGAATGATGAGAGCCGGAGACTTGAAATTTGGTATGTATGTCAAATTAACCCTTGGGTGGTCGCGTTTTGCCGCTTAAACCTGGTTTTTTTGTGTTCCTTTCTTTTCGAAGAAAATAACTAATTTTTTTCCAAAGAATTTATTCAAAATCTTTTTCGATCTATATTTGAAGCGATTTCAGCAAGTTTATTTTCCAATAGTACCCAGTACGATCCACTATTTTGGCATTTTTTTTTCTTCTTATATTATTTTATGAAATGTTAAAAATATATCTAAATAATTAAATCTACTTATCAAATGAAAAGTACATTTATCGCTCTTGTTCAGAACAGATCACTGTGAAGACATTTCAGTTGCAAATCTACCTATCAAATGATCAGTAATGTTATCGCTCTTGTTCAGAACAGATCACTGTGAAGAGATTTCGGTTGCAAATCTACCTATCAAATGATCAGTAATGTTATCACTCTTGTTCAGAACAGATAACTGTAGATTTTTTTTTACTATCTACGTAAATTCACTTACTTTGATGTTAAAACGTATCACACAATGATTTAAGCCGAATGCGTAAAAGGGGTTCTTGTAAATTTCGTCCATTCCAAATTACTTAATGCGTACATACAATATAGGGTGCCACGTTTAGTAGAGCTCAAATAAAGGCCACTTTGCTTAATAAACCCCTTTATGGGCCCCAAGATAGCTAGGGCCACCCAAAGATGGCACTTAAAAATCGAAAAATAATTATTAAAAATCGACTTATTTTGCTATTGACTTCATTTTTTGATTTTTTTGCATGACGTCTCCGATTGTTATCATGCTTCTTTGGTGAGTATTTGGCACTTTTCCCCCGATCAGTGGCGGAGTTATGGGGGAGGGGTCATGAAATGAAAATGCCTAAAACTTTTTGATGCTTATTTTATTGGTGTTTTAAGGTATGACATGTCTTCTAGAACTTGTTATGCTACAAAAAAGTCCGGAATAGCTCTTGTCTAAAACCAACTGTTGACCTTTTAAAATCACAAAAATTGAGCGTAGGATGATTCTAACTATTCAAAATTTTCCCCGGGGGTGGCGCGCCCCCCCCCCGGTGTCCGGGGGGTATTCCATACCATCCGGAAGTATCCCCTTCCTAAGTGCTGCACCACCTCCCTAAGATATTGTCTTAAATTCGCCCCAGGCCCTAGCTACCTTGGGGTCCACTTCCGTATAGGTGTTTATTAAGCAAAGTGGCCTTTATTTGAGCTCTACTATACGTGGTTTCTTTTTTTCATAACCTTTTTAAACACCCTGTATTGCAGAAAAGAATAATAAATTTAAAAATTGTTTGAGTTGACAATAATGATCTCGTTATTAGAATCGCTTCATCATGTTTTCCTTGTAACATAGTTTGCGGATTATGTACTGCTCAGAAAATGCAAAGTTACTGATCCTCTTTCTCTGGGCAGAATTTTTCTTCAAGTCTACATTGCGTTCGTCATGGGTTTGCTCGTCAGTTCCATTTTCTGTGTGATCTGTCTAACAGTCCAGATTGAAAATTGTAAGTTCCTACTTTATGGTTTATTATTTTCAATAATGAACCTCTAAATTATCACAAACCGTACTAGACTTTCACTTCCTTAATCATTCTATCAGATTTCCATTGAATGTAGATGATTCTCTTCTAAGTTTGAAGTCTTTTAGTGATATTATTATTATCATATTTTTTTTTTGCTGACGTTGATTTTTAAAAAGATTGTGCAGCCTTCGGCTATGGACTTTGCACTTTAGAGATGGTATTATTATAAAACATTTGGCAGCCTTCGGCTGCGGACATTGCTCCTTAGTGATAGTATTAGTTTAAAAAGATTTGACAGCCTTCGGCTGTGGACATTGTACTTTAGTAATAGTATTATTTTGAAAGATTTTGCAGCCTTCGGCTGTGGACATTGCACTTTAGTAATAGTATTCTTTTGGAAGATTTTGCAGGCTTCGACAGTGGACTTTGTTCTTTAGTGATAGTATTAGTTGAAAAAGATTTGGCAGCCTTCGGCTGTGGACATTTAGTAATAGTATTATTTTGAAAGATTTTGCGACATCCGGCTGTGGACTTTGCTCTTTAGAGATAGACTTATTTTAAAAAAAAGACGGCTGCTGACGTTGCTCTTTAATAATATTATGAGTTTAAAAAGATTTGGCAGCCTTCAGCTGTGGACATAGCTCTTTAGTGATAGAATTATTTTGAAAGATTTTGCAGCCTTCGGCTGTGGACATTGCTCTCTAACAGTATAGTTATAGTATTAGTTTAAAAAGATTTGGCAGCCTACGACTGCTGACGTTGCTCTGTCATGATATTATGAGTTTCAAAACATTTTGCAGCCTTCGGCTGTGGACATTGCTCTTTAGTGATGGTATTATCAGAAGACATACGGCTGCTGAATTTGGTCTTTAGTGATAGTATTTTTTTAAAAAAAATAATACCATGTGTCACATTAGCAGAGATTTTTTATTCCTAGTATTATACAAGGCAGTGGTTGAGTAGACTGGAGCCTAGAGTGACAGATTTCAGGGGCGGCAAATTTCTACAAAATACCAAAAATTGTCAATTAAATACTTGGGTGCAATCCAAAATTTATCAAAATCAGACCTATTTTATGTTGTTATTTTTTGTGTGCCCCTATCGGGTCCTCAAAAGCAAATAATCAAAAATTGTCAAATATAAATACTTAATTGACTGTGCATACAAAATTTTATCAAAATCAGACAAATTTTTTTTTTCCAAATTTGGGGCTATAACGAGGCCCCAAATGCAAAAAATCTACAAAACACCAAAATCAGACAAATTTTATGTTTTTCCAAATTTGGGGCCATAACGAGGCCCCAAATGCAAGAAATCTACAAAACACCAAACATTTTCAAATATAATACTTAGGTGACTGTATATATTAAATTTTATCAAAATCAGACAAATTTTATGTTTTTTCATTTTTGGGCTAACGGGGCCCCAAAAACAAAATTCCTGTAAAATTATAAATATTGCCAAACATAATACTTGGAATACTTGGGTTACTGTGCATACCAAATTTTATCAAAATCGGACGAATTTTATGTACCTAGGTATTTTTTTTTTTTTTTTTTTTTTTTTTTTTTTTTTTTTTTTTTTTTNTTTTATGTTTTTTTTTTTTTTTTCATTTGTGGGCCCCTGCCGGGGCCCCAAATGCAAAAAATCTAGAAAATACCATAAGTTGTCAATTATAATACATGGACGACTGCGCATACTAAATTTTATCAAAATCAGACAAAATTTATGTTTTATCATATCTGGGGCCCAACCGGGGCCCCAAATCCAAAATTACTACTAAACACTAAAAATTGTCAATCATAATATTTGAGCAACTGCGCATACCAAATTTTATCAAAAACAGACAAAATTTATGTTTTATCATATCTGGGGCCGAACCGGGGCACCAAATCCAAAATTACTACTAAACATCAAAAATTGTCAATTATAATACTTGAGCAACAGCGCATACCAAATTTTATAAAAATCACCGCCAGTGCGCCCCACCGGGGCACACTGGCGGTGCCCCGTCAAAAACATACCCTGATGGTACAATTTTTATATAAACAAACTAATGCTCTATGTACCTACCCATTTCAAATTTCATCAAAATTAGATGTGTGGTTTGGATTTTAGAGATTTGGTCCAATTGCGACGTTCTTGGACTTGAACCGTTGGGGGAGGGGACGCTGACTAAAAACAGCAAAACAGTTAATATAATGAGTCGAATAATCCCTTTTGGCTCCATACTCCAGACATCAATTATTTTGAATTTTAAGTGAATAAGAGGGATCGTTTTCTTTTAAAAGCGATAGTCAATTGAAGGAGCTTATTGGGCCTCACTGGCGGGGCCCCTGAGAAAGACGCACCCACATGGGCCCATTATTATTATTTTTTCATAAAAAGGTGCCAGAGTTACCCCTTTTAATTTTCATCAAAATTGGTTATGTGGTTTTGATTTTAAGATTCGGTCTTAAAAAACCTGTTTGGAGGTCTAGTACCGCCTCTGGGGGCGATATCGAGAAAAAGAAAATTATGGGCCGGGTTTTTTGCACAAAGATGATCTGTGCCAAATTTCATCAAAATGGTACCAGTGGTTTGGCTTCCAGAACTCTGCACACGATTCCGTCCGACGTCGGAAATATCGGTTTTTTGGACCCCATGGCTCCAAATATTTCCAAACTCAAAAATGATCCGAAATAGTGAAAATATTGCCCAAAAGCAATAGGAAATGACTTTTTTTTGGTTTTGGGTTCCCGTCAGACGATTTTTTGGGCCAAAATATGTCCACATTTTCTGCACCATTACAATACTTTAACTTAATAGGAAGTGAAAGTAAACACTTCTATTACGGCCCAGATTTGAAATCGAAAAATAAAAAAATCAAATTATAAAAATATAATTTGAGTGTTTTAAAATGGCTGATTTGTATTATTACTGGCTTGTATTACAGACAACAACATTTCTAATATCAAAGAATAAGAAAATTGATTTTTTGTAATGCGGTAAAATCCGAAATACGCGTAGATATCTTATATTATATTAAAATTGTAGAACATAATGTTTAAATTTACTTCTAATATACATACGCATTTTGCGTGATAGGGGGGAAAGAGTATACTTCCAAGGCACCCAAAACGACTGAGTGCAGGGTGGGAAACGATATCCTTTCCATCACTCATACAGAAAACAAGGAGAAGCTACTGTTTATATCCCGCCTATATGTCCATGTAGATAACGGGACTTGAATAGAATACTTCCAAGGCGCCCAACAGCATGCCATTTCGTAAAAGGCGACTAAGACCAAAGTTGGAAACGATATCCTTTCCATCACGCATGCAGAAATCAGGGAGAAGCTACTATTTGTATCCTTCCTATGTTCCCTGTGAATAGGGGGACTTGAAAAGAATACTTCCAAGGCGCCCAAATCAATGCGTAAAAGGGCAGGGTCGGGAGCGATATCTTTTCCATTACCCATACAGAAAGCAAAGAGAAGCTACTGCATTATCCATAAGGTTTCTCCAGTATCAACAACTCATGGCGAGTTGTTGCAAAGCAGCCCCACGATTGTTAACCTATGATGATGATTTTGCGTGTAGTTAAGGTTTTATAAGTTTTACAATGCAGGCCCCTGATAGATAAATAATTCTAATTACATATTTTTCTTTCCGTACAGCTTTTGGATATTATTTTTATGGATGCGATTTCGCAAGTTTTGATTCTTATACATTGGCGTCAAATGTCCGAGGGAATAAAACAGATCAAGCGATTTTCACTGAAATTTTACCGGCAGCAATAGTGAACAATGTTACTCTGCAATTGATTGTCATCAAAGTCAGAGAAATGCTGTTCGATATTGTACAACTTCATCCTTTCAACACCATTTCAAGTATGATTAGGTTAGTTTGATGCCAGGCTTTTTTATTTAAAAAAAATTCTGTGTGTGTACTTATGTACGCGCGTGAGAAGTTATACTTCTTTTTAAAAATAAATTTAATAATATTTCAAAAAAACATACTACCCCACCCGGGAGTGAACTCAGAACCTACCAACTATGAAACAGAGGCCTTGCCACTGAGCCACAATGTTCTATGGATATAGATTGAGAAAATACAATATTTAAAATTTAACTCTCATCATTTTTTCATAACTAACTTTATCTGTGTTAATTTTATGTTACACTGATGCGGTAATAATTTTGTGTTACACTGATGCGGTGATGTTTTGTTACGGGTGCGCGCGCATCTTAAAATTTCAATTTATTCATAACGCCCCTAAATAAGCAGTGTTACCATATTAGGGATTTCGGTCCTAGATTTAGGGTTTTTTGGAGGACCTAGGTCCAAATCTAGGTCCCTAAATTTCTAGGTTTTTTATTTTTGAACTAGTTTTTTTTTTTTTAGATTTTCTAGTTCCTTTTCCATTTTTCCCTAAAATGGAAAAGGAATTTTTTTCTTCCCTAAAAAAAACCCTACGTGTTTTTTCCAAGGATTTCAGTATATATTATGTATAAATAATTCTATAAAATAACTGTGAAGATTAGTGAGAGCAAAATAGAATAGTGACAGATGACAGAGAGACCATTGGAATAATATTTAAGTTTTTATCAAATTAGGGTTGGAAAATTTATATCGATATATCAGACGTTTTTTTCGATGTTTTTTATCCGATGAATCGGAAATTAGCAAAAGTGGCCTCATTGGGGTATTTCCCCTTTTTCAACGTTTTACCCCACGACACAGCTTGCAAGATTGGATCTCAAAGTAAAATATGCTTGTACAGAGCATATAGAGAAGAAAGATAGGTAGGTAGATAGCCTGCCGTTCTGTAAAAATTTTTTTTTTCCTTTGAGAAAAAAAAACACGACAGAAATCGAACCCGTGACTTGGAAGTTGAAAGTTAGGAGCGCTCAATTGCTTACCTAAGCTGCTTATTCAACATGATTTTTAAAAAACTTTGGAAGAAATTGCAGAATTATAATTTTTTTCGATATTTTTGTTCCGATATATCGGATAGTCTATATAATCATTCCGATATCTTAAAGCCCAACCCTATATCAAATTAATTAGGGCTTGAAAAAAATCTAGTTTTTTTTTTTTTTCAAATCTAGGATTTTTTTGCACTCGATCTAGGCCAAATGGTCAAGCCTATCTGGCAACACTGTAAATAAGTATAATCTTTGTGATACAATTATCCAAAAATTCTTTACCGAAGATTGATAANATTTTCTAATCGGTCCAGACCCACGATTTTAGGGATAAATACAACTCTACCAAAAAAAAATAGCCAGCGTCACAATGGCGCGAACTCAAGTGGACACCTACATGGTACAATCTCGCTGGACGTTGCTTAAATTCAGTGATCTATTGGGAACTGGTGTATAGACGCTGGCTATAGCTATGACTATATTATTAAGTAATTTGTTATGCAGAGGTGAAACGGTGAGGAAGCTATTTTATACGACCAAAAGCTGTAGAACAGGGGTTCCCAAACTTTTTGGTACCGCGCCCCCCTTTCTTGAAATGAAAGCCTGCCACGCCCCCTTCCCTTTACATTATAAATTATGCATGGGTATTGGTGTTACTGAATGCTATTTAATTCAAAACGCTAATGAATTGCTGAAGGCTATCTCATTCAAAACGCTAATGTGTTGCTGAATGCTATCTTATTCACAACGCTAAAGTGTTGCTGAATGCTATCTTATTCAAAACGCTAATGTGTTGCTGAATCCTATCTCATTCAAAACGCTAATGTGTTACTAAATGCTGTCTTATTCAAAACGCCAATGTGTTGCTGAATGCTATCTCATTCAAATTTTCTAAAATAAAATTACCTTTGTAAAAAAATCGTGTACATTTATATTTTAACTAAATAATAACAATTCAAATGTTCCCGCGCCCCCCTTGGCTTGCCTTCACGCCCACCCCAGGGGGGCGCGCCTCCCAGTTTGGGAACCTCTGCTGTAGAAGGTAATGTTTTGTTCGATCACTTTATATCGAAGGGAACCCCCAACCCTTGTTTGTGCCTCTGATTAGCTTATTATTTTCTTTTAGATTTCATAAAAGGTTTCACGACATGAGAAGAAATAATCTACTTCAACATGGAAAAGTCCAATATGATTTCTTCAGAGATCAGTACTATGAGTACACTGGTAAATTGGACCAAGACAGGGGAGTTGTCGGATTGGTAATTAAACTGTTGGAAAAATTTGTACTAGAATTTCCTCAGTACAAGGGACATGTTTATATGGCAACCGCGTATGCCAATGTACCCGAACAATTTCTGCTACGCCAAGAATATCTGCCTGGATTGGATGAACAGTTTGTTAATAATCATTTGGCAGGTAATCTATACTGATAAAATGCAAAGCCCAGTTGGTATACTGACTGACGTACTGACTGACTGATAATCAACGTAGCTCCACGATGGCTATACGCAGAGACTTGAAACTTGGCACGCAGGAACCTTTTAATATGTAGGTACGTAATAAGAAAGGAAAATATTTAAAGTTCAAGTGGGAGCAAGTTACCGCCAAAAATGACGCTATTTAGCGGGTCCTTTTGCATTTTTGCAAAAAAAACCCCGCATTATTTTTTTTTCTTTTCTAAAACAGATAACGAAAAATGACCGGGAATAGACCCCGCCAAAACAGTATATAAGGACCCCATATAAAAAATATAAAATTTGAAAAATTCCGGTTTCTCCCCGATTTATGGACGGTTTTCACCACCAAAAAAATCGGAATTGAGAAGTACCATTTTGTGATGAGCGAGAAAGCTGAAATTTGATACAAAGGTGTTCCGAAGTACAAAAAGTCATATCCTTGAATAAAATATTGAATTTTCTAAAT
>CM022876.1:4658826-4672723 GCA_012654025.1 Pachypsylla venusta | reverse complement strand
GAGGTTTGCAAGAATTGTGAGATTTTTAAAATTAGTGAAATTAATGTAAAAAAGGAAGGTTCAAAAAGGGAGAAAAATGATATACAATTGAGGCGGGCACTGTTTTGATTTCAGTGCTTTTTGTGACTAATGACTTGGCGGGAACTTTTTACCACGAAGTGGTTTTTTGGTCAATTTTTCTCTATCTCTTACCGTTTTGGCTTAAATTTTATTTTGGCCGATCCCGGATTCGAACTTGTAACCCTCAAATGGCTAGTCACAATTTTGCAAAATATGTCCTAAATGAAGGATATAGATGTCACCTAAAACTTTCTCGCTTTGAGTTGATATGCTGTCGCGTCAAAATTTGAGATATTGGACCGTGTTGGTCAATTTTTTTGATTTTTTTTCAAAAATCGGAAAATCGGCCGTAACTTGATAACGGCTCATCTTTATTGAAGTCTGGTAATTTTCCTGGGGTCGCAACCTATGGTTTTGAGGGCTGGGGGTCCATTCCCATCAATTTTTCGATATCTCCTACCTTTCTGGCCAAACAATTCCGGACAAACAAACATACATACAACATATTTCCCTTTTATATATATTTATATATAGATAACAATTATGTAATACGGGTAGTAGCTACGTTTTTACACAAATATTAAAAGCTAGGTATTATTTTCGTATTTTATTAGGTATTATTTTCGTATTTTATTTTACATACGTATGTGCAAAGAAATGGGATGGCCTGGAGCAAGACTTTGTCCCCGAGCCCGGGAAAGCTCTAAAATTTAAAAAGTTTGAATGAATTTAGAGAAACAGTATATTTTCCATTATTTTGAAGGGGCATGTCCTGCCGAAGTCAAACGTCTAGTTACCATATTCCTGGATTATTCCGAATATTGATATGAATTTTATGTTTTTCTTACCCACTAAGTGATTATGAATAAAGCCTTTATCTAGATCGGGTTTGTATATCTGGCGTGATATTAAATCATCGGGAGGGTCGGCGTACACAGTTGCCATATAAACATTATTTTTGAAAAAAGGATATGTGCTGGCAAATTTTTGGACTAGCTTCAGAACAGTTCCTACTACACCTTTGTCACGGTTCATTTGTGCATTATACGAAATATAGAATGGTTTGAACATGCCTTCGTACGAGATATTTTGAACAGATACACCATTCCTTCTTCTGAAAACTTGAAGACTTTTATAAAATCTATAACAAAAGAATGTTCCAAGAAATTCATTTGGGGTTTTGATGTGGCGAGAGTTGACGGTTTAAGGGTGTTGATGGGTCTGTAGTTGAGGGTTTGGGGTGTAGATACTGTGGTAGCCTTGTTGGACACTATGTGTCCCATAATACCCAATGTTCTATTGCAGGATTTTAAGCCTTTCCTCAGGAAGAAAATTTTATCCTCTTGGTCAGATCTGTGGCTGAGACAGAAGGGTAATAAGCTTCTTGAGCTTAAACCAGATATTTATCGTTGGTTTATCCCATCTGAAATCTGTAAGCGGAACCAAGTGTCCATTACACCCAGGTGACACACAGTTTTTTGATGAGCAGGGAAGACCCCCCTACTTGTGATGTTTGTGTTTCCAGAATTTCTGTGAAGCACATCCTAAATGAATGCCACAAATTTTCCACTTTAAAAGAAAGTCTCAATCTTGAAACTGACCTGTTTTCGTGTCTGAGACAGGACATGTTCAAGATTGATTCTTTTTTTAATAAGTGTAAACTCATTTTTTAATTTTCCCCCTTTCAGTNTACTCTTTAATAAATTAAAGAAAGAAAAAAAAAAAAAGATACTGTGGTAATAGAGGATGAGGGGTGTGGACGCAGCGGTAGTTGAGTTTTTTTTCTTTTTCTTTTCAAAATTTTAATCAGATAGGTGGATACTTAAAAAAAAAAAAAAAAAAATGTGCCCCGGACACGCTTTCGCATTACTTCAGGGCACTTCTGATATAGAAATTTTGTGTATCGTTCTAACACAAATTAATCTATTTTGGACCAATCAAACTTCCTGCAGGGTATCCCAAAAATATCGTGAAATGGGCATTAACATTAGTTTTTAAAAAATTACTCCCCATTTTAATTTAATTTTCGAACCAGCCTCAGTAGTTCAGTTGGTAAAAATGACGGATTCGTAACCAGGAGGCTGTTGGTTCATATCCAAGCGAAGACAACTAATTTAGTAATAACATGAGAAAGTACAGGGTGCGGCAATTAGTTCTCCCTGTTTTGAAAAAATCGTGGGAGGGAAGTAATAGTGAGTGGAGCGTGGGGTTTGTGATGTTCTACAAGAAATGACATCTAGTCTTTTGGTGTTGTAATGGTTTGGTCGCGTGAACATTCGTTGTCCAGCTGTTTTTTAAATTTTGAATCCATTGTAGTTACTCAGAAGACGTTCCGCGCAAGGTATGGTTTGCACTTCACAGATCCAGTTCCCGATCGAAAAACAATTTTGAGGTTGGTTCACAACTTTAGGACCACATCATCAGCTTTAGGCTGTATGGGGTTACGACCCATGTTCCCCGGCCACGTGATCTCCTTACAGCATAACATTTCGTGGGCCCCTCGCTCTCCGGATTTGAATCCCTGTGACTTTTTTCTGTGAGGTTACATCCAGGCTGAGGTCTTCAAACATCGCCCCGGAAGGCAATTCTGGAATAAATCATCCAAATTGATGATAGTATGCTGACGGGAGTCATAGAAAACTTCCGCGAAAGGCTCCAAAGGTGCCTCACTCGCAAAATGTGGGGGAACTAATTGCCGCATCCTGTACATTGTGAAATAAATTCCTTTTCTTTTTTCTATTTTATTTTCGAAATCTACGTCAAGCTATTCACGCAAGTGACTACTCTTTAGATACTTTGATCAACCCCCTAGAATCATAGATTTTTCAAACAATGGTAACAATGTGAAGCGGTAACATTGTTCAAACTGATGTTCTCCTAGAATCTCGCAGTGTCCAATTCGATTGTAGAAGTGGCGAAGTGTGTTATTCAACAGATTATCGGTAAGAAACCAGCTAACCCGATAACTGCACTTCAACTGTCATTTCTTTCGTCATATTAACAATTGCTTTGGTATCAAACTAACCTAATCACACTGTCCATATTGTTGAAGGGTTGTGTAAGGACAACGTCTCTGACAATCGCTTTGATATCAAACTAACCCAATCACACTGTCATTAGTGTTGAAGGATTTTGTAAGGACAACGTCTCTGACAATCGCTTTGATATGAAACTAACCTAATCACACTGTCGATACTGTTGCAGGGTTGTGTAAGGACAACGTCTCTGACAATTGCTTTGATATCAAACTAACCTAATCACACTCTCTATATTGTTGTAGGGATGAGCAAGGACAACGCCTCTGATAATTGCTTTGATATCCTTTACAATCAAATCCAAAGTAATATTATCTTTAACTTTTGCCGCACTCATTGGAATTCCAAATACAGGTCTATCGTAGACGTCCTCACTCAAAGTCATCCAATTAGGATTCATATAATCACATCCATATGTCTTTGATGATCCCAAACCTGTGTGAGTAAAAAAGAGGAAAAAAATCCATAAATATGAAAAAAAAAAAAAAAATCTGGTGTTTCACGGCTTTCCTCATCTATAAAAGAAGAAGAAAGAATTGTAAAGGTCTGAAATTTTTGATTTTAAGTTTACATTGCCAAAACACGTCTAGTGCTGAAAATCTCTAAAAATCGGCGAAAACCGCCAGCGGTAAATTGGACTTAATTAAAAAGCTTCTTACTTACTTTTCTTTTCGTGTCTGGATGATCAGTAATGTACAAAATGTTCAAATTTCGTCCCTCCAGTACGTAGCCATTTTTCTAGCACTTACAGTTCTGTGTATATGTGTCCCGCGTTCATGAGATGATATTAACACATAATTATGCTCTCTCTAAATCGAACATCTTGTCAATTCAAACTCTTGATAATTCGAAAAAAAAATCAGGTCCCTCCAATTTCGAAATATCAAGAGTTGACTGTAATTCTATAATATGATAGGTATAAGTGCACCCCGAAATCACAAGCACTAAGTCTAAAAAATTCCAAACACGAACGGATATGAACCCGGGTCCCTGCGTGTAGTGTGGAACCTAACAAACAAACAGGACTGCTGAATAGAATTTGTCTCCAGCAACTGAGGTATGCAAAAATTATAATGTACCAGTTTTAATCTGAGAACTGCTAAAATTTCTGTAGAACTGTCACGATTTTCTTGCCTATAAAAAGGGAAGAAAGTGTTGAAATGGCCTATAATTTTCGCAAACACGATACAAGATTCACAAAACCTAAAAATATCTTTTGTTCTGTGTATGTGTCCCGCGTTCATTAGATGATATTAATACACATGTTCTCGCTAAATCGAACATCTTGACAATTCAAACTCTTGATAATTCGAGAAAAAAATCAGGTCCCTACAATTTCGAAATATCGTGAGTTGACTATAGTTCTAAAGCACCTACAACCCGCCATACATTCTTCTAATCTAAATAATCTTTATTGGCCGGACAATAAAGAAACATTTACAAAAGCGGCATGCAAAATTATTCCGTTTTTTGCTTAATTATTTTCAATAATGAAAATTTGGAATCGTCAAGAAAAAAAACAAAAAAAAATATCCCCTCAAAATTTTATATTTCACATTTCAATGTAGGTACGTATTAGAATAAAAAAATCAAATAAAAAAAACATCCGTTTGTCGGCCGTGAGGGCATATTTTCAAATTAGCGTTTACTGATTTGAATGAAATTTGGTATGTAGACTGTAGGACCCATCTATAAAGTATGTATGTCAAATTTGGGGTCTCAGTAAGCTCCGACAGGGTGCAATTGAACACACATTTTTGGACGCTTTTGCAGCTTTTTACCGGTTTTAAGTATTTCTGTCTAAAAAGAGAATGGTTAGAACTAGAGATCTGCAATTTGGAATGTGTGTCATATTGGTTGGGGTGCCATTAGGCTAGGTTCACATGATCATATGAACAGATCGATATAAGTTTGTAGAACTAGTACCGCGCGGTTCGCGTAAACAATATGCATTATTTAGATAGATCTTGTGCCGCGCTGTTCGTCGTACCGCGCGGTCATGTGAACCCAGCCTTATGCTCTGAAAGTTTTAGGTGCAAACAAATATATACCGCGGGTGGTTTTCAATAATCCTGGGGATAAAAAAAATCCCCGCCTCGAATGACCAATAGATGTTAAAGACGTTAAGAAAGAAAGAAAAAAAAAAAACACTCGACATTGAATATTTCAGTCTATTATAATAATCTTTTGATTCAAGAGAAGTACAGATTGCTCGCGACGAGATGTGGCGCATATCATACTTGAGATTGTGGAAGATGCTTGAGGGTGAAATCCCTATGAGCAGTCCCCTGAGTTGGTGGTGAAAAATAACGCAGAAAGTAACTCTTTAACATCATTATTTTTGTTAGTCTTGCGTTATTTACTTAATTATATGCTCGTATAAGACATCCCCATTGACGGAAAAAAGTTAAATTAAAGTTAAACTCCATCTATAAAACTTACCAACGATGAATGTGAAGAGAAAAAATTTACATACATCTACACGATTGTTATGCAGAACACACAGCTTAGGATCAATCTCATGACGAACAATATGTGGACTATAGCAAGAGCAAAATAAATTATATTAAGCACTTACAGTTTTCAATGTGAATTGTTATGCAGAACACACAGCTTAGAAGCAATGTCATGACGAACAATATGTGGACTATAGCAAGAGCAGAATAAATGATATCAAGCATTTACAGTTTTCAATGTGGATTGTTATGCAGAACACACAGCTTAGGAGCAATCTCATGACGAACGGAGCAATCTCATGACGAACAATATGTGGACTATAGCAAGAGCAGAATAAATGATATTAAGCACTTACAGTTTTCAATGTGGATTGTTATGCAGAACACACAGCTTAGGAGCAATCTCATGACGAACAATATGTGGACTATAGGAAGAGCAAAATTAATGATACTAAGCACTTACAGTTTTTAAATTGGATTGTTATACAGAACACACAGCTTAGGAGCAATCTCATGACGAACAATATGTGGACTATAGCAAGAACAAAATAAATGATATTAAGCACTTACAGTTTTCAATGTGGATTGTTTTATCGTCATCATCATCACACCAATAACAACAACATCATCAACAACAACATCATCAACAATACCAACATCAACAAAACAATAACAACAACACCATTATCAGCAATAACAACATCAACTACAACAACAACAACATCAACAACAAACATAACAACATCAACAAGAATATTATCAACAACAAGAACATTATCAACAACAATAACAACAACAACATCAACAATAACAACAACAAAACATCAACAATAACAACAACAACATCAACAACAACATTAACAATAACAGCAACAACAACATCAACAATAACTATGTCAACATCACCTTCCATGATCATCATTTTCAGCTATTAGTCCAGCTATGCCTGTCAATCCCTCGCACCCCCCGAAAAAAAAATCTAGGCTACGGCTCGAATTAGGTTGGAATTTTCCGGAGAAAATTTGCTGTTATTGACGACTAGCCCGTGCTTTGTACAATTGCTAAAGGACAGAGTAATTTTTAAATAATTGTATAGTGTAGCATTTAAAAAACAAACTGCCAATGAAATTTTTTTAAAATATCCCCCCCCCCCCAATTTCTGGGGCATAAATTTATACTTACCAAATTTCNATAAATTTGATATACATATTTCGAACCTAAATTTGATATACGCAAAAAAACGGTAAAAACCGCCAGCGGTAAATTTGATTGCACCTAAAAGTTTCTACTGCGATCCTAAACTTGACATTTATACCAAATTTCAAGAATCTTCCTCTTACCATTCTCTTTTTAGAGATTATGAGCGAAAACCGCTAAAAAGGACAAAAATCGCCAACGGTATGTTTAATTACTAATCGCAGTTTCCTGGCACAATTAGGCTATGTTGAAATGACCGCGCGGTAATGACAATATTTCCTATATAAATAGATCTTGTGCCGCGCGGTTCTTCGTAACGCGCGGTCCCGCACAATCATCTGAATATAGCCTTAGATTTCAAACAAACGGAAACTACATACCAAATTTCATTCAAATCGGTCCCCCGTAAGTGGCAAAAGTGTCAATCACATCGTTTTTTTTTAATTCAATTTTTCCGTTAGATCACTGAAGATGAGCAACGTCCAGCAAGGTTGTACCAAGTGAGTGTTCACGTGGGTTCACGCCCTCGTGATGGTGGCTTCTTTCCTGCCCAACCCAGGCTGGGTGAGGTCAATGTGTGTAGCTGGTTTGCATGTTTCCAGCGAATGGAGGATAAAACCCACATCTTGTATGACCAATATATATTAAAGAGACGTTAAGCCAAATTAAATTAAAAAAAAAAAGGTGTAACTCTCATCACCACTAACAAGAGCAACAACATCAACAACAAAATCATCACCTTCCATGATCATCATTTTCATGTGTTAGTCCTGGCTTGGCTGTCAATCCATTGGAGCCCTCCCCCCCNTTAGCTGCCAATTTTTTGGAGCCCCCCCCCGAAACAAATCTTGGTTACGGCAAAATCCTTTTGTCAAAATCCATCCATGAAATTTGGTATATAGGTCCCATGTGGGCTCGAATTGTGCCCTGAAGAATCTAATAATTAATTTATTATCACATAATTCCATCAAAATAGAATGCGAAAAAAAGTCATCCAGTTCAATAAAAATACTTAGAGGAGTGCGCCAAGGTAGCCCGATTTCCCCGATGCTATTCAACATTGCAGTGAACTTCATTTATAAAGAACTTTGCGATCCAAGCTACGCANGTCATCGGAATGTGGTTCGGTTCAAGAGGAACGATTTCAAAATTTTTAGTAAACACTTTCGACCACCTTACGCTGAGTCGCACCCACCTAAAAAAACCTTAGCGGGATAATTATCAAAGACTCCATCCATATCGTCCACCATCATATTTATGGCACATAAATAAAATGAACAAAAAAAATCGCATCAAGATAACGAAGAATAAAAGACCAAAACTACAAAAAAAAAANACAACTTACAATCTAATGACTGATTGGTATGCTGTGTATTGTTGCAACCAGCCAAAGGCTGACAGCCCCAAAATATATTTTTGTTTCTCTCTCTTTTACTAGTAGCTGGTTTTTTACCGGGCCAATCCAGGCTGGATAAGGTCAATGTGGGTAGCTGTTTTGCAAGATTCTAGCGAATGGAGACTGGAACACGAGTCTGGATTGACAAACAGAGTTAAAGAGGAGTTAAGCCAAATTAAAAAAAAAAATTGTGTACCTAGGTACTTACCTGTATACAGTGTACCTATGTGGTAGGGCTTGTCTGTTACTATAATACAGCCCAAACGATAACAGACAGCAAAAAATTGATAGGAATGGACCACACCAAAATCGTGTGAAGCAAAAGTCAAGCCATTTCCGAGTTACGGCCAAATTTCTAATTTATTCAACAAAATCGTTGAGTAGTATTTTTAATGCGTAGGACTTGCTGAATTTGGTAACAAAAAAAAAAAAAAAAATCGGAAAATCGGACAAAAAATCGGCCGATTTCTAAATATATTTTTGAAAATGGATATATGCACCCTTGGGTATATGCAGACTATGGTAGTGAGGTCACAAAAATTTGCAGTTTGTAGGGAGTATAAGGCTATTTTTCACTCCGCCCAATGAACTTTTAATATTGAGGTACCAAACCAAATATCATTCAAAAAATGGATATAGGCACCCAAGGGTATGTGCAGAATATGAGAAAAATATTTGGTGACAATCGGTTGAGGGGGAGTAAAAAGTTTTCAGGGCGTAGCCCTAATAGACTCCCTACAAACTGCAAACTTTTGTGACCCTACTCCTCCGAAACTGTTCAACCAATTGTCACCAAATATTTTTCCCATATTCTGCATATATCCAAGGGTGCATATATCGAGTCTCAGAAACATATTTTGAAATCGGCCGATTTTTTTGGTCCGATTTTCTGATTTTTTAATTGCTGAATTTGGTAAAAAAATCGGAAAATCGGACAAATATCTTTCTGAAAATTGATTTATGAACCCTTGGTTATATGAAGAATATTGGGAAAAAAATTGGTGACAACCGGTTGGTTAGTTTCGGAGGAGTAAGCTAACAAAAGTTTGCAGTTTGTAGGGAGTATAAGGCTACGCTTCGCTCCGCCCAATTATCTTTGCCCCAATATCCGAACTCATTTCAAAATGGATCTCAATTCTACTCGTCGAAACCTTTTTTTAGATTTATTCTTGCACAACAATAGGGTAAACTAGTCAGTCGTTGGCCCCCTTAAGAGCGAAAAATACTAAATTGTATTTTCGAAATACCATAAAACCTTGAAAAAAAATCTATTATTAATAAAATTTGATTATTCTAAGAAAATATCATTTAGTTTTAGAAAATGGTTTTGTTTTATTAATCTTTTATTAGGGAAAAAATATAAAATTACTTATTTCAGAAAAGTCTAAAAATACTGAAAAAATCAGTCGTTGGCCCCCTTTTTTAGTGGTTGGCCACCCAGTCGTTGGCCCCCTTCCAGTGGTTGACCACCAGTCGTTTGCCACTAGTCTTTGACGCACACAAGTTATTTCCACTTTTACTGATACAACTAAATAAATGAGAAAAGCTTCCCATTATAGGTAGGTATTTAAAATAAAATAACAAGTAGGTAGAAACGATCCAAATGATATAATGAAATCTGTTCATTCCAGAATTTCATCAGGATCATCTGCATCTTCACTCTAATCATATTGGGGTTGCCTTTTAACCTCCTTTGGTTTTGTTTTCTTTTTCTATTCAATTTCCTCTATCTCTTTTCTAGGCGTTCTTTCATCCTCTCCAATTTTTCTTTCTCCTTTGACTCCTTGTTGCTCCAACTCCTTTCTCTTAGGAGCATCAGGCCAAAACAAACTGGTCTTCAAATCGTTTGTGGCTGTTCTGCGCTGAATGGGTTGGAGTGTCCAGAATGTTTGTCCCTGAATGAGATGCATGTGCTTCTTTGCATGCTTCAGAATGGATTGAATCAATTCAATTTTGAATGTTTGATTCTGAGTTAGAGGTTGGTTCCTCGCTTTTTCCTCCATAAATCTGATTTTAAACCTTTGTTTCTGATTGTTCGTTTCTGAGTGTTTTCTTCTGGTGTTATGAGTGTTTGTTTCTGATATATCTATGAGTATTTGCTTCGAGTGTTTGTCTCTGAATGTTCGTTTGGTATGAATATTTGTTTCTGATCGTACATTTGTGATGAGACTTTGTTTATGATTGATCGTTTGTTATAAACGTTTGTTTCTGATTGTTCGTTTGTGATAACTGTTTGATTTTGAGTGTTTGAGTCTGATTGATTTGATGTTCGAGCACAAAACCAACCTTGAATACTAGATCATGAAAGTATTTGTACAGGAATAGCTAACGGTAGCCTGTTTGGCGACTTTATTGTGGATTCTTGTGGGTGGATGATTGCATAGACTTGTTGTTTTGTTGAACACTTTGATAATAATTCAGTAGTAAAATTTTCGTCAAATACATCGATACTCGGACACTCTCCATTTTTCGACTCGTCTAGACTGATGATGTATCAAATGATTCGAAACTAGTGCCTTTATACCTAAATAATTATAAATAGTGTTTCTGTAAGTGTTTTGTTTTAAATTCATTTATTTTAAGAGCAAATATTTTTTACTTTCCTTATAAGAAGGAAATGGGCTGAAATTTTTGATGCCAAAACACGTTTTGGGGTGCCAGAGCCCAAATCTCGAGTTTCAACCATGGGTCCATGTATGTTCCTATGTGTCTGTCTGTGAACAAAATATCTCAAGAACTGCAAGACTGATTACACGGGTATCCATAATTGAACAAAACATTTCCTTATCAAATGCGTAAGAAATCTTCAAATTTTCGTATATTTTGACTTCGCTTAGTTCAATCTGAATTTACTTACAAACAATTGAAGACTGAGAGCTGAAGTGATATTTTTTGTGGAGGGGAGAGTATAAGGATTCAATTGAACAAGTTTCGACCAGTACAAATCATGTTAATCATAGAGTAATTTCAGAAATTTCGAAAAGGGGGCCAACCACTGAGGGGGAGGCCAACGGCTGACTAGTTTGCCCTATACACTCTTTGGTTAATTGTTCAATTTTTCTAAAGCAGTTTTTCGTCTTGGGACAGAGATGTCGATTTCTTTGAGAAATTTTATCACTTAACTACAGGGTGCGGCAATTAGCATGTCCACATTAGAAAGAGCTGGCAAATTAAAACGAAATGAGATATTTGAAAAAATATTTTGTATTCTAAAATCTTGTGTATTCTAGTATTTTTTCTCGTCAGCATACCAGCATGATTTCTTCCAAAATTGCCTCCTTTAATATTTCAAGGGTTCTAGGGCGATATTTGAAGACCTGGGCTTTCGGTAACCCCACAGGAAGAAGTCACAGGGATTCAAATCCGGCGAGCGAGTGGCCCACGAAATCTCATGCCGTAAGGAGATCACGTGACCGGGGAACATGTCCTGTAGAAACTCACGAGAACAATTGGCTGTATGGACTGTCGCCCCATCCTGCTGGAACCACAAGTTCTCTATGTTGTGCTCTTAACCGTATTCCTCAAGCTTTGGAAGCAAAAATTCTTCTTACATGCAGCAGTATCGTTGGGACGTCGCGATAACTGTAACACCACCTTCCTCAAAGAAGTAAGGGTCTATGATCTCAATTTCGGACACGGTGCACCGAACCGTAACTTTGGGCTGTAAAGTGGTCTCTGATAAAGCTCTTGAAGGTTTTCGGGTGACCAGTAGCGGCAATTATGTCTATTGACGCTGCCCGACAGGTGGTATGTGCTTCGTTGCTCGTCCATAAAACTGCAGTGGGTGGTACTTCCTCAAGAATCGCTTTGTCGTATGCCCCAGTCAACTGGGGACAATTCATGGACCATAACAATCTTGTACGGATGTAACTTGAGGTCACAGTGTAAAATTCTTCTCAAGGTTCTGTCCGAAATTTGAAGAGCAGCCGCATGTTTCCGTGCAGAGCGCCTGGGAACTGCACAATGGATTCCCTCACTCTGAAGATGTTTTCAGGGGTCCTCTTCCATTTTAATGTGTCTTTCCGTTTCAAACCCAAAGCTGATGATGTGGTCCTAAAGTTGTGAACCCAACTCAATATAGTGACCCCATGGGGCTCGTTTGAGGAGTCGAAGGAAAAATCACGGACTAACACTTTGTTCGGCTAGAGTTATAAACTTATGTAGTTCATATGGGCAGAGTTTTTCTCCCATTGACACCTAATTTTGATAATTTTATCAAAATTTTGGGCAAACCATCGTCTCCCTCCGATGGTGATAAATCAGAGTAAAGGTCTTTCTTGCCAGATACCAAATGACAAGTACGTAAGCAGAAATGTTAGAGGTTTCATTGTCACAAGCGTTCGAGATTTATTCAGCCATGCCTTGATCCAACGTTGAATTCAAATCACTAGACCTGTAGATCTCACTCACTTCATATGGCTACCATGATTCCCCTCTTAACACAAACCTGTAGAACACACTCACTTCATATGGCTATCATGATTCCCCGCTTAACACAGACCTGTAGACGTCACTCACTTCATATGGCTATCATGATTCCCCGCTTAACACAGACCTGTAGACGTCACTCACTTCATATGGCTACCATGATTCCCCGCTTAACATAAACCTGTAAAGCTCACTAACTTCATATGGCTACCATGATTCCCCTCTTAACACAAACCTGTAGACCTCACTCACTTCATATGGCTATAATGATTCCCCGCTTAACAGAGATCTGTAGACGTCACTCACTTCATATGGCTACCATGATTCCCCGCTTAACACAGACCTGTAGACCTCACTCACTTCATATGGCTACCATGATTCCCCTCTTAACACAGACCTGTAGACCTCACTCACTTCATATGGCTACCATGATTCCCCGCTTAACACAGACCTATAGACCTCACTCACTTCATATGGCTACCATGATTCCCCACTTAATAAAGACTTGTAGAACTCACTCATTTCATATGGCTACCATGATTCCCCTCTTAAACCAGACCTGTAGAGCTCACTCACTTCATATGGATACCATGATTCCCCTCTTCAGACAGACCTGTAGAGCTCACTCACTTCATATGGCTACCATGATTCCCCTCTTAACCCAGACCTGTAGACCTCACTCACATCATATGGCCACCATTATTCCCTTCTTAACCCAGACCTGCAGACTTCACATACTTCATATGGCCATCATGATTTCCATCTTAACCCAGATCTGTAGAGCTCACTCACTTCATATGGCTACCATGATTCCCCTCTTAAACCCGACCTGTAGACCTCACTCACATCATATGGCCACCATGATTCCCCTCTTAACACAGACCTGTAGACCTCACTCACATCATATGGCCACCATGATTCCCATCTTAACCCAGATCTGTAGAGCTCACTCACTTCATATGGCTACCATGATTCACCTCTTAAACCCGACCTGTAGACCTCACTCACATCATATGGCCACCATGATTCCCCTCTTAAACCAGACCTGTAGACATCACTCACATCATATGGCCAGCATTATTCCCATCTTAACGCAGACCTGTAGACCTCACTCACTTCATATGGCTACCATGATATCAATTGTTGATATGTGAGTGTTCTGTGCATCACCTGTGAATAGGTATCTCTAATTTTTTTATTTATTTTATACTGCGAGCATGAGACTGAAGAGTCCCTTTACCCTCACAGTCCAAATAGAGGTCTTATATATTTTACAAAAAATTATTAAATGATACAAAGATTATTTTTTTTTAAAAAAAAAAAAA
>CM022876.1:4648369-4658694 GCA_012654025.1 Pachypsylla venusta | reverse complement strand
AAAAAAAAAAAAAAAAAAAAAAAAAAAAAAAAAAAAAAAAAAAAAAAAAAAAAAAGAGAGAAAAAAAACAGATAAAACTAGATGTCATTTCGTGTTGAATATCACAAACCTCTCGCTCCACTCACTTCCCCCCACCCATGATTGCCGCACCCTGTATAGTGACCCCATGGTGCCTCGTTTGAGGAGTCGAAGGAAAAATCACGGACTAACACTTTGTTCGGCTAGAGTTATAAACCTATGTAATTCATATGGGCAGAGTTTTTCTCCCATTGACACCTAATTTTATTTATAATTTTATCAAAATTTTGGGCAAACCATCGTTTCCCTCCGATGGTGATAAAGCAGAGAACAGGTCTTTCTATTTTAAAAAGAGGGAAACAAAACAGTGCAATAAAACCACCTAATGAAATAAAGAAAAAAAAAAAAAAANAAAAAAAAAAAAAAAAAAAGAAATAAAAAAAAAAAAAAAAAAAAGAGAGAGAAACAAAACAGTGCAATAAAACCACCTATTGAATTATATAAAAAAAAAATCACCTTTCAAAAAGACCTGGGTATCATTGTTGACAACAATCTGAAATCATTGTTGTCTGAACACATCGATCATATTATTAAGAAATGTAACTCGCGAAATTTTATCTACCAGAAAATATTTCAAAACAGATCGCACGAATTTATCAACAAATTATATAAAACATATATCAGACCAATTATTGACTACAATGCTCCCATATGGAATCCTCATTTGATAAAACACATAAAATCTATAGAAAACGTTCAAAGAAAAATTACAAGATCTGTCAGAAATTTAAAATTCAATACTTATGAGGAAAGATTAAAAACATTAAAATTGACAACACTAGAAGAAAGAGGACAACGTGGAGATCTTATATATACATACATTATATTAAATGATAAAATGAGCATAGATTTAAAACCAACTAGCTGAGTACCCGAACTTCATTTCGAGAAGATGAGAGAAAAAAATGATAATAAATCTGACTCCCACATTAATAATCATATCACCGAGGTACAACCGTTTAAACCCGATCAGAGTATGCACATAGATTACATATTACATACACGTTTGTTAACCTATATGTAGAACATGGGGAGTAGTAACGGGTTGTTAAGCTGTGTAGAACGTGTTGGGAGTAGTATTGGGTTAGGTTCCAAAAAAAATAAAATGCGTGTTGAAGTCTGCTGAGTTTTGGCTNCGAAAAAGTTTTAGGTGGCTTCTCAATACTTAATTTAGGACATAATTTACTAAATTTTGACAAACCATTCCAGAGTTACAAGTTCGAATCCGGGATCGGGCAAAATAAAATTTAGGAAATACTAATAGTTTAGCCAAAACTGTAAGAGATATCGAATATATATATTTATTGGCGGAGCGGAGCGTAGCCTTATACTCCCTACAAACTGCAAACTTTTGTTACCCTACTCCTCCGAAACTACTCAACCGACTTTTAACAATTTTTTTTCTTCATATTCTGCATAAACCCAAGGGTGCATATATCTATTTTCAGAACGATATCTTTAACCGTTTCCGATTTTTTGTCCGATTTTCCGATAATGGAGCAATATGTTAAAGTTTATTTGGTGCCCAAAAATTCGAGGTGAAACGGATGGCTCCGCCCGTTTTTGTCCACGGACACACCTAGTATATACATACATTATATTAAATGATAAAATGAGCATAGATTTAAAACCAATATTTAACATGGCAATCAACATCAAAACTCGAGGCCACTCTAAAAAACTAAAGAAAGAAAATTTTAAGAAAAATATTAGAAAGCTCTTCTTCACATTAAGAACGCATGATATGTGGAACAAACTACCTGCATATATTGTCTCATCACCTGACACAAACTCATTCAAGAATAGAGTCGACCAATTGATTATGGAAAAAAAGACATTATTTGGCAACAAATAGAAAATTCATCTGGGCTCAGTAAGAAAACCTTAGCCCTATCAAGAAATAATAATAATAAAATAATAAAAACAACATCATTCATGATGAGAAACACGCCGCCCCTTAACTTAACTTTAATTAATGAACTGTTATCTGTATCAAATGTTTGTGATTTTACCAAGGTTTTAATATTCTCTACCAAAATGTACAAGCTCTAAACACTAAACTGAATACTTTGTTATCAAATATTTGCTCTTATCTCCAAGATCTAAATACTAATTGTTTAACTGAAACTTGGTTAACGCCAATGGTTCCTATTGATGAGGGGTTCCACTCGAAGTAAATGAAAGAGAATAAAAGTTTGGTTGGAAAACCGAACTAAATTATCATTTCAATTTCAGAACTTTCATCCACAATTTCTGACCTTGTGGGTGAGGGGTGGTCAGAGATTTCTCTGACTACTCCTCAATTCCAAGTTCTGATCAATGTCACAAAGGTATATTTGTTATAGATTAAGCAAATTAATTGTAAATTGTACCTTAATAAATAAATAAAATAAAATAAAAATGATTCCCCTCTTAACACAGACCTGCAGACCTCACTCACATCATATGGCTACCATAATTCCCCCCTTAACCCAGACCTGTAGATCTCACTCACTTCATATGGCTACTATGATTCCACTCTTAACCCAGACCTGTAGACCTCACTCACATCATATGGCTACCATGATTCCCCTCTTAACACAGACCTGTAGACCTCACTCACACCATATGGCTACCATGATTCCCCGCTTAACACAGACCTGTAGACCTCACTCACATCATATGGCTACCATAATTCCCCTCTTAACCGAGACCTGTAGACCACACTCACTTCATATGGCTACCATCATTCCACTTTTAACCCAGACCTGTAGACCTCACTCACTTCATATGGCTACCATGATTCCCCGCTTAACACAGACCTGTAGACGTCACTTACTTCATATGACCACTATGATTCCACCGTTAACCCAGACCTGTAGGCGTCACTTAATTCATATGGCCACAATGATTCCACCATTAATCCAGACCTGTAGACGTCACTTACTTCATATGGCCACCCTGATTCCATCCAGTTAACCCAGACCTGTAGACGTCACTTACTTCATATGGTCACCATGATTCCCCGCTTAACACAGACCTGTAGACGTCACTTACTTCATATGGTCACCATGATTCCCCGGTTAACCCAGACCTGAAGACTCCACATACTTCATATGGCCATCATGATTCCCCGCTTAACCCAGACCTGTAGACGTCACTTACTTCATATGGTCACCATGATTCCCGCTAACACAGAGCTCTAGACGTCACACTCTTCATATGGTCACCATATGAAGAAAGTTACATTGATGAAAAACTACCCTTATTGAGGACAAACTCAAATCTCATTTTTCTCCTAGAAGTTAAAAATAAGCCGTTTAGTAAACGGCAGTTTTCGTGTAGAAAGTCTGAAAATATGCATATTTCGGACAATAATGATAACTAACCTAAATATAGAAACATTTTAGCGAAATAAGAAAAGCATTAACCCTAGATTGCCGGACATGAGTCATTTTGACGCATAGGTGTGATTGGTTCTATTTCCCCCCCCCCCCCCCCCCCNTTGGTTCTCTTCCCCCCCCCCCGCCCATCTTTTTTGTTCGATCCCGTTGAGACTCCAAGTATGCCTCGCACTTCATTTTAAGTGAGATGTTGAAGTGAGTAAATGTTTCGCAGAGTGAGTCAATTGGACACATTTCCAGCGATAACGCTAGTTTTTTGGTGAGTTATTTTGACGTTTGGAGAGTTATTTTGACGATTTTAGGGGGTCATGAAATTTGAACTGGCATGATTACTTTTCCTGTACCTATTTGTTACACTTAAACCAATAAATCCAATCTTTTAAATAAAAAATAGTATTTTTTCTCAACTTAAAAAAATCCTGCTGGCTTTTCCCGGTCCCACCTAGAAGAAAAACTGATATCCCTGATATAACCTTTAAACCAAATGGAACCAACCAAGCGAAAAAATCAAAGAAAAATGAGTGGTGAGCAGAGCCGGATAATCCTTCCGCGAGGCTAGTAGACCTTTAACAGAGCGGGGCCCCTCCACCCCCCGCCGGCGCCGTCTAAGTAGTCTACTTTTTAGAGCCAGTACAATCATTGATTATCTTTTGCCTTTTGGTCTAGTACCTACAGCTGGTAAAGTGAAATTAAATTTTAAGTATGCCAACATCGATAAAACATGGTTACCGCTCATGCCAAAAAAAACAATTTGCTTATGTTGCAATACTCGATGTACTTTCCTAATTTAGATTTTACTACATACTTTGAAGAGTTGGGGGCCCCGTCAATATGATATGATTTTCAATTGTCAACCCAGAAATGTCGAAATATCTGGTGTTAGTGGTCAAAGCGCGGGGCCCGTAGCACGTGCTACAAGATCTACTATTGTTAATCCGGCCCTGGTGGTAAGTCAAAATGACGCATATCCAGCAATAACGTACAGGACTCCAGCAATCTAGGGTTAACGTTCTCAATTCTTTCACAGCGGGCCAGAGGAATTGAGAAAAATTCAATGTAATTACATAATATAGGAAATAACTCGGATAGTGTTATTTCTTATGTAATTGCATTGTAATATCATTTTCTTTTTCCCCTGGCCCCACAAAACATGCCATTCAATTACTAAAGGGAATACGTTTCTTTTTTTCTTCCTTATTATATTTGTACTTTTATTTTAACAACAACCAAATTCCTTGAGAAATCGAACTTTTTGTCAATAAAAGTCACTTGCGGGGGCCAAAAATATAACCATTCGACTGGCCAATGACCTTTTCCTTTTCCTAGAGCTTTTCAAAATTCAGAAATTCCAAGCCGTTCAAAAGTTAGGAGGGGGGGGGTGACCGGTCATTTTGGGACACTCAATATATGACATCTATAACATAAGGTATTCATTAATCTTGCTCTAGTGTCAAATTTTTAATACTTCTACTAATTATTCGACATCATAATCAACAAGATTATTTTTATTTTTTAATTTGGCTTAACGTCTCTTTTAACATCCTATTGGTCATTCAAGACGGAGGTTTTACCCTCCATTCACTGGAAACTTGCAAACCAGCTACCCACATTGACCTCACCCAGACTGGGTTGGCCGGAAAAAAGAGCCAACGATATGTGGTGTTCCCAGGCGGTTACCCATCCAAGTACTGACCACGTCCGACGTTGCTTAACTTCAGTGATCTGACAGGAATTGGTGTATTCAACGTAGTATGATCGTTGGCTATAACAAGTTTCTTGAGCCGAACAACTTGTGGAAAATTTTGCCATTCATTAATATCATTCAGTCACGCATCTTTTTTACCATGTTACCAATTGAGAGACTTCATATACATTTTGTTCGTCATGGCTTTGGTCGTCAGCTATATTTTCTGTGCGATCTTCTGTTTAACAGTCCCCATTGAAAACTGTAAGTTCCTATTTTATCTTGACAGTTAGGGGGAACAGCTCTCATGATCAGTGCACTATTCTTGGCATCACGCGAGGGACAGGGATTTTGAAACCTGACAGGTTCCATTTGTCACTGCTGTTTGTGAGGACAAAGAGTAGCGATAGAGATAAATGTGCATAGTGACTTGGTGCCAGTATTGAAGATCCCCCAAGAAAATACCACTGCGTGCTATATTATTATTATTATTATTATTTATTGTGTTTCAGAGATTTCTTTAACCTCTGACACATTACAATAAGGGATATTCTTAAGGGACCAGGGGGCAAAATCTGTAAAAGAAATAAATCATTAGTAGGTTCCTGAAAAAAAGAAAGAAAGAAAAAAAAAGAAGTTATTATTGTACTCTGGGAATACTCATCCAGGCAACAATCACCCTACCTCCAAAAAATTTCCCGCCAAGTCATCACTACAAAAAATATATGAAATCTATTTTGGGCCCCGCTATCCACTCTTCCGTTCTTCGAAATACCTTATGACTTTAAATTCCGACCCCACCCCAAACGATTTCAGAATTTTAGTCTGATTTCCTCACTCTCTTCACCAACACGCAGTCTTGGTGGGGTACCTCGGTTCGTTTAACCACTAGGAGATTGGTCCCTCTGTTCTACTTTAGCGGTTCATAAATTTGTTACGTTTAATAATGATCAGAAGTACCCCACCAAGACTGCGTGTTGGTGAAGAGAGTGAATAAATCAGACTAAGTTTCTGAAATCGTTCCGGGTGGGGTCGGAATTTGAAGTCATTAGGTATTTCGAATTAGGGAGGGTTGAGCGGGGAGCAAAATAGATTTCATATCTTTTTTGGGTGGGGTCGGAATTTAAAGTCGTTACGTATTTCCAATTAAGGAATTGTGGAGCGGGGCGCAAAATAGATTTCATATCTTTTTTGGTGTGATGACTTGGCGGGGAATTTTTATAGCACGCAGTGGTATTTTTGCGGGGGGATCTCATAACTATATGTAGCAAGAAAATATGTATTTACATAATGGTAAAAGGGCAGAGATCTTAGATAAGTATATCATATCTGAATCATTATCCATCTATCTTCAAACTATACCCCAGACAACGTCCAGGGGACAAACGAAGGTCCAACCGGTCATTTTCGTGAGGGCGCTGGACGTTTTTCGGCCTGTACTTTCAGATTTTTAATACACATTTTTCAGTCAAAATTTGGAGAAAAAAATTTAGTATGACAACGTCCAGTGGAGAAACCAAGGTCAAGGGCGTAGGAAGGGGTATCTTTGAAAGGGTATGCAGCGCGGAAGGGGTATCTTTGATTTACACTACATAAAATGATTCTTGGAAGCAAAAAAGTCATCAAAAGTACCGAAATACGATAAATGCCACATTTTGTCCCTAANTGCTGACTACGCCCTTGACCAAGGTCCAAATGATCATTTCCTTGAGTGCGCTGAACTTTTATCGGCATGTAATTTCAGATTTGTAAAAGAATTTTTTAGTTAAAATTTTGAGAAAAAGTATACCTAAGAACAGTTCTGACACCCAAATGATACCATAAATACATATTTTTTTAATAATGCACATCAAGTTATCAGTAAATCTCAAAATGTACTCCAGATACCTAACGGTGGTACCAACACAAATATTTCCTTGAGAGCACTAGTTTATTGTGTGCAACAACCGTTGTGGTTGTTGACGCATTACAATTATTATACCTGAAAAAATAATAAATAAATTAGAAAAACTGAAAAATAATAATTAAACCTGAAAAAATAGTGTACCTAGGTATAAATTAGAATACCTGAAAAAATTTAGAACACCTGTAAAAAAAAAAAAAAAAATACGTAAGGTTAAAAAATAAAAAAGTGATATTTAATAATATAAAAATCTGTAAAAAATCATAGTTCGTCTTGTATACAGTACGTCACTGATTCTATAAGATCATTTTTTAACCGAATTTCAAATTCCTTCAAATTTCCCGGACGCGTTGATACTTTTGTAAACCAGGATGCTCCCATCCAAAAAGGATTGCCCAAACAGTGGGAGTGACGATAGGACAACGAATGGACATTTCTAGTGTTGTACCCGTGTTCTATAGTCAGAAGTTGTGTTCTATGTTTATGAATTAGGCAAAACCATTGAATGTTAAAATAATATTACATTGTGTATTATGCGAGGATATCCTAACAAAAGAAAATATGAACTTGTTCACAATTTATTTGTCTTATATAACACCCTGTATTTTTTCGGTACTAACCATGTAACTCTGCTTGATTTGGTGATTAAAATGACACCTCATACGTTCATATCGGTTCATTAGTTCGGAAAATATATAACATGTGTATCAAATAAATGCCCCAGATTTTAAGGGGTTTTTGAAATTTGGGGCTGAAGGATTAACTGAGAGACAATATAAGTAACAAAAGGCACATCTGCCACTCACGAGAAAAAAAAAAAATGATTTATCATTCATCGAAATCGGTCCAGTCGTTTTGGCTGTAGGTGCGTCAAGATTAAAGGAGAAGAAGAAGCAAACGATGAGAAAAAAAGTGTACTTTTCAGAAGCCTATATTTCCGATTTGACTTGATGGATTTTGTTGAAACTTTATACTTTTCGACTCTGAGTTTGCCCCATACGTACTTTTTTCATTTTTATCCTGAGGTGTGTAGTTTTTCTCCTGGAAGTAGCTGAAATCGGCAATGTAAGCTGTGGCGTATAATATATCCTTGGTAGCTACTGCTTTTTTACTTGACGGTGGGGAAGGCTACCGCGCTCCTTAATAATGTTGAAAAATTCAAAGATAATGCTAGTGTACTCTAGCTACAGTAAATCGCAATTTTCCTTGAATTGCTACAGAGATATATTGAGAAAATCATTAAAACCCATTTACACTGCCTGAACATACACGAGCAGCGAGCATTCATGATCGTTGTTTTCGAGATTTCTGATCACACTGCCCGAGCATTTCTAACGATCAGTTATACTGACATCGCGTGGATCAGGCTCGAGCACGAACGATCATTCGCTTTGAACATGATCGGCTCGCAGCGACTGTTTACACTGCCTGAGCCTCGATCGAATGCTCGTTCGTCACCTCTGTTCACGATCAATGCTTGGGCAGTGTAAATGGACCTTTAGATGAATAGAGCTTATTTTTATGAGTCCAACGATACCAATATCGAAAAAATACATTTTTGTACTTATTCCCAGTTGCTCTAACTGGCGAGAATTTTTCAAGGTGTTTTTATCTTGTACACAGGTATCGAAAAATTTATGGAAATTGACACGCCCCCCCCCCCAAAAAAAAAAANAAAAAAAAAAAAATTAACACAGACTAAGACCCCAATTTATCAGAATTCAAAAATCTTCAACCGATTTCGAGTTTACGTCCGACTTTTCGACATTTGTATGGGCAATCTAATTGTTTAGACAAAACGGAAAGATCTATTGAAAAATTGAGACCCCAGACAATGTATCATTAAATTCTCTCAATTCAGGGCAAAATGGGATAAGTCCAAAAACTTTTTTTTCCTTCAATATTTTGCATCGTTAATTTCCCCACATTTATTCTGTAAACAGGTGTTGGATATGGTTGTAATTATGACAGTACGGAGTTTCTAACACTCGCCCCGGAAACACCCGCAAGAGAACCTCCTATATATGGAAATGTTTCACTAGCGAGACCTATGGACAATGCTACTCTGGAGACGATTGTGGAAGAGGCCACAAAAATAATCAAAAGCGTTATCCTTGAACATCCTTTCAACACAATTGTTAATATGAATAAGTTAGTTTGATAAATTCACTTTCACATACCCTTAGGGCAGAGGATCCCAAACTGGGGAGCGCGCCCCCCTGGGGGCGTGAAGGCAAGCCAAGGGGTCCGCGATACCAGTTGAATTATTATCATTTAGTTAAAATATAAATGTATACATTTTTTTTTTACGTAGGTAATTTTATTGAACATGATGTTTAGAAAATTTGAATGAGATAGCATTCAGCAACACATTAGCGTTTTGAATAAGATAGCATTCAGCAACACATTAGCGTTTTGAATGAGATAGCATTCAGCAACACATTAGCATTTTGAATGAGATTGCACTCAGCAACACATTAGCTTTTTGAATAAGAAAGTATTCAGCAACACATTAGCGTTTTGAATGAGATAGCATTCAGAAACATCCATACCCATTCATAATTTATAATGCAAAGGGTAGGGGGGCGTGGGAGGCTTCAATTTCACAGGGGGGGCGCGGTACCGAAAAGTTTGGGAACCCCTGCCTTAGGGGGTTTAGCAGACCCGTATTCAGGAATTTATTTTGGAGGGGGTTCATGCAAAGGGAGTTTTACCTTCAAACCCTCTGTTGGATACGGCCGTGGGGGTTTATTCAGTTGGATTTACCAAAGGATACCAAGAAGAAAAAAGAGAAAGTAAACGAGAGAACATTGAGCGATTCCTATGAGAACCGCATAAGTTCTGTTAGACATGTCCCATAACAACCAGTTAGTTATTTTATTTATTTTTATTTTATGACGTCATACAATTTGGTTTGGTACATTAACAAACTTTGAGTTTCGATCAAAATTTTAGAAGAAATTTATTTTCACTTTTCATTCTCTGCGTTTTCTTCTGCTATCTGATTCGACTTGTTCTGAAAATCATTAATCCTTTGTGATTATTTTTCCTCGGTCCATTGCGACTTATTTTCTCAATCCATTGCAATTATTTTTTCGCAATCCATTGTGATTTTTGGTTTATTATTTTCAATAATGAACCTTTGGAATCGTCACGAAAAATTTGATATTGTACGTTTCAAGGTACGTAGAATCCAAAAATCGAATAAAAAAAAATCCGTTTGTCCGCCGTACGCCGTGATGGGCACTTTTGCCACTTAGCGTTGACCGATTTGGAT
>CM022876.1:4622699-4634934 GCA_012654025.1 Pachypsylla venusta | reverse complement strand
ACACTGCACTGCGCGGTGCGGTTTCCTAATTTTGCACCGCACTTGCGCGCAATTCTGTCTTAAAAAAGAATGGTAAGAGTCACAGATTTAAAATTTGGTATTTATTTCAAACTAGCTGTTTTCCCGTGCTTCGCTACGGTAACAAAATTCAACAACTCAATTTTAAATTTTCGGTGGAACCGACCCCCAGAGTGAACACGGCTCCTATTCAGAAAATTCAATATTTTACTCAAAGATATTATTTTTGCACTGCGGAACACCTTCGTATAAAATTTCAGCTTTCTCGCGTATCCCGAAGTGATACCTTAACTAAGGGTTTTTGGTGGATCCGACCCCCTTAGTGAGCACCGCTCGTAGTTAGAAAATTTAATATTTTATTTAAGGGTATGACTTTTTGTACTTTGACACACCTTTGTATCAAATTTCAGCTTTCTCGCTCATACCGAAATGGTACTTTTTAATTCGGATTTTTTGGTGGTGAAAACCGTCCATAAATCGGATAGAAACAGCAAATTTTCAAATTTTATATTTTTTGTGGGGTCCTTATATACTATTTTGGGGGGGGGGTCTATTCTCAGTCATTTTTCGTTATCTCTTTTAGTTTGCCCGGAGAAAAGGCCAAAAGACCCGTCAAAAAGCGTCATTTTTGGCGGTAACTGGCTCCCACTTGAACTTTATTTTTTTTCCTTTCTTATTACGCACCTACATAAAAGCAACCTGTGCGCCATGTTTCAAGTCTCTACGTTTAGCCATCGTGGAGCTACGTTGATTATCATTCAGTCAGTACGTCAGTATACCAACTGGGCTTTGCGTTTTAGAAGTATAGATTTAGGGTCTAATTACGCCCCAGATTTATTTTGAAGGATGTATTTTTTAGCCAGTAAAATAATAAACCCATGTGTCACATTGGCAGAGTTTTGATATGAACACCTTTCAACTAATTTTTTCATTTTGAAAAGTATTAGCTAGGAGCCCTGTAATAGAAATTATAGCTATCGCTTTTGTTTTTCCTCTGCTAATAGATATGTTCTTACAGTAGAACCTCGATTATTTCCACATCTAATATTTCACCCGAAAACTCCGTGTTTTTTTTTTTTTTTTTTACCCACCNTTTTTTTTTTTTTTTTGCCACCATTGAAGATTTTTTTATAAATTTTCTTCAATTGTGGTCAAGAAGAAGAAAAAATACATAGGTATTGATACCCTTTTTGTTTAAAATTTTCATTAAAATTTCTAATCGGAGGGTTATTTGATAACCCTTCCGTTCTTAAAAATCAAAATTTTGCACTCTTTTCATTAAATCACCTTTTATACACAACCTCGATTATTTCACCTATGACATCGGTCCTAATTAGGTGAAATAATCGACGTTCCACTGTCATTTCAACATTCTTTCGCACCGCGGTGCATGCGGTGATCACCGCGCGGTCCGCGGTGCGGTTCGTAATTTCTGCGGTTTTAGCTCTGCACCGCACGCGCTTTTTTGCGCGGTGCAATTTTTTTTGCAGTGCGGTTCGGAGCCAAAAACCGCACCGTAC
Source organism: Pachypsylla venusta (assembly GCA_012654025.1). Classification (NCBI taxonomy): domain Eukaryota; kingdom Metazoa; phylum Arthropoda; class Insecta; order Hemiptera; family Aphalaridae; genus Pachypsylla; species Pachypsylla venusta. The sequence continues at coordinate 4,633,396 of CM022876.1, read as the reverse complement.
CGCGGCCATCCCTAAATGCAATTACATAGGAAATAACACGCATAGTGTTATTTCTTATGTAATTGCATTGTAATGTCATTTTCTCATTCCTCTGGCCCCACGAAAAATGCCATTCAATTACTAAAGGAAATAACGTTCTGTTTTTTTTCTTCCTTATTCTATTTGTACTTTTATTTTAACAACAACTAAATTCCTTGAGATATCGACACTTTTTGTCAATAAAAGTCACTTCCGGGGGACGAACCTGGATCTCACCATAACTATTCGATTGGCCAATGCCCTTTTCCTTTTCCTACAGCTTTTCAAAATTCAGAAATTCCAAGCCGTTCAAAAGTTAAGGGGGGGGCGGTCATTTTGGTACATACTGTATATATGTCGAATTTTTAATACTTTTGCTAATTATGATGTCGTTTGTTTCTACATCATAATCAACAACATTTTTTTTTTTTTTTTAATTTGGCCTAATGTCTCTTTAATATCTATTGGTCATTCAAGACGGGTATTTTACCCTCCATTCGTTCGAAACTTGCAAACCAGCTACCCACATTGACCTCACCCATGGTGTTTCCAGGCGGTCACCCATCCAAGTACTGGCCACGCCCGATGTTACTTAACCTCAGTGATCTGACGGGAAATAGTGTATTCAACGTTATATGATCGTTGGCTATAGCCAACAAGTTTATTGAGCATGAGCCGAACATTTTGTGGAAAAATTTAACGTAAATTGATGTCTTTCAGTCACGCATCTTTTTTTGCCATGATGTTACTAATTGCGAGAACCATTTCATATACATTTTGTTCGTCATGGCTTTGCTGGTCAGCTCCATTTTCTGTGCGATCTTCTGTCTAACAGTCCACATTGAAAACTGTAAGTTCCTATTTTATCACGGCATTATTAGGGGACAGCTCTCATGATCAGTGCACTATTCTTGCATCACGCGAGAGACAGGAATTTGAATCCTGACAGGTGCAATTTTTCACTGCAGTTTGTGAGGACAATGAGTAGCCATGGGGCAAATGTACATAGTGACTTGATGCCAGTATTGTAGATCCCTCCAAAAATNTATACAATCACCAATTATGTACTTTTACCGTAGCATATATTTCAAATTCAGGGTCTAATTATGCCCCAGAACTTTAGGGCATAGGGGGTATTTTTTTAGCCTGTAAAATAATAATCTCATGTGTCACATTATGAGAATTTTTTAACAGTCATAAATCTTGGCGATGTCAGTAACTCAGACTGTTTTTGAAATGGGGAAATAATAAGTTATTTAAGTTTTTCCGTAATTTTTGAAAGATATACATGCAGGGCCGTTCAGAGCTTTCCCGGGCCCGGGCACAAAGTCGTGCTCCGGGCCCCCCATTATTTTTTATTTTTTTGCACACACGTATTATTTTTTTTAATCCTCTGTAATTATTTTTCCTTGGTCTATTGTGCCTTATTTTTCTCAATCTATTGCTCTATTGCGATTAGAAATTTTAACACTGAGGTTCTGTTGACAAATTGAACCACCGTGACTCACAAACTAATCAGCATGCCTCCCGATGGGTCTTGCTTATTCCACTCTATCGCCTACTCCCTCTACGGCACAATTGACTAAAACAACTCTGGTTGCGTTAGAGCTTTCTATTTACTCTCCAACGCCTATCAACAATTCTATTAGAACTAAAGAAAGTGGTCGTCCACAAAAAAATAAAAGAGGTAGACACAAATCATCAAGTGATACACGAGCAGAATAATGTTAAAAGGCTAATAAAAAATAAAGAGAAAAAAATACTGAAATACATCAGACAGCAGTCGCAAAGTCCTCCTGCTCACACCCCGATGTAAACAAAAAATCAGTTGTTCGTTATACCTATTAAATAAATTAAATCTGACCAATTAAAAGTCAAAACTTACCGCTGAGCAATATTTCAATCTCGTTCAAAAAGATGCGTTAGAGGGTTATCTTCAAGCTATCTTCAGCAGACTGAGAAACACGGAGCAGTTCTGGAGGAAAAAGTTTTAGTCACTTATGTATGAAACAACATTGCAGATTTAGAGCACAGATTTTCATTTTTTGACTCCTAATTATTCAACATTTCCCCCACCAGGGAGGTATTTCATACCCCCGAAATTATCCCCTCCAGAAGTGCTTCATCGCCTCCCTCCAAGATATAGCCTTATAGGGAGTTTGGAGTGCTAGAAGCCGGTGACACACTTTTAGGTATACCCGTCCATGGCGCAGACCATCACACCACTATCCGCTGGCTCAATGTTAATATTCATCGTAACCGAAGAGTCAATCCCAAAGAAGAAATTAATAACCTCAATAAAGAGTCAACCGATACTTTCTTCGAGTCCTGGGTTGAATCAAATATTTTCTGAAAATATCCGCCCCTGAGAATTACATGTTCTTTTTATGGGGAACATTCACCTCTTGCAGATATTATAACAGAATTGAGGAAGAAAGAAGGAGATATAAAATTCCACCAAAAGAATTTCCGTTTGAATTATTCCGAGAATACTACTATACTAATCCAGTGCTATTCACTTACGACAATGGAGTAGTCGGCCTGACCTTGAAAGTACTAAAAGAATTTATTGCCAAATATCCTGAGTACATTCAAAATGTATATATGGCCACTGTATATGGTGATGCTTCCAATGAGTTTATAGAGAGCCTACTGTCTACGTATTTCAATGAAAAAGACTTTATACATAATCACTTAGCAGGTAGGTATTAGCACAGGTATTTCAATGAAGAAGACTTTATACATAATCACTTAGCAGGTAGGTATTAGCACAGGTATTTCAATGAAGAAGACTTTATACATAATCACTTAGCAAGTAGGTATTAGCCCAGGTATTTCATTCAAGAAGACTTTATACATAATCACTTAGCAGGTAGGTATTAGCCCAGTGCAATCATCTCATTAATTTTAGGAACGGTTAATTTTGTGGAATTTTTTATATGATTTTATTGAGCTCCTATTAAATTTACTACAAGCCCTGTGGTTTCATTATTCCCCTTTTCTTTTCTTTCAAATAAAACAAAAATTGTTGTTCTACCTCAAATATTGCATGTGTAGCATCATTTATAAAATCAGCAGGTTTTCCTGGCGCATTTCTATTGTAAACTGTTCTTTTGTTATTTGTGTTATAGCGATCTTTAAATTTGAAATGGACGGTCAAGTTGGTTATCTCGTCATGGACCCTGCTCATGGCGTAATGGATCCTGTAGTAATGATTGAAAATAACGTAGAGGAATTCCAGAGAGGTAAATGCTAAAAAGTGAAGTGAATAGAACATCTGAGAGCAGAACCATCTTGACCTCTAATATTCTAATGAAATTAATTCCAAAGAAGTCCAATAGATAGCGACGCCTCTCCTTTATAATTGACTATTCTGGAATTTCTAGAATGTGAGCTGCGTATTTACTTCCCCTTTCGAGAACGATGTAGAAGGTTATAGGGTGCTCCATGACTTCTGAAATCTTCTAGAATTTTGGTTAAGAATCTATATAAGGGACTTCTTATGGGCTATTGAACTTCAAAACATTGAAAAAAGTGATTTGTGTAATATAACTCTCGTTGTGCGGAGTCTCATAGCTTGTCCTACCAGCCATATTGGTTTCGTCATTTTATTGGAGCGTCAGAGTATTTTTCTGTCATAAGAATTAAATTATCTAGTGCATTTTAAAGTGGTTTAAATTCTTTATAAAATTGTGGACCAAGCAGGGGCGGATCCAGGGTAAAATTTTAGGGGGGAACTAAGGAAATAAAATGCATTTATTGATAATAATGTGTCAAAAAATTTCATAATATTCCAACAGCAAGGTGAATTCTATAAGCGAAATGAGATTTTCAACTAAACTTGGCCGTGATATTATACATACATTTGTTATAATACAGCAAAAATTTATTGAAAATTAGTTCCTCATAAGATTTACGTTGCAAGAACTATTGGGGAGGAGGGGAACTCTCCCCACGTTCTCCACCCCGTGGATCCGACCCTAACAATAAACAATCAAGTTCAATCTTCTGAAAGCTCCTCCACATTTCCTTATTCCCGTTCTTCCTTGTAAGCAGATGACCACGTTCGAGTCCCGGCAAATTATATCAATTTAAGCCAGCGCAAAGTCCTTTATCTTTATTACTACATTTCGAGATTCTAATAAAAGTCATCATTTTTGGCCTTAAAGCAGGATAAAATTCAACAGGGTGCCTTCGCTTTACTGATACTGATAAAATTTTACTCCACCAATATCAATCCTGTAGAAAATAGATTTTTAAAGCTGCGCACAACGGACAAATGATCAGAAAATTTATTTCGTATGATTTTTTTTCCCCATTCAGGATCCCTCCTCTATCGATGGTTTCCAGTCATCCTTCCAGGCGAAGAAGGTACACTTTATATAAATACAATTAACTTTATTCAAGCCCAAAATCTAGCAAATCAAAAAAGTCATCTCTATTTTGTTGGATTGCCTTTTTGTTCTGCTCAACGTCTTACATACAGACGGGAATTATTGAATCCACCAAAAAAGTTGGTTGTCTATAATGAAGAAGGAGACACTCGTATGACCATTTCCGTAGAGATATTACCCATATCACCATATCCAGAAATAATATTTGAGCTGCCAAAAGAGAATCCACCTTTGTATTATTCTGTGAGAGTTTCGAAATGTAGTAAAAAGGTATGTATTATTTCAGCTGCCAAAAGAGAATCAACCTTTGAATTATTCTGTGAGAGTTTCGAAATGTAATAAAAAGGTATGTATTATTTCAGCTGCCAAAAGAGAATCAACCTTTGAATTATTCTGTGCCATGTTTGTACTATAATAGAAAGGTATGTATTATTTCAGCTGCCAAAAGAGAATCAACCTTTGAATTATTCTGTGCCATGTTTGTACTATAATAGAAAGGTATGTATTATTTCAGCTGCCAAAAGAGAATCAACCTTTGAATTATTCTGTGCCATGTTTGTACTATAATAGAAAGGTATGTATTATTTCAGCTGCCAAAAGAGAATCAACCTTTGAATTATTCTGTGCCATGTTTGTACTATAATAGAAAGGTATGTATTATTTCAGCTGCCAAAAGAGAATCAACCTTTGAATTATTCTGTGCCATGTTTGTACTATAATAGAAAGGTATGTATTATTTCAGCTGCCAAAAGTGAATCCACCTTTGAATTATTCTGTGCCATGTTGGGACTATAATAGAAAGGTATGTATTATTTCTGCTGCCAAAAGAGAATCAACCTTTGAATTATTCTGTGCCATGTTGGGAATATAATAGAAAGGTATGTATTATTTCAGATGCCAAAAGTCAATCCACCTTAGAATTATTCTGTGCCATGTTGGGACTATAATAGAAAAGTATATGTATTTTTTTTAAAAAAGTAAAATTTTCCTCCTTCAAAAACGGCTAGAAAGATTCATGCGTGCACAATGCGATAAATTGTTCTCAGCGTGCTATTAAAATGCTTATTCAGATGAAAATGTTTTTCGAGCTATTTGGGATAATTTTGAAGAGAAAACACTAGACAAGAGAACAGTTATTTAAGAAAATATTTGCTATGAACAAACTGGGTCTGAAGACGTTGTAAAAACACTGCTCCATATTCCAAGCACCAATAAACTGAAAAAAAAACCCTTCATTGAACACTGGCCTACAAGTTAGAGATGTACTTGAATGAGGGAGGTGGTCTTGGCCCGGCTGCTATCCCTTCCAAAAGGCTCCCCAACCTTCTTGCCGTTGTGGAGAGCTGCTTAGTGATGCCCAGATTCTCGCGTGACCTCTTCATACTTCCCTTCCCTGTCCTCCTGCTGTGTCTGACATTGTCGAGGGTGTACGCTCCCTGTTTTCTTTCCTGAAATCCCTTGATTTTTTTTTTTTTATCAAAATGTAAAAAAGAAGGTGCCGGCGCAAACGACCTGTTTAACTCAGCGGTTAAAGCGCCTAAAGGAGAAAAAAAAATGTTAAGAGCTCCTGAATGGCCTACAGTGCGTACTGGGTCTATGGAACATGTGAAAACACTGCTAAGTGCTCCTGAATTCCGTGCAGTTCTTGCTGGATCTATAGAAAATATAAAATCACTGCTAAGTGTTCCTGAATGCCGTGGGCAACTTGATTCGTAATTATCAAAAATTTAAATTGGCATTACGTTGCAAAACTTTATTACGCGTTGTTCAAGCATGATTATTTCTAAAATTGTCACCCAGGGGTCCCGAAAATTGTTTCCCTTAGATCTTCTCTCGCCAATTTTATATGTGTGTGTGGGTGTGGGATAGCAGAATATTGTAAAACCGTCCCGGCAGACGTAATCCTACGAAAATACTTCTAAAACAAGAGATATTTGTAAATAATTTTGTGGACTCTTCTCTTTGAATATAATATTCGAAGGACACAAATTGACTCCAACTCTCGCCTGAGAATGCGAGGATAAGTGAACATCTACTAAGGTTAAAGAATTAAATAATTCCTTGCTTAGATATAGTAATATTTATAATAATTGGTAATTTTATTATAAATAATAAAATTAAAATACAAAGATGTTTCAAATGTTCTCTGAGAGTAATTGGAAGGGATTGTAATTTAAACGATGTAGAAGGACTTACGTGGGGAGATCAAACAATCATACTCTGAGAACCGTTCACTTTCAACTGACACGAGAGTTGGTAGAATTTGTGCCAAGAAATTTTATTCCCCCCTTTCCTCTGATGTCTATTTTCTCTTCTTTTGGACAGAACATTAAAATGCGGTTTCTAAATAAATATTGGGTGCTGGTGACACTAACTTACAATATACAGGTTGTATCTAAATTATGGGTGGTTGAACACACCATTTGCAGTCGAAAAGAACAATATACCCTATGGCGGAAATGTACCGTTTTCAAAATGGCGGCATTTTGGTGTTATTTTCAAAATGCATGACCTTGCGGTACTTCTTGAGGAATAGATTTTTTTTTGCTATTCCTCAAGAAGTATTCTAAACAAACAAAGTTCTAAAATTTTAGCTTAAATATCTAAATATGAAAATTATTTAAATAACATGCATATTGTGAAAGTTATGAATAGATCACTTGAGAATGACGTGGGTTGCTTTGAAGTGGGTACGTAGTAAAAATTGAAACAAATGAGTAGGTATCAATGCAAGCCTTTTTCCTGAGGATTTCTTTACAAAAATTACTTATTTAGGGGTTGTTGGTTCGAGTTGGGTACATACAGAACGATAACCGTTAATTTATTGAATGGGTCGATGAATGAAACCCATGGTCGATCATTGTATTTCTCATGTTGTTCTATCTCCGCCAAATTGACGCCCCCCTTTCTATGAACATCATTCCAGAGATCAGAGATTTTATTATTGAATTCTATTTATTAAAATTATTATTATGGGTACCTACATGTTTTTATTAAATTTTACTTCATAGGAAAATGAAAAAAAAAATAATGTTACAATTTACAATAAAATTATTTAATAATAAAATAATTATCTCTGTAGACTCGAACCAGCAACCCCTAAATAATTAATTTTCGTAAAGAAATTCTCAGGAAAAAGGCTGGCATTGATACCTACACATTTATTCAATTTTTACTACGTACTCAGATCAAAGCAACCCACGACTATCTCAAGTAATCAATTCATAACTTTCCCAATATGCATGATGTTATTTAAATTATTTTCCTATTTTTGGAAATCCAAAAAAGGGGCATGTAATCCCTACAGAGTGCCGTCGGGTTTGGAGAAATTTTTCCCGGTTTTTTTCAGAAAGTATTTGGCGAGTCCGCAAATTTTTTTGAAAATTACACCAAAAAGACGCCATTTTGAAAAGGTACATTTCCGCCATAGGGTATATTGGTCTTTTCGACTGCAAATGGTGTGTTCTACCACCCACAATTTTTTGGCGGCGTAATTTAGATACACCCTGTATAAACACTCCAATTGTGGTTAGTACAGAGGTGCCAAAACTGTATTTAGTGGTTTGTTTGAGAAATCTGGCTTAAACTTTTTACATCAGCTTCCATGGCTCAGTGGTTACAGCATTACTCTTGCATTCGGGAGACCCAGGTTCGAATCCTGGCAGGAGCAATAATTTTTCGCTATGGTTTGGATTTTCGGGAGCTCACTCAGCATCGTGCGGACAATAAGTAGCTATGGAGATAAATAAGCATTGTAGGTAATTATTAACACGAACCAGAGTTTGTACATATTTTCGGTATTTAGACCCATTTTTTTCTGCCACTTCCAGAAGACTTTTTGAAAGTTTTATATATGGTAAAACCGTTGTTTCTACGTTTTGTTAAACGTGTTTCCCAGACATGTCCAATTCATAAAAAATAATATTTTTTTCATATTTTTCCAACCCAAAACAGCAATCAAGCCTAAAGCCACTTCTACTTGTTGTGAACGTTAGTGAACTACACTTTTGACTCCCATATACATCCCGAAATGCACTTGTATGTGTGTATATGTATTTAGACCTATATGAATGTATATATGTATGTATGTTACGCGATACAAGCCACAATTTTCATCCGATTTTGACGAAATTTGGTACACATGTTTAGGGTATGAGGGAAATTCGCTGTATAGTTTTTGGGGCCCTGCCCCCCCCGGGCCCCAGGGGGCCCAATATTGTCTTTTTTGAAAATGATTTTTATCTTTTTAGTGGTTTGTTGCAGAAAAGTAAAATTTTGATATGTGATGGCTGGTGTTAAGGGCTTTTCGATTTCGAAAATTTTGGGGGCCCTTTCCTTCCTTGGGGGGAGGGTCCCCAATATTTTATTTTTTGAAAATGATTTTTATTTCTTTAGCGGTTTGTTGCAGAAACGTAAAATTTTGATATGTGATGGCTGGTGTTAAGGGCTTTTTGATTTTGAAAAACTTGTTTTAATTTTTTTTTTTTTATTTGATGTAACTTACCGTACTAGATGTATTTAACGAATTTAATTCTTTATAACCACATTAAATAAAATTATTATTAGCAATTTAATTAATTATGTAATTTATTCTTATTTTAATTTATCACAAAAAAAATAATTAATAATAATTTAGCTATCGAGCGATTGTATACAGTTATTTAAAAGCTGCTTTGTACAGAATTTAATTTTCATTTTTTGAATTTATATTAAGTGATGTTTGGGAGAATTTATATTAAATGATGTTTAGGTTTTTTGAACGCTGTTAAAAATACCGCGTCCAAATAAGAATTTTTTTTTTTTTCTTGTGGCTTTCTAAGGGAAAAAATAGGCTGCAGAAGTCTAGTTTGGGAAGGCTCAGCCTATTTTAGACATCAAAAAAAAAAAAAGTGGCATACTATATTACAATTCCACTGGCATCCCAATTCACTTTCAGTCGATTTCAGGCTGCTATCACAAAGCAAGAGAATGCCACAAGAACACATAGGATGCACAGTGGTCTAGGTTGGGGTTCACATCGAATTGTTCCAGTTTTGAATGCCATTCTAACATTCTATTGTGGACTGCGGTAGTCCAGTTGCACTTAGTTGCCCAATTCCTTTATCGAAAATAGAACACTGCATTCTAAAAAAAAAAAAACCCCGGGTTATCCAACTCGGTCGTCGAAAATAGGAGGCCGCAGTCAGAATTTGGATGCCGGCATTTTAATTTTAATCTGCATTCCAATGTGGAACACAGAAATTGTGACATGGAATGCCAGCATCCTACAGTAGACTGTGTCCTTCTATTTTCCCCGGATATCCAATTCCTCAGTCGAAAATAGGAGGCCGCATACTACAGTAGAATGTGGTGTTCTATTTTCCCCTGGTTATCCAATTCCTCAGTCGAAAATAGGAGGTCGCAGTTTGGAACTGGGGGCCACAGTCTGATTTTGGACGCCGGCATTGTAATTTTAATCTGCATTCCAATGTGGAACACAGAAATTGTGGCATGGAATGCCAACATCCTATAGTAGACTGTGGCGTTCTATTTGCCCGGGATTATCCAATTTCTCAGTCGAAAATAGGAGGCCGCAGTCTGAGATTGGACGCCGGCATTCTAAATTTGAATTTCTTCATTCCAATGTGGAACAGAGAAATTGTGGCATCCTACAGTAGGCTGTGGCGTTCTATTTTTTCGGGTTATCCAATTCCTCAGTCGAAAATAGGAGGCCGCAGTCTGAAATTGGACGCCGGCATTGTAATTTTAATCTGCATTCCAATGTGGAACACAGAAATTGTGGCATGGAATGCCAGCATCCTACAGTAGGCTGCGGCGTTCTATTTTCCTCGGGTTATCCAATTCCTCAGTCGAAAATAGCGGGCCACATTACTAAAGTAGAATGTGGCGTTCTATTTTCCCCGGGCTATCCAATTCCTCAGTCGAAAATAGGAGGCCGCAGTCCGCAATTGAATGCCGGCATTCTCTTTTTAATCGGCATTCCAATGTGGAACACAGAAATTGTGGCATTGAATGCCAGCATCCTATAGTAGACTGTGGCGGTCTATTTTCGTCGGGTTATCCAATTCCTCAGTAGTGATGGACGCGAGACGAGACAAGGCCTTGTCTCGTCTCGTGTTTTTTTCACGAGACGAGATAAAATCCTTGTCTCGTCTCGAAACCAAAAAGTCTCGTCTCGTAAAAACACGAGAAATTTCTCGTTTTGTGAAAAATAGGTACCTATAATAGACCTTTTCTTTGAGATTCTAACAATATATTATTTGTATATTATAGCATAAATTATAT
>CM022876.1:4606369-4622599 GCA_012654025.1 Pachypsylla venusta | reverse complement strand
CCCCCCCCTTGGCAATGCTAGGGTTAATATTAAACATTGATGAAAAAGTACACTCACTTTGTTCTAAAAAGTTTCCTCATCTCCCTAAATCATCAAAAGTGTACATTTTTATTTTCATCATTTCTCTTCTGGAAGTTAAAAATCAGCCGTTTAGTAAACGGCAGTTTTCGTGTAGAAAGTCTGAAATAAGGTGCCTATTTAGTACAAACAATAATAACTAACCTAAATATGGAAATATTTTAGCGAAATAAGAAAAGCATTAGCCTTCTCAATTCTTTCACAACGGGGCCAGAGGAATGAGAAAGTTTCAATCCAATTAGTGATGGACAAAAAACCCGCAGCTGCAGTGATCACCGCACCGCACTTGTGGTGCGCGGTTTTCATATTTCGAAAATTACACCGCCCTGCGCGGTGCGGTTTCCTAATTTTGCACCGCAGGGCGCAATTCTGTCTTAAAATCGAATGGTAATAGCCACAGATTAAAATTTGGTATTTATTTCAAACTAGCTCTTTTACCGTGCTTCGCTATACTTTAACAATATTCAACAACTCAATTTTAGATTTTTGGTGGAACCTACCCCCAGAGTGAACACGGCTCCTATTCAGAAAATTCAATATTTTACTCAAAGATATTACTTTTTTGCACTGCGGAACAACTTCGTATAAAATTTCAGCTTTCTCGCTTATCCCGAAGTGATACCTTAACTAAAGGTTTTGGTGGATCCGACCCCTTAGTGAGCACCGCTCCTAGTTAGAAAATTCAATATTTTATTTAAGGGTATGACTTTTTGTACTTTGGCACACCTTTGTATCAAATTTCAGCTTTCTCGCTCATACCGAAGTGGTACTTTTTAATTCGGATTTTTTGGTGGTGAAAACCGTCCATAAATCGGGTAGAAACAGCAAATTTTCAAATTTTATATTTTTTATGGGGTCCTTATATACTATTTTGGGGGGGGTTAATTCTCGGTTATTTTTTGCTATCTCCTTTAGTTTGCCCAGAAAAGAAATACAAAAAGACCCGCTAAAAAGCGNTGGTGTATTCAACGTGGTATGATCGTTGTCTATAACAAGATTATTGAGCATGAGCGGAACAATTTGTGGAAAAATTTGACGTTAATTGATGTCATTCAGTCACGCATCTTTTTTTACCATGTTACCAATTGAGAACATTACTTCAGATACATTTTGTTCATCATGGCTTTGCTTGTGGGCTATATTTTCTGTGTGATCTTTTCTCTGGCAGTCCACATTGAAAACTGTAAGTTCCTATTTTATCACGGCAGTATTAGGGGACAGCTCTCATGATCAGTGCACTTTTCTTGGCATCACGCGAGAGACAGGGATTTGAATCCTGACAGGTGCAATTTTTCACTGCAGTTTGTGAGGACAATGAGTAGCCATGGGGCAAATGTACATAGTGACTTGATGCCAGTATTGTAGATCCCTCCAAAAATCTATAAAATCTATTTTGCGCCCCGCTATCCACTCTTTCTTACTTCGAAATACATAATGACTTTAAATTCCGAACCCACCTCAAACGATTTCAGAATTTTAGTCTGATTTTCTCACTCTCTTCACCAACACGCAGGCTTTGTGGGGTACCTCGGTTCGTTTAACCACTAGGAGATAGGGATCACTCTGTTCCTCTGTTCTACTTTAGCGGTTCATAAATTTGTTACGTTTAATAATGATCAGAGGTACCCCACCAAGACTGGGGTGGGGTCGGAATTTAAACTCATTAGGTATTTCGAAGTAAGGAAGAGTGGATAGCGGGGCGCAAAACAGATTTCATATCTTTTTAGAGGTAATGACTTGGGTGGAAATTTTTATAGCACGCAGTGGTATTTTTGGGGGGGGTCTCATAACTTTTTGTAGCAAGAAAATATGTATTTACATAATGGTAAAAGGCAGAGATCTTACATAATTATAATATCTGAATCATTATCATATTCAAACTATACCCCAGACAACGTCCTGGGGAGAAACCGAGGTCCAACCGGTCATTTCGTCGAGGGCGCAGGAAGTTTTTCGGCCTATGCTTTCAGATTTTTTATAGACATATTTCAGTCAAAATTTGGAGAAAAAAATCTAAGTATAACAACATCCGGTGGAGAAACCAAGGTCCAACCGGTTATTTCCTTGAGGGCGCTGGACGTTTTTCGCCATGTACTTTCAGATTTGTAAAATATTTTTTTTTAGTTAAAATTTTTAGAAAAAGTATCCCTAAGAACAGTTTTGACACCCCAAATGATACCATAAATACATATTTTTTCAATAATACACATCAAGTTATTAGTAAATTTCAAAATGTACCCTAGATACCTATGGCGACGCCTAACGGCGGTACCAAATTCTAAACAAATATATCCTTGAGAGCACTAAGCATTTTCGGGAGGTTCACTAAAAAAAATATCATCATTAATCAATGTTTTACACCCGGTATAAATAATTGAATGTTAAAATAATATTACATTATTGAACCTCCTATATATGGAAATGTTTCACTAGCGAGACCTATGGACATTGCTACTCTGGAGACAATTGTGGAAGAGGCCGCAAAAATAATCAAAAGCGTTATCCTTGAACGTCCTTTCAACACAATTTTTAATATAAATAAGTTAGTTTGATAAATTCACTCTCACATACCCTTAGGGGGTTTATCAGACCCGTATCCAGGAATTATTTTGGAGGGGGTTAATGCAAAGGGAGTTTTACCTTCAAACACTCTATTGGATACGGCCGTGGGGGTTTATTCAGTTGGATTTACCAAGTTCTGTTAGACATGTCCCATAACAACCAGTTAGTTATTTTTATTTTATACAATTTGGTTTGGTACATTATCATCACCATAGCAACGATATAAACAAACTTTGAATTTCGATCAAAATTTTAGAAGAAATTTATTTTCACTTTTCATAGAGACTTCTCTGCGTTTTATTCTGCTATCTGATTCGACTTCTAAAAATATTTATATTTTTCTATTGCGATTATTTTTCCTCAACCCATATTGATTATTTTTTCTTGGTCAATTGCAACTTGTTTTCTCAATCCATTGCAATTATTTCTTCTCAATCCATTGCGATTATTTTATCCTTTATGATTATTTTTTCTTGGTCCAGTGCGACTATTATTTTTTCTCAATCCATTGCGATTATTATTTTTTAATCCTCTGTGATTATTTTTTATTGGTCCATTGTGACTTATTTTTCTCAATCCATTGCGATTAGAAATTTTAACACTTACTTGATTTTCTAAAGATATAAAATGACCAACACTGAGGTTTTGTTGATAAATGAAGCTCCCGTGACTCACAAACTAATCAGCATGCCTCCCAGTGGATCTTGCTTATTCCACTCTATCGCCTACTCTCTCTACGGCACAATTGACAAAAACAAGTCTGGTTGCGTTAGAGCTTTCTATTTACTCTCCAACGCCTATTAAAATTCTATTAAAACTAAAGAAAGTGGTCGTCCACAAAAAAATAAAAGAGGTAGACCCAAATCATCAAGTGACAACAAGCAGAATAATGTTAAAGGGCTAATAAAAAATAAAGAGAAAAAAAAAAAAATCCTGAAATACATCAGACAGCAGTCGCAAAGTCCTCCTGCTCACACCCGGATGTAAACAAAAAAATCAGTTGTTCGTTATATTAAATAAATTATATGTGACCAATTAAAAGTCAAAACTTACCGCTGAGCAATATTTCAATCTCGTTCAAATAGATGCGTTAGAGGGTTATCTTCAAGCTATCTTCAGCAGACTGAGAAACACGGAGGAAAACGAGAAGCGATGTCGTGTGCATGGCACGAAGTTATGGTCCGGCGATATAGTTCCTTAAGGCCAAATTACACTGCTCGAGCATTCGTCGCGAACAGAGGTGGCGAACGAGCACTCGTTCGAGGCTCAGGCAGTGTAAACAGTCGCCACAAGCCCATCATGTTTGAAGCGAATGCTCGTTCGTGCTCGAGCCTGATCTCGTGTAACAGATCGACAAAAATGCTCGAACAGTGTGAACAAAATGCTCGTTTCTGTCCGTGCTCGTCGAAAATTGGCGAGCAACAATCACGAATGCTCGATGCTCGTGTATGTTCAGGCAGTGTAAATGGGCCTTTACCATCAGTCCCTCAGAAAGGATGTGAGAGGATCTCGCCGCTTATATAAAAGAAATTTGTCCACCATTTTTTAGCAGCAAATGCGCCAGTGAGTTAGTGGCACTTGACTCAGTTCATTGAGAACAAGTTGCGAGCAATGTTGGATTTTTTAACATCATCTGATAAGCTGCTCGGGAAAATTGAGAATTACTTCTGGCGCCGGGATTATCAAGAGGGGATTGCAACAATTTCAGGGGTCAAAAACGCCCCAATTTTACAAAAAAATACGTCTCCTGGAAGTTGCTGATTTTATAGCAAAATACGTGATATGTGCAATACGAAAGAAAAATACTTCCCCGAAGAATCATGAGCGGGTTGAGAAATGCCAAACCCACCGACACAACAGTTAATGTCTTCGTAAGAATAAAACCAAAAAAAAAAGATTTTATCTTGCGTCGGTTCAGTTTTCCAAGACCCGTTTGTGACTCACTTACCATCAGAAGTGTGGAAGAATCTATAGCGGCCCGGAAAAATCTATCGAATAATCGTTTGTACCACACATTGTGAGGACAAAATAGTTTGTATGAATGACAAGAATGCAGCAATTATATGAGCGTGGAATATGTACTAATATATTATATTGGGGAAAAAACAGCTGCTAATCTATTATATTACAAAGTATACGAAAGAAAGGGAAAAAGTCATACCATCGACACATTGGAGGCAGTGGCAGATTTAAAGAGGGGCGGGGGGGGGCGGCCGCCCTTCCTCCCTTGACAAGATGATGTGTGAATATTTATACAGTAATGCCCCACTAAATAATTTATAGCTTATATATTTTTCTCATTTTGATTTTTTAAATACAACCAGAATGATTTTATAAATTCAAATAAAATATTGCAGATATATAACCTCATAACAACGCCTAATAGGGAGTTTGGAGTGCGTCCTAATAGGGAGTTTGGAGTGCGAGAAGCCGGTGACACACTTTTAGGTATACCCGTCCATGGCACAGACCATCACACCACTATACGCTGGCTCAATGTTAATAATCATTCGTAACCGGAGATTCAAACCCAAAAAAGAAATTAATAACCTCAATGAAGAGGCAACCGATACTTTCTTCGAGACCTGGGTTGACTCAAATATTTTCTGAAAATATCCGCCCCTGAGAATTACATGTTCTTTTCATGGGGAACATTCACTTCTTGCAGATATTATAACAGAATTGATCAAGAAAGAAGGAGATATAAACTTCCACCAAAAGAATTTCCGTTTGAATATTTCCGAGAATACTACTATACTAATCCAGTGCAATTCA
This sequence comes from Pachypsylla venusta, assembly GCA_012654025.1. Lineage (NCBI taxonomy): Eukaryota > Metazoa > Arthropoda > Insecta > Hemiptera > Aphalaridae > Pachypsylla > Pachypsylla venusta. Next base: position 4,617,184 of record CM022876.1, on the reverse strand, counting down.
CTTACGACAATGGAGTCGTCGGCATGACCTTGAAAGTACTAAAAGAATTTATTGCCAAATATCCTGAGTACATTCAAAATGTATATATGGCCACTGTATATGCTGATGCTCCCAATGAGTTTATAGGGCACCTACTGTATACGTATTTCAATGAAAAAGAATTTATACATAATCACTTAGCAGGTAGGTATTAGCCCAGGTATTTCATTGATGAATAATTTGTACATAAACACTTAGNATACTTTCTTCGAGTCCTGGGTTGAATCAAATATTTTCTGAAAATATCCGCCCCTGAGAATTACATGTTCTTTTTATGGGGAACATTCACTTCTTGCAGATATTATAACAGAATTGAGGAAGAAAGAAGGAGATATAAAATTCCATTTAAAGGATTTCCGTTTGAATATTTCCGAGAATACTACTACACTAATCCAGTGCAATTCACTTACGACAATGGAGTAGTCGGCATGACATTGAAAGTACTAAAAGAATTTATCGCCAAATATCCTGAGTACATTCAAAATGTTTATATGGCCACTGTATATGGTGATGCTCCCAATGAGTTTATAGAGAGCCTACTGTCTACGTATTTCAATGAAAAAGACTTTGTACATAATCACTTAGCAGGTAGGTATTAGCCCAGGTATTTAATTGATGAATAATTTGTACATAATCATTTAGCAGGTAGGTATTTCAATGAAGAAGACTTTGTACATAATCACTTAGCAGGTAGGTATTAGCCCAGGTATTTAATTGATGAATAATTTGTACATAATCATTTAGCAGGTAGGTATTAGTTCAGGTATTTCATTGATGAATAATTTGTACATAATCATTTAGCAGGTAGGTATTAGCCCAGGTATTTCATTGATGAATAATTTGTACATAAGCCCAGGTATTTCATTCATGAAAGACTTTGTACATAATCATTTAGCAGGTAGGTATCAGCCCGGGTAATTTAGAATTTTACGGGACGAGCATTTTTTTTTTTTAAAAGCGAACGTAAAAAAAAAAAAATATTTTAATTTAGAACTGCAATCATCTCATTAATTTTAGGAACGGTTAATTTTGTGGAAATTTTTATACGATTTTATTGAGCGGCTATTAAATTTACTACAAGCCTTGTGGTTTCATTATTCCCTATTTCTTTTCTTTCAAATAAAACAAAAATTGTTGTTCTACCTCAAATATTGCATGTGTAGCATCATTTATCAAATCATCAGTTTTTCCTGGCGCATTTCTATTGAAAACTGTTCTTTTGTTATTTGTGTTATAGCGATCTTCAAATTTGAAATGGACGGTCAAGTTGGTTATCTCGTCATGGACCCTGCTCATGGCGTAATGGAACCTGTAGTAATGATTGAAAATAACATAGAGGAATTCCAGAGAGGTAAATGCTAAAAAGTGAAGTGAATAGAACATCTGAGAGCAGAACCATCTTGACCTCTAATATTCTAATGAAATTAATTCCAAAGAAGTCCAATAGATAGCGACGCCTCTCCTTTATAATTGACTATTCTGGAATTTCTAGAATGTGAGCTGCGTATTTACTTCCCCTTTCGAGAACGATGTAGAAGGTTATAGGGTGCTCCATGACTTCTGGAATCTTCTAGAATTTTGGTTAAGAATCTATATAGGGAACTTCTTATCGGTTATTGAACTTCAAAACATTGAAAAAAGTGATTTGTGTAATATAATTCTCGTTGTGCGGAGTCTCATAGCTTGACTGACCAGCCATATTGGTTTCGTCATTTTGTTGGAGCCGTCAAAGTTTTTTTTTTCTGTCATAAGAATTAATTTATCTAGTGCATTTTAAAGTGGTTTAAATTCTTTATAAAATTGTGGACAAAGCAGGGGCGGATCCAGGGTAAAATTTTAGGGGGGAACTAAGGAAATAAAATTCCATTATTGATAATAATGTGTCAAAAAATTTCATAATATTCCAACAGCAAGGTGAATTCTATAAGCGAAATGAGATTTTCAACTAAACTTGGCCGTGTTATTATAGATACATTTGTTGTAATGCAGCGAAAAATTTATTGAAAATTAGTTCTTCATAAGATTTACCTTGCAAGAACTATTGGGGGGGGGGACTCTACGCCAGTTCTCCACCCCGTGGATCCGACCCTGGGACCAAACAATCAAGTTCACTCTTCTGAAAGCTCCTTCACATTTCCTTATTCCCGTTCTTCCTTGTAAGCAGATGACCACATTCGAGTCCCGGCAAATTATATCAATTTAAGCCAGCGCAAAGTCCTTTATCTTTATTACTACATTTCGAGATTCTAATATTAGTCATGATTTTTGGCCTTAAAGCAGGATAAAATTCAACAGGGTGCTTTCGCTTTACTGATACTGATCAAATTTTACTCCAACAATATCAATCCTGTAGAAAATAGATTTTTAAAGCTGCACACAACGCACAAATGATCAGAAAATTTATTTCGTATGATTTTTTTTCCCCATTCAGGATCCCTCCTCTATCGATGGTTTCCAGTCATCCTTCCAGGCGAAGAAGGTACACTTTATATAAATACAATTAACTTTATTCAAGCCCAAAATCTAGCAAATCAAAATAGTCATCTCTATTTTGTTGCATTGCCTTTTTGTTCTGCTCAACGTCTTACATACAGACGGGAATTATTGAATCCATCAAAAATGTTGGTTGTTTATGATGAAGAAGGAGACACTCGTATGACCATTTCCGTACAGATACTACCCATATCACCATATACAGAAATAATATTTGAGCTGCCAAAACAGAATCCTCCTTTGTATTATTCAGTGCCATGTCGGGACTATAATAGAAAGGTATGTATTATTTCAGCTGCCAAAAGAGAATCCACCGTTGAATTATTCTGTGCCATGTTTGTACTATAATAGAAAGATATATATTATTTCAGCTGCCAAAAGAGAATTCACCTTTGAATTATTCTGTGCCATGTTTGTACTATAATAGAAAGGCAAATATTATTTCGGCTGCCAAAAGAGAATCCACCTTTGAATTATTCAGTGCCATTTTGGGACTATAATAGAGAGGTATATATTATTTCAGCTGCCAAAAGTCAATCCACCTTTGAATTATTCTGTGCCATTTTGGGACTATAATAGAAAGGTATGTATTATTTCAGCCGCCAAAAGTCAATCCACCTTAGAATTATTCTGTGCCATGTTGGGACTATAATAGAAAGGTATGTATTTTTTTTTTTTTNTCCTTCAAAAACGGCTAGAAAGATTCATGCGTGCACAATGCGATAAATTGTTCTCAACGTGCTATTAAAATGCTTATTCAGATGAAAATGTTTATCGAGCAATTTGGGATAATTTTGAATAGAAAACACTAGACAAGAGAAGAGTTATTTAAGAAAATATTTGCAATGAACAAACTGGGTCTGAAGACTTTGTGAAAACACTGCTCCATATTCCAAGCACCAATAAAGTGAAAAGTATTTAACCCTTCATTAAACACTGGCCTACAAGTTAGAGAAGTACTTGAATGAGGGACGTGGTCTTGGCCCGGCTGAGGATTGATCACTTGAGAATGACGCACAGCTATCTCTTCCAAAAGGCTCCCCAACATTCTTACCGTTGTGGAGAGCTGCTTACTGATGTCCAGATTCTCGCGTGTCCTCTTCATGCTTCCCTTCCCTGTCCTCCTGCTTTGTCTGATATTGTCGAGGGTGTAGGCTCCCTGTTTTCTTTCCTGAAATCCCTTGATTTTTTTTTTTTTATCAAAATGTAAAAAAGGAGGTGCCGGCGCGAACAACCTGTTTTAATCAGCGGTTAAAGCGCCTAAAGTGCTCCTGAATGCCGTGGGCAACTTGATTCGTAATTATCAAAAATTTAAATCGGCATTACGTTGCAAAACTTTATTACGCGTTGTTCAAGCATGATTATTTCTAAAATTGTCACCCAGGGGCCACGAAAATTGTTTCCCTGAGAACTTCTCTCGNCTCTCGCCAATTATACATGTATGGGGGGGGGGGAGGAGAGCAGAGTATTGTAACCGTCCCGACAGGCGTAATCCTACGAAAATACTTCTAAAACAAGAGATATTTGTAAATAATTGGTTCTCTTTGAATATAGAATTCGAAGGACCCAAATTGACTCCAACTCTCGCCTGAGAATGCGAGGATAAGTGAACATCTACTAAGGTTAAAGAATTAAATAATTCCTTGGATACATATAGTAATATTTATAATAATTGGTAATTTTATTATAAATAATAAAATTAAAATACAAAGATGTTTCATATGTTCTCTGAGAGCTATTGGAAGGGATTGTAATTTAAACGATGTATAGAAGGACTTACGTGAGGAGATCAAACAATCATACTCTGAGAACCGTTCACTTTCAACTGACACGAGAGTTGGTAGAATTTGTGCCAAGAAATTTTATTCCCCTCTTTCCTCTGATGTCTATTTTCTCTTCTCTTGGACAAAACATTAAAATGGGGTTTCTAAATAAATAGTGGGTGCTGGTGACACTAACAGTATACAGATTGTATCTAAATTACGCCGCCAAATTATGGGTGACAGAACACACCATTTGCAGTCGAAAAGACCAATATACCCTATGGCGGAAATGTACCGTTTTCAAAATGGCGGCTTTTTGGTGTTATTTTCAAAATGCATGACCTTGCGGTACTTTTTGAGGAATAGCTTTTTTTTGCTATTCCTCAAGATGTATTCTAAACAAAAAAGTTCTAAAATTTTAACAGACTCGCCAAATACTTTGTGAAAAAGACCCGAAAAAATTTCTTCAAACCCGACGGCACTCTTTAGGAATAACATGCCCCTTTTTTTGGCTTTCCAAAAATATGAAAATTATTTAAATACCATGCATATTGAAAGTTATGAATAGATTACTTGAGAATGTCGTGGGTTGCTTTGAAGTGAGTACGTAGTAAAAATTGAATAAATGAGTAGGTATCAATGCGAGTCTTTTTCCTGAGGATTTCTTTACAAAAATTACTTATTTAGGGGTTGTTGGTTCGAGTTGGGTACATACAGAACCATAAACGTTAATTTATTGAATGGGTCGATGAATGAAACCCATGGTCGATCATTGTATTTCTCATGTTGTTCTATCTCCGTCAAATTGACGCCCCCCTTTCTATAAACATCATTCCAGAGATCAGAGATTTTATTATTGAATTCTATTTATTAAAATTATTATTATTATGGGTACCTACATGTTTTTATTAAATTTTACTTCATAGGAAAATGGAAAAAAAAATTAATGTCACAATAATAAAATTATTGAATAATAAAAATAATCATCTCTGTAGACTCGAACCCCTAAATAAGTAATTTTCGTAAAGAAAGTCTCAGGAAAAAGGCTGGCATTGATACCTACACATTTATTCAATTTTTACTACGTACTCAGTTCAGAGCAACCCACGACTATCTCAAGTAATCAATTCATAACTTTCCCATTATGCATGATGTTATTTAAATTATTTTCCTATTTTTGGAAAGCCAAAAAAGGGGCATGTTATCCCTAAAGAGTGCCGTCGGGTTTGGAGAAATTTTTCCCGGTCTTTTTCACAAAGAATTAGGCGAGTCCGCTAATTATTTTGAAAATTACACCAAAAAGACGGCATTTTGAAAAGGTACATTTCCGCCACATGGTATATTGGTCTTTTCGACTGCGAATGGTGTGTTCTACCACCCATAATTTTTTGGCAGCGTAATTTAGATACATCCTGTATAAACACTCCAATTGTGGTTAGTACAGAGGTGCCAAAACTGTACTTAGGGGTTTGTTTGAGAAATCTGGCTTAAACTTTTTACATCAGCTTCCATGGCTCAGTGGTTACCGCATTACTCTTGCATTCGGGAGACCCAGGTTCGAATCCTGGCAGGAGCAATAATTTTTTGCTATGGTTTGGATTTTCGGGAGCTCACTCAGCATAGTGCGGACAATAAGTAGCTATGGAGATAAATAAGCATTGTAGGTAAAATAGGAAAATTCAAAGTAATTGGATAATGATTGATATTGGGAAAATCCTACAATGCTGCAGTGAGCACCAAAGTTGTGACATAATTACACAAAGTATCACCATTTATTTATTCTAACGTTTTACGAGGCTCCCTATGTTCTAGCCGGACACAGCGTCACCTTTAAATTTGGCCATTCTCATTGCCCCCAAAAAAAGAAGAACCAATTCACTCCCCTGTCCAATATAAATTTGTTTACAGAATACGAGATTGACTGAGGTTGTCGCTCTTGCATCAACTATATATCCACCGCAATTTAATGATCCGATAAAAAATGAACTCGAATTATACGACTCATTACAAAGAGTTTCGAACCTTGCGAGGAATGAAAATTTCCTTGATAACTTGGTAAAAATGATGATGGAAGACACTTGTGTACAATTTTAAGCGTGTTGCTAGATACGCGTACGTCAAGAGTAACCTACCGACTATATTAACACGAACCAGAGTTTGTATATATTTTTGGTATTTAGACCCATTTTCTTCTGCCACTTCCAGAAGACTTTTTGAAAGTTTTATATATTGTATGGGGCATGGTAAAACCGTTGTTTCTACGTTTTGTTAAACGTGTTTCCCAGGCATGTCCAATTCATAAAAAATAATATTTTTTTTCATATTTTTCCAACCCTAAACAGCAATCAAGCCTAAAGCCACTTCTACTTGTTGTGAACGTCAGTGAACTACACTTTTGACTCCCATATACATCCCGAAATGCACTTGTATGTGCGTGTATGTATGTTACGCGATACAAGCCACAATTTTCATCCGATTTTGACGAAATTTGGTACACATGTTAAGGGTATGAGGGAAATTCGCTGTATAGTTTTTGGGGCCCCGACCCCCCCCCCAGGGTCCCAGGGGGCCCAATATTGTGTTTTTTGTAAATGATTTTTATCTTTTTAGTGGTTTGTTGCAGAAACGTAAAATTTTGATATGTGATGGCTGGTGTTAAGCGCTTTTAGATTTCGAACATTTTGGGGGCCCTCTCCCCCATTGGGGGGGAGGGCCCCCATGGGGGAGAGGGCCCCCAATATTTTTTTTTTTTAAATGATTTTTATCTCTTTAGCAGAAACGCAAAATTTTGATATGTGATGGCTGGTGTTAAAGGCTTTTTGATTTTGAAAGACTTGTTTTAATTTTTTTTTTTTTTTTATATTTGATTACGATATTTTTTTCTATTAATAACTACAATGCTAACGTGAACATCTGATCATATTGATCCACTAGTCCTAGAAAGATGGTTCAGGTGTCATTGAAAATGGCACGAAGTAAAGGCCATACCTTTGCTATAATCAAAACGCTAGGGTGCATAACAGAAGTGATAATGCATTAACCGAAATTAATTTGAACCGTATAACCGTTTTAGCTTAAGCTGCCTTTAACATCTATTGGTCATTCGAGGCGGGTGTTCTTACACTACATTCGTTGGAAATTACAAACTGTAAAAATAACCAGTATCACGAGGGCGGGAACCTAAGAGGACACCCACTTCGTAAAATTCGATCGATGTGACTTAACCTCAGTGATCTAACGGGAACTGGTGTATTCAACGTGTCATAACCGCTTTTCTACCGAGTATAATGTAACTTACCGTACTCAGACAAAGCATCGTAAATAATGAGTTAGGTATATTTAACGAATTTAATTCTTTATAACCACATTAAATAAAATTATTATTAGCAATTTAATTAATTATGTTATTTATTCTTATTTTAATTTATCACAAAAAAATATATATATATATCCAAAAAATAATTAATAATAATTTAGCTATCGAGCGATTGTATACAGTTATTTAAAAGCTGCTTTGTACAGAATTTCATTTTCATTTTTTGAATTTATATTAAGTGATGTTTGGGAGAATTTATATTAAATGATGTTTAGGTTTTTGAACGCTGTTAAAAATACCGCGTCCAAATGAAATCCGAGATCACTAAGATATTTCTAGATACGAAGAGGCAAAATTTTATAATGTAAATGTATATTTCCTTGTGTTATTATGTCACAATGTTTGTGGGCATCATAGCATTACAAGGTATTTTCAACAGTCACTCCAATATCACTAAGCCTAAGCTACACTTTAACAATTTTTACCTTATAATGCTACCACTTGGCGCTATTACCACAGCTACTCAATTGTCCTCAGGAGGCTGAGTTACCCCCAAACACAACCAGACCAAGTAGAAAATTCGAAAAAACCTTTTTCAAATTTTCGACCCGTCCGGGAATCGAACCCGGAACCTCCGTGGTGCAAGCCGAGTGTGATGCGCACTCTGCCACGGAGACGTTTCATTGTGACAAAATTTTATAATCTATTCACAACTAGTTTTTTTTTTTTTTAAAAAAAAAGAAGTTTTGCCCCGGAACCGCTTTTGCATTACTTCATGGCACTCCTTTTTACAGTCATGCCATTCCGGAAAAGAGAAAATTCAAACAGAAAATTTTTGCTCCGGACGGGATTCGAACCCACAACAACTCGGCCACGGAGATCGGCATTCACAACTAGCTGTTACGCCCGTGCTTCGTACAATTCCTATTGCCTTTTCTTTATTTTAAGCACAAGGAAAAATCTATTTTTTTTTTTTTTTTTTGCTTAACGTCACTTTAACATCTATTGGTCATTCTAGACGGGGTTTTTACTCTCCATTCGATGGAAACTTACAAACCATCTACCCACATTGACCTTATGCAGCCTGGGTTGGGTCGGAAAAAGCCAGCATCACGAAGGCGGGGACCTAAGTGGTCACCACTTAGTAAAACCTATCTGGACATTACATAACTTCAGTAATCTAACGAGAACTGATGTATTCAACGTGCCACGGACGCTAGTGTATCTTCAAAGACGCAGGCCTGGGTTAACACTAAGTGTTACCGGTGCTCAGGCACAGGGCGGCAGATTTTTGGGGGCGACAGATTTCGGAAGGCGATAAATTTTTTAAAAAAAGTTGAACGTCACAGTGCATTGTTCTAAGGGCAAAAGAGAGGCGTGATACATGAAGCACTATGAATGTGCACAATTTCTATAAATGCAGCTTTTGTTTTCAATGCTAATAATCCACAACTATCTAAATTGCCCATAGACTTTGAAAAATAATAAAAAGTCATTCGGTTATTATTATTTTTGCATGTTTTCAACAAAGTCATTTTTTCTTCGTCGTCATCGTGTTTAATTTGAGTTCAAATCTCGCGCCTTGTTAGGAATGAATTGCAACGCCCTCTTATTTTATTTAGCTTCTGCTTATTGTGATCAGCTGTTATTGTCAAGTAAACACCTCTTGATATTCGTCAATCTCGCGCCTTGGTAGGAATGAACAACTGTGTTTGCAACGCCCTCTTATTTTATTTAGCTTCTGCTTATTGTGATCAACTGTAATTGTCAAGTAAGCACCTCTTGATATTCGTCAATCTCGCGCCTTGGTAGGAATGAACAACTGTGTTTGCAACGCCCTCTTATTTTATTTAGCTTCTGCTTATTGTGATCAGCTGTAATTGTCAAGTAAACACTTCTTGATATTCGTCGTTTTTGCAACAATTAGACGAAATAATCTTCTTTTTTCTTTTTATTTGAGGTGACTATGTTTGTTTCGAAAATTATATGCTGAATTCCCAAACGTAGAAATCGCGTATCGAATATTTATTACTCTTGCTGTAACAAATTGTAGTGCAGAACGTTCTTTTTCATGTTTGAAGAAAATTAAAAGATATTTACGTTCAACAATGAGAGCAAATCGGCTGAACAGCCTAGCTATTCTGTGTATCGAGTCGGAATTACTTGAACGCTTAGATTGTGAAGATTTAATAAGTCAATTTGCGGAAACTTTTTTGCATTTAAAAAGATGTATTAAAACTTACTATTTTCCTCAACGGTTGCCTCAACTCTTTCCTTCTCTCCGTGCAGAACAATTTTAACATATGAAGGGGTGGTAGGAAAACGGTGTTTGTCACTTTTCTCAACTTTACAGGAAAACAAAAAACTCATTTTGATCATTACAGCGCAACATACAACGTTTTTCCGCGTCATGTGTAATCAGTTGAAAAAAATAAAACAATGACTAAATAGTTGCAAAATGATTTTATTGAAATCTTGAATGCTTTTATTGAAATCTCAATACAAACACTAAAAAACTGTAAAACAACTCGCACACTATTCAAAACAGTAGAGATCGCGTGAACAAAACAATAATCTTCAATTTGTTATACTGAGCAGGTTGGCAACAAAACAACATTCAACGTTATTCCATAACTCGCCAAGTGGATCTTGAAGTTCACCCGAAGCTGGCGCATTCTCCTGGCACAAGAACGAACAAAATATGAGTAGATATCACTTTCAGAAGTTACATTTATCGTTATTCCACCGGAAAAATAATCTCAAAATCCAACATACAACGTTTTTCCCGCCACCCCTTCGACTTGCCCAAAGTGCCCGCTGGGATAGAGGGGTCTGGATGCAAATGAACTTTGTTCTATTTGCAATCTGCAGGAAAAAGAAGATTTGTTTCACTTCCTAATTCGATGTCCTCAATACATCGCGATTCGAGGAAAATATTTAAATTTGGTGGGAAATGAAAATAATATAAAAGAACTTTTACTGCAAAAAGAAAATAATGGGTGACCCGGAGCACGACTTTGTGCCCGGGCCCGGGAAAGCTCTGAACGTCCCTGTATCTATTACCGCTTCTTATAGTATTCTATGATTTGCCATTCAAAAATCGAAAAATCCGCCGTACCTCGGACGGTTGACCCGGTTGTAGAGTTTTGAATTCTGATAATTTCACTGGAGTCCCAGTCTTTCGTTGGGGGGGGGGGGGTTTCC
>CM022876.1:4585058-4598178 GCA_012654025.1 Pachypsylla venusta | reverse complement strand
AAAAAAAAAAAAAAATAAACACGGGCTAAGACCCCAATTTATCAGAATTCAAAACTCTTCAACCCATTTCGAGTGTACGTCCGACTTTTCGACATTTGTATGGGCAATTTAATTGTTTAGACAAAACGGAAAGATCTATCGAAAAATTGATAGGAATAGACTGAGACCCCAGACAATGTATCATTAAATACTCTCAATTTAGGGCAAAAGGGAATAAGTCCCGAATTTTTTTTTCCTTCAATATTTTGCATCGTTAATTTCCCCACATTTATTCTGTAAACAGGTTTTGGATATGGTTGCGATTATGACAATATTCATTATCTAACTTTCCCTCCGGAAACACCCGCAAGAGAAGATCCAATATATGGAAATTTTTCGCTAGCGAGACCTTTGGACATTGCTACTCTGGAGACGATTGTGAAAGAGGCCACAAAAATAATCAAAAGCGTTATCCTTGAACATCCTTTCAACACAATTTATAGTATAAATAGGTTAGTTTGATAAATTCACTCTCACATACCCTTAGGGGGTTTATCAGACCCGTATCCAGGAATGTCTGACGGGAACCCAAAATAAAGATCAAATACATCATTTCCTATTGCTTTTGGGCATTATTTTCACTTTTTCGGGTTATTTTTGAAGTTTGGAAATATTTGGAGCCATGGAGCTAAAAAAAAAAAAAAAATTCCGACGTGGGACGTACGTACCAAATCGTGTGCAGAGCTCTGGAAGCCAAATCTTTGGGCAAAAAGCCCGACCCATATTTTTCTTTTTCTCGATATCACCCCCAGGGGCGGTCCTAGCCCCCCCGAACAGGTTTTTTGAGTCCGAATCTCTAAAATCGAAACCACATAACCGATTTTGATGAAATTTAAAATCAGTAATTATGGAACCATTTTATCTGAAATAAATGGTCTCGGGGGTGTATCCCTATCAGGGGGGCCGCCAGGGGACAAAATGGTCCTTAAAACTAAAAGCCTTTAATTAAAATCCCTTTTAAAATAAAACTGATTAGTAATTTCACATGAATTTTTTTTTAAAAAAAGCCGACAGGATCATTCAAAGTATTGGAAATTTTATTACAGGGGCATCGCCAGTGCGCCCCAGCAGGGGTTCACAAATGAAAAAAACATAAAATTCCTCCAATTTTGATAAAATTTGGTATGCACAGACATCCAAGTATTATATTTGACAATTTTTTTTGTTTTTAAATTTTTTGCATTTGGGGCCCCGGTCGGGCACCAACTATGAAAAAAACATAAATTTTATCTGATTTTGATAAAATTTGGTATGCACCAAAGTATTAAATTTGACAATTTTTGGTGCTTTTTAAATTTTTTGCATTTGGGGCCCCAGCTGGGTCTCAAATATGAAAAAAACATTAATTTTGTCTGATTTTGATAAAATTTGGTATGCACCGTTACCCAAGTACTATAGTACCAAAATTTTGTAGTAATTTTGGTCTTTTTTAAAAATACTACCAATAAAGAGCAAAGTCCACAGCCGAAGGCTTCAAAATCTTTCAAAATAATACTGTCACTAAAGAGCAAAGTCCGCAGCCGAAGGCTGCAAAATCGTTCAAAATAATGGTCAACATCAACAGAAAATAGAAATATAACAATAACTAAAATATATAACTAAAAGACTTAAAACTTTAGAAGAACAACATCTGCATTCGGTGGTAGTCTGATGGAATGATTAAGGAAGAGAAAGTCTAGTACGGTTTTCCGTACCATTTATTTCTCAATCTATTGTGATTATTATTTTTTAATCCTCTGTGATTATTTTTTCTTGGTCCATTGTGACTTATTTTTCTCAATCCATTGCGTTTATAAACTTAATCCAATTTTATCATTTTTTCTTGGTCCAGTGCTACTATTGTTTTATCTCAATCCATTGCGATTATTTTTTCTTAATCCATTGTGATCATTTTTTCTTGGTACAGTGCGACTATTATTTTTTCTCAATCCATTAGGATTATTTTTTCTTAATCCATTGTGATCATTTTTTCTTGGTACAGTGCGATTAGAAATTTTAACATTTACTTGATATTCTAAAGATATAAAATGACCATCACTGAGATTCTGCTGATAAATGGAGTTCCCGTTACTCACAAACTAATCAGCCTCCCGATGGGTCTTGCTAATTCCACTCTATCGCCTACTCCCTATACGGCGCAATTGACAAAAACAATTCTGGTTGCGTTAGAGCTTTCGATTTACTCTCCAACGCCTATTAACAATTCTATTAGAACTAGAGAAAGTGGTCGTCCACAAAAAAATAAAAGACATAGATCCAAATCATCAAGTGATACACGAGCAGAACAATTTTAAAAGGCTAATAAAAAATCCTGAAATATATTAGACGGCAGTTGCAAAGTCCACCCATCAGTGTGTGATGATGTAAACAAAAAATCAGTTGTTCGTTATATTAAATAAATTAAATGTGACCAATTAAAAGGCAAAACTTACCCCTGAGCAATATTTCAAAAAGATGAGTTAGAGGGTTATCTTCAACTGTCTTCAGCAGACTGAGAAACACTGAGCAGTTCTGGAGGTAAACGAGGAGCGATGTCGAGTGCATGACACGAAGTTATGTTTCGGCGATATGGTATTTTACCATCAGTCCCTCAGAATGGATGTGGGAGAATGTCGCCGCTTATATAAAAGAAATTGGTCCACAATCTTTTAGCAGCAAATGCGCCAGTGATTTAATGGCAATTGAGTCAGTGGCTGCTTCTCGATTCATTGAGAACAAGCTACGAGCAATGTTAGATTTTTTAACATCATCTGATGAGCTGCTCGGGAAAATTGAGAATTACTTCTGGCGTCGGGAGTATCAATTGAGGGGATTGCAACATTTTAATTTGATGCTGTAGATCAAAATCGACCCAATTTTACAAAAAGCTACATCTCATTGGAAGTTGCTGATTTTATAGCAAAATTCGTGACAAGTGCAATCCCAAAGGAACATACTTCCCCGAGGAATCATAAGCGGGTTGTGAAATACCAAACCCACCGACACAGCATTTATTGTCTTTGTAAGAAGAAAATCAAAAAAATATTTTGTGTCTGTTTGGTTTTCCACGACCGTTTGTGACTCGCTTACCATCAGAAGTGTGGCAGAATCTATAGCGGCCCGGAAAACTTTGTCCCCGAATAATCGTTTGTACCACACATTGTGATGACAAAATAGTCTGTATGAATGACAAGAATCCAGCAATTATGTGAGCGTGGAATGGCAATATGTACTAATACATTATGTTGGGGAAAAACAGCTGCCGTAAACTATTATCTTACAAAGTATACGACAAAAGGGGGAAAAGTCATACAATCGACACATTTGACTTTGACAACAACAATGTCGGCCTCCGAATGCTAATAGGGGGTTTGGAGTGCTAGAAGCCAGTGACACCCTTTTAGGTATACCCCTCCATGGCACAGACCATCACTCCACTATCCGCTAGCTCGATGTTAATATTCATCGTAACCAAAGAGTCAAACCCAAAGAAGAAATTAATAACCTCAATGAAGAGGCAACCGATACTTTCTTCGAGTCCTGGGTTGAATCAAATATTTTCTGAAAATATCCGCCCCTGAGAATTACATGTTCTTTTCATGGGGAACATTCACTTCTTGCAGATATTATAACAGAATTGAGGAAGAAAGAAGGAGACATAAATTTCCATTTAAAGGATTTCCGTTTGAATTATTCCGAGAATACTACTATACTAAGCCAGTGCAATTAACTCACGACCGGGGAGTAGTCGGTATGACGTTGAAAGTACTGAAAAAATTTATCGACAAATATCCTGAGTACATTGAAAATGTTTATATGGCCACTGTATATGCTGATGCTCCCAATGAGTTTATAGAGAGCCTACTGTATACATATTACAATGAAAAAGAATTTGTACATAATTACATAGCAGGTAGGTATTAGCCCAGGTATTTCAATGAAAAAGAATTTATACATAGTCAATTATATGTAGGTATTAGCCCAGGAACTTTATTGATGAAGAATTTGTACATAATTATTTGGCAGGTAGGTATTAGCCCAGGAATTTCATTAATGAAGAATTTGTAAAAAATCACTTAGCAGAAAGGTATTAGCCCAGGTATTTCATTGATGAAGAATTTGTACATAATCACTTAGCAGGTAGTTATTAGCCCAGGTATTTCAATGAAGAAGAAATTGTACATACTCATTTAGCAGGTAGGTATTAGCCCAGGTATTTAAATGAAGAACAATGTGCACATAATCATTCAGCAGGTAGGTATTAGCCAAGGTATTTAAATGAAGAAGAATTTGTACATAATCATTTAGCAGGTAGGTATTAGACAGGGAATTTTAGATTTTTTACGGGACAAGCATTTTTTTAAAATCAAGCGTAAAAAAAAAAAATTAGACCTGCAATCATCTCATTAATTTTAGGAACGGTTAATTTTGTGGAATTTTTTATATGATTTTATTGAACGGCTATTAAATTTACTACAAGCCTTGCGGTTTCATTATTCCCAATTTCTTTTCTTTCAAATAAAACAAAAATTGTTCTTCTACCTCAAATATTGCATGTGTAGCATAATTTATAAAATCAGCAAGTTTTTCTGGCGGACCCTCGATTCTATAATCATTTTGGCAAGCATTTCTGTTGTAAACTGTTCTTTTGTTATAGCGATCTTTAAATTTGAAATAGACGGTCAAATTAGTTATCTTGTCATGGACCCTGCTCATGGTGTAATGGATCCAGTAGTAATGATTGAAAATAACATAGAGGAAATCCAGATAGGTAAGTGCTTAAAAGTGAAGTGAATAGAACATCTGAGGGCAGCACCATCTTGACCTCTAATATTCTGATGAAATTAACACCTCTCCTTTAAAATTGACCATTCTGAAATTTCTAGAATGTGAGCTGCGTATTTACTTCCCCTTTTCGAGAACGATGCAGAAGGTTATAGGGTGTTCCATGACTTCAGGAATCTTCTAGAATTTTGGTTATGAATCTATAAAAGGACTTCGTGTGGATATTTGAGTCAGTTATTACAATTGAGTTTAGCGTGTTAATTTCAACAGATTAAATTGTGAATTTTTCATGTGTAAATTACGTAGTTTCCTTGCGTGTTATACGATATTTGAGAAGTTAAATAGTGTACAACTTTTTGTTAACCTTTTAATTGTGTTTTTTTTAATAAAGTGTTTTAAGTTTCTTTTTGAGTTTTTGAGTTAGTTAATGCGTTTTCCTCAACGACTACTTAATCCTCGAACCCTAAGTCTACAACAAATTGATGTCAGAAGTGGGATTAAATATCTTGTCGTACGTAAATTAATGACTGTTTTTGAACAGTTTTAAAAAGTGCATGTTCGTTAGTGACAAATTTTTTTAACAGTTTCTACGTATTTTTGTACGTGTTCGTGCAAATGGTGACCAAGAAGAAATTCGAAAACCTGTCCGTCAAGGAGCTAAAAGCTGAGCTGGCTCGTCCTGGCCTTGTAAAAACCGGGATCAAGTCCGAGCTTCAGAACTGGTTACGTAACTTTTTACAGGCGGAGGGAGCGCATCCAGATGCTATGGAAGTTAACATCGAGTATAAGGAGTCTGCGAAATGGGTTGTGGTAAGGCTATTACCATGAAGAGGCGCTCACTGAGTTGCTATGTAAGTTACAAATTTCCTTGTCAGATAAGATATCTGACCAGAATAAGGACTTCTCGAAGGAATTGAGAGACAAGATGGCAAATTTGACTGAGCAGAGTAAAGACCTGAGTGAGAGGGTAGAAAGTCAAGTAACTTTTCTAAGTGAGAAAGTTGATAAACAAATTACATCTTTGTTGCAACTAATTGAAACAGATCATAATTAATTATTGGAGTTTCAGCACATAGTGGAAACCGTAGTGAATTCAATCAAACCGTGACTGAATTCAGGACTGAGTTGCTCGTCAGAATTCAAGAACTCAGTGTTAAATAGAAAAAGTACGGAGAATACCCCCCCGGCCTCGCCTCGCTTATAACAACAGAGAAATGAACCGCTCCTCTCCTCTAGACTTTGACTTGTGATATGCGTATTCCTAACATTCGAATGAAGGCTCCTGTATTCGACAAGTCAACATCGTGACCTGTATTCAAGAAGTAGTTCGAGACTGCTTGTGTGATCAACCAATGGAGAGCTACTGGAAAAGCTTCGGCGCGATCTTCGTGTGATCGTAAGGATTCATCCGTATTTGTACGGAAATTCTGACCTGGGACACCTGGGTACGGCATGCGGATAGAAGTCTGATCCGTATGCGAAATGTACGGAAAACTAAGGAATCCTTTGCCTAGAGACTGGGACTTGAACCCAAATGCCTAATTACAAGTCTACTGTGTTTACGACTCGGCCACTGTGGTTGATCAACCTATAATGGTTGACCAAAATGCGTTCTACTCATTCGCGCGCATGTACAGAAACGGATTTTCGTCCGACTTACATTTTCCATAAAAGTGAGTTTACGCGTAATCACGAAACCACTAGAAACGTAGAATTGCCTTTTTCGTTAATGATTTTTTTTGGTGGTAATACTCACTAATATTTCGTGGCAACTTACGGGTTGCACAAAAACTGCCTATAATAACACTTATTATACAATTTGCAGTGTTTTAAGGCATGTACGGAAATGTCATAAAAAATACGGAGATTTTTATTATTGCGTACGGAATTGCTCACTTCATCACTGCTTTGGAACAAGTTTTGTGTTGGGTTTCTTAAATTTGGCGGAGGGGGGTAAAGTCTCCTTAATATCGCATCACTGGGTGAGTTAGGAAATTTAGTTACTTAAAATACGCCACACTCACTAGCGATGATGCGAGTATTTGCTCTAACTAACAAACATTTGTTAGAGAGACACTGCCAACTTCTTATCGGTTATTGAACTTCAAAACATTGAAAATAGTGCTTTGTGTAAAATATCTTTATAAAATTGTGGACAAACAGGGGCGGATCCAGGGGAACTAAGGAAATAAAATGCATTTCTTGATAATAATGTGTCAAAAAATGTCATAATATTCCAACAGCAAGGTGAATTCTATAAGCGAAATGAGATTTTCAACTAAACTTGGCCGTGATATTATATATACATTTGTTGTAATGCAGCGAAAAATTTATTGAAAATTAGTTCTTCATACGATTTACGTTGCAAGAACTATTGGGAGGGGGCGAAACTATTCCCATGTTCCCCACCCCGTGGATCCGCCCCTGGGACCAAGCAATCAAGTTCACTCTTCTGAAAGCTCCCTTTATATTTCCTTATTGCCGTTCTTCCATTACAGTAAGTAGATGACCACATTTGTCTCCCTTTCCATTTCTTTATTCCCGTTCTTCATTTACTTGCGTAAGTAGATGACCACATTTGTCTCCCTTTCCATTTCTTTATTCCCGTTCTTCATTTACTTGCGTAAGTAGATGACTACAGTTGTCTCCCTTTCTATTTCCTTATTGCCATTTTTCATTTACTTGAGTAAGTAGATGATCACAGTTGTCTCCCTTTCTATTTCCTTATTGCGCTCTTCCATTACTTGAGTAAGTAGATAACCTCATTTGTGTCCTGGCAAAGTATATCAAAGTAAGCTAGCGCATAGTTCTTTATCTTTATTACTAGCTTTCCAGATTGTAATAAAAGTTATCATTTTTGGCCTTAAAGCAGGATAAAATTCAACAGGGTGCCTTGGCTTTACTATGATACTGATCAAAATTTCCTCCAACAATATCAGTCCTGTGGAATATAGAGTTTTAAAACTGCGCACAACGCACAATGGATCAGAAAATTCATTTCGTATGATTTTTTTCCCCACTCAGGATCCCTCCTCTATCGATGGTTTCCAGTCATATTTCCAGGCGAAGAAGGTTCATCCCATATGGTTCCTTTTAACTTTGTTCAAGCCCAAAATCTAGAAGAACAAAAAAGTCATCTCTATTTTATTGCATTGCCTTTTTGTTCTGCTCAACGTCTTACATTCAGACGGGAAATATTAGATCCAATAAAAAAGTTGGTTGTCTATAATGAAGGAGGAGACACTCGTATGATCATTTCCGTAGAGCTACTACCCAGATCACCATATACAGAAATAAAATTTCGGATATCATCTTTGAATTATTCTGTGCCATGTTGGGACTATAATAGAAAGGTATGTATTATTTCAGCTGCCAAAAGAGAATCCACCTTTGAATTATTCTGTGCCATGTTTGTACTATAATAGAAAGGTATGTATTATTTCAGCTGCCAAAAGAGAATCCACCATTGAATTATTCTGCGCCATGTTTGTACTATAATAGAAAGGTATGTATTATTTCAGCTGCCAAAAGAGAATTCACCTTTGAATTATTCTGCGCCATGTTTGTACTATAATAGAAAGGTATGTATTAATTCTTTTTTTTAAATAAAAAGATTCATGCGTGCACAACGCGATACATTGTTCTCAGCGTGCTATTGAAATGGTTGTTCAGATGAAAATGCTTATCGTGCAATTTGGGATAATTTTGAATAGAACACACTAGACAAGACAACAGTTATTTGAGAAAATAGTTGCAATGAACAAATTGGGTCTGAAGAAGTTGTGAAACACTGCTCCTTATTCCAACACCAATAAACTAAAAAGAATTAAACCCTTCATTGAATACTGGCCTGCAAGTTACAGAAGTACTCGAATGAAGGAGGTGGTCTTAGCCTGGCTGAGGATTGGTCACTCGAGAATGACGCACAGCTATCTCTTCCAAAGGATTCTCAATCTGCAACCTTCTTGCCGTTGTGGTGAGCTGCTTAGTGTTGCCCACATTCTCGCGTGTCCTCTTCATGCTTCTCTTCCCTCTCCTCCTGTTTTGTCTGTCAGTGTCGAGGGTATAGGCTCTCTGTTTTCTTTACTGAAATCCCTTGATTTTTTTTTTATCAAAATGTAAAAATGCCGGCGCGAAAGACCTGTTTAATTCAGCGGTTATAGCGCCTAAAAAAATGCTAAGTGCTCCCGAATGCCGTGGGCACCTCGATTCGTAATTATCAAAAATTTAAATCGGCATTACGTTGCAAAACTTTATTACGCGTTGTTCAAGCATTATTATTTCTAAAATTGTCACCGACTCTGAAAATAAAAAACAACTATTGGACCCAGCAAAGTTTCACTAGGGGCCCCGAAAATTGTTTCCCTGAGAACTTCTCTCGCCAATTTTACATGTATGTGGGGGGGGGGGGAGGAGAGCAGAGTATTGTAACCGTCCCGACAGACGTAATTCTATGAAAATACTTCTAAAACAAGAGATATTTGTAAATAATTTTGTGGACTCTTCTCTTTGAATATAGAATTCGAAGAACCCAAATTGACTCCAACTCTCGCCTGAGAATGCGAGGATAAGTGAACATCTACTAAGGTTAAAAAATTAAATAATTCCTTGGTTAGATATAGTAATATTTTTAATAATTGGTAATTTTATTAAATAATAAAATTAAAATACAAAGATGTTTCAAATGTTCTCTGAGAGTAATTGGAAGGGATTGTAATTTAAAAGATGTAGAAGGACTTACGTGGGGAAATCAAACAATCATACTCTGAGAACCGTTCACTTTCACCTGCCACGGGAGTTGGTAGAATTTTTCCAAAGAAACTCTATTCCCATCTTTCCTCTGATGTCTATTGTCTCTACTTGGATAGAACATTAAAATGGGGTTTCTAAATAAATATTGGGTGCTGGAGACACTAACTTACAATATATAAACCCTCCAATTGTGGTTAGTACAGAGGTGCCAAAACTGTACTTAGGGGTTTGTTTGAGAAATCTGGCTTAACCTTTTTACATCAGCTTCCATGGCTCAGTGGTTACCGCACTAGTTTTGCACTCGGGGGACCCAGGTTCGAATCCTGGCGGAGCAATAATTGTTTGCTATGATTTGGATATTCAGGGGCTCACTCAGCCTCGTGCGGACAATAAGTAGTTATGGAGATAAGTAAGCATAGCGATCCAGTACCAGCATTTTTGGTAAAATAGGAAAATTCAAAGTAATTGGATAATGATTAACATTGGGAAAATCCTACAATGCTGCAGTTGACACCAAAGTTGTGAAATAATAAGACAAATTATCACCATTCATTTATTCTAACGTTTATGAGGCTCCCTATGTTTTAGCAGGACACAGCGCAACCTTTAAATTTGGCCCTTCTCATAGACCANGCCTTTAAATTTGGCCCTTCTCATTGACCAAAAAAGAAGAAGAACCAATTCACTCCCCTGTCTAATGTAAATTTGTTTACAGAATCTGAGATTGACTGAGGTTGTCGCTCTTGCATCAACTATATATCCACCGCAAAGTAATGATCCGATAAAAAATGAACACGAATTTTACGAATTATTAAGAAGAGTTGGGAACGTTGCAAGGGATGAAAATTTCCTTGATAACTTGGAAAAAATGATACGGGAAGTCACTTGTGGTGTATAATAATTAAGCGTGTCGGTAGATACGCGTACGTCAAGAGTAACCTACCGACTATATTAACACGAAACAGAGTTCGTATGTATTTTCGGTATTTAGACCCATTTTTTCTGCCACTTCCAGAAGACTTTTTGAAAGTTTTATATATTGTATGGGGCATGGTATTAGATCATGTTTTTCCCAAAACCGTTGTTTCTACGTTTTGTTAACCCTTTCCGTGTAAATAGGTAATTTTTCATAGGATTTTTTTTTTTTTTCAAAATCAGATGATTTTTAGAATTTTTTTTGGCGGAAACCCCATTGTGCTAGCTTTATTCAATCTCGAGATATAGGTTGTCCTATAAATAGGACATTTACACTCGGCGATTGGAGATACACATATGTAGATTTTTTTTTCTTCGAATTTTTATTTTTCATATATTAGTAGTAAGTGTTTAATTTGTTAGATAAGTCTTAGAAATTCAGAAAAGACAAAAGAGTATATCTCAAAAACCTCTTTATAACGATAAATCGGAAATAAATTTGTGGTCTATTGCAAGAATCGATCCCGGGACCTTCAGTATTGTAATCTAGGCCTCGCCTTAAAACACCACGCCATGTTCAAGGAAAAGGAAAATTAAGTCCTTGATACACCATACATCGATGAAGAAACAATCCGAAAAAATTAAAAATACATGGCTGTGTCCTGCAATTTTGCAATAGCTGAAAGGTGGCAAGTACCAAAAAACAATCTGTTAAACTTTTGTGTCCTAATTTTAAGACAACTTCTTTACACAGAGTAGAGAATTATTTCCTTGTTGAAATATCAAAGTTTATGATTAAATAGAGATAATAGAGAGGTTGTACTTAGCATTCCAATCTTTAAAAACCGAAAAACTGAATAAAAGTTCACCATTTGGGGCACTAAACTAGTACTCGAACGCAGAATTCTAATTTTTCAAAAAAACTTCAGAAATAATTTGTAAATATAAGAATTTTTAAAAACAAACCAAAATAGCAGCACTTGTAACTAACCTACAATGAAACACAATCAAAGCACATAAACTACACAAAAATCCGTCAAGCCGTTTTTAAGTTATATGTGTTTAAATATTTGTCCTATAATTAAGACAGTTTTACGCAAAGGGTTAAACGTGTTTCCCAGACATGTCCAATTCATATAAATAAATAAGCCTTTATAGGAATTTTGTTGAATAATACATAGTAGATATAAAACACTTAGGTAAAACACAACTAACTAATGTAGTAGATGTATAATACATATATGTATGTATACACATATACATAAGTATATAATATATCCCAACTTCTGCTGCTCCATTTTCTCCAATTCATAAAAAATATAATTTTTTTCATATTTTTCCAACCCAAAACAGCAATCAAGCCTAAAGTACTTGTCGTAGAAAGATGGTTCAGGTGTCATGGGAAATAGCACGAAGTAAAGGCCATACCTTTGCTATAATCAAAACGCTAAGGTGCATAACAGAAGTGATAATACATTAATTGATTTGAACCGTTTACCCGTTTTGGCTTAACCTGCCTTTAACATCTATTAGTCATTCGAGGCGGGTGTTCTTACACTCCATTCGTTGGAACTTACAAAATGTAAAAATAACCAGTATCACGAGGGCGGGAACCTACGAGGACACCCACTTCGTAAAACTCGATCAATGTGACTTAACCTCAGTGATCTAACAGAAACTGGTATATTCAACGTGTCATAACCGCTTTTCTACCGAGTATAATGTAACTTACCGTACTCAGACAAAGCATCGTAAATAATGAGTTAGGTATATTTAACGAATTTAATTCTTTATAACCACATTAAATTAAATTATTATTAGCAATTTAATTAATTATGTTATTTATTCTTATTTTAATTTATCACAAAAAAAAAAACTTATATCAAAAAAATAATTAACTATAATTTAGCTCTCGAGCGATTGTATACAGTTATTTAAAGGCTGCTTTGAACAGAATTTCATTTTCATTTTTCGAATTTATATTAAGTAGTGATGTTTAGGAGAATTTATATTAGTTGATGTTTAGGTTTTTTGAACGCTGTTAAAAATACCGCGTCCAAATGAAATCCGAGATCACTAAGATATTTCTAGATACGAAGAGGTAACATTTTTATTCAAAACTAGCTTTTTTTTTTAAAAAAAAAAAGTTATGCCCCGGAACCGCTTTTGCATTACTTCAGGGCACCTTTTTACAGCTCTGCCATTTCGGAAACGGGAAAATTCAAACAGAAAAGTCGGAAAAAGCCACCATCACGAAGGCAGGGACCTAAGTGGTCACCACTTAGTAAAACCTATCTGGACGTTACTTAACTTCAGTAATCTAACGAGAACTGATGTATTCAAAGTGCCATGGACGCTAATGTATCTTCAAAGACGGAAGACCGGAAAGACGATAGACGAAAATTCAAATTGATTTTTTTTTCCCTCAATGAACTAAATAAGGACCCCCAAAAAATACCACTGCGTGCCATAAAAATTCCCCGCCAAGTCATCACCCCAAAAAAGACATGAAATCTATTTTGGGCCCCGCTATCCGCTCTTCCGTTCTTCGAAATACCTAATTACTTTAAATTTCGACCCCACCCCAAACGATTTCAGAATTTTAGTCTGATTTCCTCACTCTCTTCACCAACACGCAGTCTTGGTGGGG
>CM022876.1:4567644-4579294 GCA_012654025.1 Pachypsylla venusta | reverse complement strand
CACCAAGTTTGTTGGGTAGAACGTGTTGGGAGTAGTATTGGGTTGTGTTCCAAAAAAAATTAAAATGCGTGTTAAAGGCTGGGTTTTTATTTTTTTTGGAACCTAACCCAATACTACTCCCAACACGTTCTACGCAGCTTAACAACCCGCTACTATTCCCCATGTTCTACATAGGTTAACAAATGTGTAGGTAATATGTAATCTATATGTGGTATGCTCTGATCGCGTTTAAACGGTTGTACCTCGGTAATATGATAACTACTGTAAAAGTCAGATTTATTTTCTTTTTTTTTCTCTCATCCTCTCGAAACAAAGTTCGTGGGGTATCAGCTAGTATCTAATAAATAAAGAGCCCAAATTAAATTTTGTACCAATGAACGAATATAATACTGCTTGTGGGACCATTAGTCTATACACGTAAAGTTAACCTGGCGGTGGTTAAATAAGCAGTCAGATTAAAACACTTCATTTTGACACAACACATAGCAAACAAGACGACACAAACAATCATGTTACGAACATACACTAATTCGGATAACTATTTATCACCCCTTTTAACCCTAGGATTGCCAAGGTCTATTCAATTACGTGCATTGCCAAGGGGGGGGGTACAAAGTACCCGCAAACAAAATAAAGGATAAAATGATTTTTTTATTACAATAATTCGCTATTACTTTATTATAAACTAAAAAAGTATAACCTAAATCAATTATTATCTTACATAAAAATAAAATTTAATCCCAGGAATAAAATAATGTAAATGAAAATAAAAAAAAATTGCTAGACCCTAGGAAATATATTCTGAACCAGACCTTTGTCCTTCCTGACATCCCACACAGACAAATTTTAGACACTTTACACAATTTATGGTAGCTTTAGACAATCAATGCATTGGTTACATGCATTGGTACAAAGTTCCCGCGCCCAAAGTTTGGCTTCAATATCATCCCTTAGAAGGCATAGAGCATACATATTTTTATATACTATGATGGAAAATATTGTTTGTGAAAATTATTAAAGGTCCCATTAAAATAATTATCATAAATTGATACTATAAACTTTTTGCTAAAACGCGGGTATTTGTACCCCCCCCCCCTTGGCAATGCTAGGGTTAAATAAAATACTAAAATACATCACCCCTTTTAAATAAATTTTCTCTGTATAAATATAATTTTGTATTTTTAAATTTTAGTTTATTATTTTCAATAATGAACCTTTGGAATCGTCACGAAAAAAAAATGACCCCCCCCTCAAAATTTGTTATTATACGTTAAATTTTCAAGGTACCCAGAATCCAAAAATCGAATAAAAAAAAAATCCGTTTGTCCGCCTTACGCCTTGATGAGCACTTTTGCCACTTAGCGTTGACCGATTTGGATGAAATTTGTTATATACCTAGGTCCCATCTGGGCTTTAATTGTGCCCCGAAACTTTTGGGTGCAATCGAATACACCCTTGGCGATTTTCGCCGCTTTTTAGCGGTTTTCAGTATCGCTGTCTAAAAGGAGAATGGTAAGAGCTGGAGATTTGAAATTTTGTATGTATGTCATATTTGGGGTCTCAGCTAGCTCCAAAACTTTTGGGTTCAATCAAATATACCGCGGGCGGTTTTTACCACTTTAAATCGGTTTTCATTAATCCTGTCTAAAAAGAGAATAGTAAGAGCCAGAGATTTCAATCTTGGTAGGTATGTCAAATTTAGGGTCTAGTTACGCCCCAGATATGGAATAATCACGATAACACCCCTCAATTTTATGCCAGAAAAATAATAAATCCAGGTGTCACATTAGCAGAGTTTTGTGTGCAACGGTATCATTTGCATATACATACCTATATGTAACAGATAATTGGGGGGGGGGAGGGATGTACAGGAACGAGGGAGAATTTGAATTAGATTGTAACTATTTTGTATATAATTTTAATTTTGAATTTTAAATTTTTGTATAGAACTGTATCTTTTGCATTTAAATATATGTACAAAAAAATATAAGGGNATTAGATTGTAACTAGGTATTTCTGTACTTTAAATTTTATATGTACTACTATCTTTTACAAATACATATAATATCTACCAGAAAATAGGGGGGAGAGGTGGAGGATGTACAAAAACGAGGAGAATTTGAATTAGATTGTAACTCTTTTGTATGTATTTTTAAATTTTATATAATTTATCATTTGCATATATGCAATCAAGAAAGGTGCGGTNCATATATCTACGTACCAAACAATGGGGGGGGGGATATATAACCATTTTGTATGTAACTTTATTTTTAACTGTAATTTAATTTTTATTTTTACATTTTTTTTGTATGTATCTGTAAATTTTTGTATTGCTTTGTAATAAATCTGCAACCGCAGTTGCGAAATTTTGTTTGTAATAAACATACACTACACACACATCATTCAGTAGGTACTTAAAATAAAAACTGCATGCTGATTACATCAATTGATCAGTGTGTAATATTTTAGATTCAACTTAATAATTTAATAAAAGTTTCTACATAGCCATACATTATCACACATAAATTCATATACAGGGTGTCCATAAAGTCTAACCCCACCCCCCGTATCTCGAGAACGGCTGAAAACATAAGAAAACGCAAAAACACGTATCCCATAGATTTGAGGGGGACTAATTTTAGACTAAAAAATGTTTGGCCTCGGCCAGCCGTATAGGCTGGGCAACGACTGACTTCAAAATCTTAAATGAGAAGGTATATCAAGTGACACCTTTTTTTAAAGGTCTCGTTAATACGAGTTCATTACAGAAAACCTAAGCTCTCTAGGATCTACCGTTCAAGGAATACAGGGTGGAACATGTGACCCATTCCCTTTGCGGCCGCACCGAAATGGTAGTTGAAAATGCCTATAAATAAGTTTTTATGATACCAAATAAGTAATTTAGTAAAAAAGATGGTTGTCCCGTCCACTTTGACCGCAGAAATCGAGCCTTCTTAGACCAAACCTATCCAGCTGTTTTGAAAATTTTGGTCTAAGAAAGCTCGAACTCTACGGTTAAAGTGGGCGGGACAGACATCTTGTTGGGACACTATTTTTTACTAAATTACATATTTAGGATAATAAAAAATTATTTCTAGGCATTTTTACCTACCATTTCGGTGCGGCCGCAAAGGGAATGGGTCACATGTTCCACCCCGTAAATCGTGAACGGTAGATCCTAGAGAGCTCTGGTTTTCGGTAATGAACTCGTATTAACGAGACCTTTAAAACAAGATGCCACTTGATATACCTTCTCTTTTAAGATTTTGAAGCTAGTCGGTGCCCAGCCTAGACGGCTGGCCGAGGCCAAAAATTTTTTAGTCTAAAATTAATCGCCCTAAAATATAAAGGGTACGTGTTTTTGCGTTTTCTTATATTTTCAGCCATTCTCGAGATACAGGGGGTGGGGTGAGACTTTATGGACACCCTGTATATCTATAATCAATGGGCAGAATCAATTTTATTAATTAAGGAGGAGGTAGCGGATAAGTCAACAACAGGTGCCGCTACCTCAAAATATACTAGCAATCACTAGTAACAGCAAACCGCAATGGGAAACTGTTGCTACAGAGAGTTTATTACATAGCATACCTTAGCGTAATGTACGCTAAGGAAAAACAAATAGGTACACATTATTATTATTATTGAACTGGTTGCAAATCTCTATTGAGAGTGCAACATCCTTAACATAATCATCTTAACCCGCGAGCAGTCGCGCCCTAAAAAATTACGCGAGCGGTCGCACTATGAGCGCAGCGCTCACATGTTTTCTACCTGGGAAATTTTAGTTTTCCTTTAACTTTTTGACCTATATATACTACCTTCTACATTTTAAGAGGTTTAGATATTAATTCTGCACATTTTCCTTCAATTTTTTTTTTATTCAAAGTCTAATTTGAAGCCCTAATTTGGAAAAGAAGAAAAACGTAGATTACATTTATTGAAAGAATTTTTGAGATTTGAATTAGTCGCACTATGAGCGCAGCGCGCACATTACACGACTTCATTCAACAAAGACTGTGAGTACAGTGACAACAAATTATTGTGAGTTTCATAGATAAAACAATATTTGATGAAGCTAGACCGGACCCCACCGATCTAACATGAAAATTACCGAAGTTATACAGGGTCAAAAATGTGAGCGCTGCGCTCATAGTATGACTACCGACGGGTTAATATATAAATTAGAAATTTGTGTTGCCATCGTCTATACACCAGTTCCCGTTAGATATTTTAGGAGGGGAGATGTGAGAGTAGATTGTGGTCAACCAAATATATTTTGGCGACTGATGGATTTGGACAGCGATTTAGAGAGACTAAAAAGTCAGTCTAAAATCTTTTTTTCTTTTTTTTTAATTTGGCTTAACGTCTCTAACACCTATTGGTCTTCAAGACGGGGGTTTTACCCTTCATTCGCTGGAAACTAGCAAACCAGCTAACCACATTGACCTCACTCAGCCTGGGTTGGACCGGAAAAATGAGCCAACGATACGTGATGTTTTTTTATGGTGTCCTTATATCCAAGCGGTCACCCATCCAAGTACTGACCACGCCCGACGTTGCTTAACTTCAGTGATCTGACGGGAACTCGTGTATTCAACGTGGTATGATCGTTGGCAGTCTAAAATCTAATTCGAGATGTAAGAAAATATTTGAAACTAAAAATAAAATGGCCGTGCCTATAAGGACCCTGCCGAAAAGTTTAAATCTTTTTTTTTTAAGGTTGAAATGTCCTTTAAAAATAGCAATATAAGAATCGTAGCGAAACACGGGCGAAATGCTATGTACAGGGTGCGGCAATTAGTTTTCCCACATTTCAAAAAATCGTGGGAGGGGGAGTGATAGTGGGAGGAGCGTGGGGTTTGTGATATTCAACACGAAATGACATCTAGTTTTATTTGTTGCAATGGTTTGGTCAAGCGTGCATCGTGCGTTCGTTGTCAAGTTGTTTTTTTAAAAAGTGAACCATTATGTCCACTCAGAGGGCATTCCGCACAAGGTATGGTTTGCACTCCACTGATTTCGTTCCTGATCGAAAAACAATTTTGATTTGAGTTCACAACTTTAGGATCACATCATCAGCTTTAGGCTGTATGGGGCTACCCATGCAGCCAATCGTTCTCGTGACATTCTGCAGGACATGTACCCCGTTCGCCGGATTTGTGGGGTTACCTCGAGGCTAAGGTCTTCATACATCGCCCTGGACCCTTGAAGAGTTAAAAGAGGCAATTCTGGAAGAAATCATGTAAATTGATGCGGGTATGCTGAAGAGAGTCATGGAAAACTTCCGTGAAAGACTTCAAAAGTACATCACTCGCCTAGGCCATCATTTGGACGACATTATTTGTTATATAGGTCCCATCTGGGCTTTAATTGTACCCCGAAACTTTTGGGTGTAATCGAGTACACCCTTGGCGATTTTGCCGCTTTTTAGCGGTTTTCAGTATCGCTGTCTAAAAGGAGAATGGTAAGAGCTGGAGATTTCAAATTTTGTATGTATGTCATATTTGGGGTCTCAGCTAGCTCCAAAACTTTTGGGTTCAATCAAATATACTTTACTTCAAAAGTGCATCACTCACCTAGGCCATCATTTGGACGACATTATTTACAAAACATAGATGGAAAAAAACTAGAATACACAAGCTTACTGAATACCAACATTTTTAAATATCTTATTTGTTATTTATGTACCAGCTCTTTCAAATGTGGAAATACTAATTGCCGCACCCTGTACATAATATATTATCTTTGCCCCAATATCCGAACTCATTTCAAAATGGATCTCAATTCTACTCGACGAAACATTTCTTTAGATTTATTCTTGCACAACAATATACACTCTTAGGTTAATTCTTCATTTTTTCTAAAGTAGTTTTTCGTCTAGGGGCAGGGATGTCGATTTCTTTAAGAAATTTTATCACTCAACTATAATGGCCCCCCTGGGGCCTCGTTTGAGAGTTACCGTAAAAATAACAGAAGTCGAAAGAAAAATCACGGACTTAGACCTAAACTTCACTTCGTTCACACAGAGTTATAAACCTATGTGATTCATTTGGCAGGGTTTTTCTCTCATTGAAACCTATTTTTTTTTTATTATTTTATCAAAATTTTTTGGCAAATGATCGCCTCCCTCCGATGATGATAAAACAGTGAACAGGTCTTGCCTGCCAGAAACAATTTCTCTAAGAGTCGTCACATACCAAATGACAAGTACATATAAACAGAAATGCTATAGAGGTTTCATTTTCACAAGGGTTCGTGATTTATTCACTAATATCTTGATCCAATGTTGAATTAAAATCACTAGACCGGCAGACGTCACTTAATTCATATGGCCACCATAATACCCCGGTTAACCCGGACCTGTAGACGTCGCTTACTTCATATGACACCCTGATTCCTCGGTTAACCCAGACCTGCAGACGTCACTTACTTCATATGGCCACCATAATTCCTCGGTTAACCCAGACCTGTAGACGTCACTCACTTCATACGGCCGCTATGATTACCCGCTTAACCCAGACCTGTAGACGTCACTTACTTCTTACGGCCATTATGATTCCACACTTAACACAGACCTGTAGACGTCACTTAATTCATATGCCCACCATGATTCCCCAATTTACACAGACCTGTAGATTCCCCGCTTAACCCACACCTGTAGACGTTACTTACTTCATATGGCCACCATGATTCCCCAGTTAAATAGAAGAAAAACAAACCAATTTTTAAGCAAAACAAACCCTGCAGAAATCTTGCTTCACCTGGCAATTCTCTTCAAAAGAATTGAAATCATAGCTCTGTTGGTAGAAACAAGCTTGTAATTAGTGTTCCTGATTTGACCATTCTGTAGAGGAGATGTAATCCCAATAACCACAACATTACAAAGCTCACTAGACCCTGCAGAAATCTTGTTTCACTTGACAACTCTCTTCAGAAGAATTGAAATGATAGCTCTGTTGGTAGAAACAAGCTTGTAATTAGTGGTCCTGATTTGACCATTCTGTAGAGGAGATGTAATCCCAATAACCACAACATTACAAAGCTCACTAGACCCTGCGGAAATCTTGTTCCACCTGGCAACTCTCTTCAGAAGATAGAAAAAATAATGGCAGAAACAAGTCCGAGGATGTTCCTTTTTTGTTATTATTGATCCCTAACCGAAAATGCTGACAACAGGGGGAGACGAAGATGAGAATCTTCAAAAGATACATCCCACTTCTCGACGGGAAAAATACTTGTCCAGCCGCAACCGGACAAATATCCCAGTCGGGTGGCGTGGAGTTTATATTGGACTCAAACTCTTACTAATAGTGGGGTGGAAACCCCACCGATTGCTTAACAACTAAACCCAACCTCCCCTCATTGCTCCACTGTCAGCTATATTATAGCAATCTGTCCCGGCACTGCACGAATGTGCTATTCATCAGGACAGCTGCCTCCTTTTCTATATAATAACTTTAACTTCTAATTCCCCCGCAATCTCATTCATTCTCCAACACTCATTTCATTCAAGCGATCTGGCATTCCTTAATTCAATCCAAACTTTTACTCTCATTTACATACTCATCATTCATTCAATTATTTTCGCGGGTCTTTTAAATTATGTTCTTTCTTTCTTTTTGGTTCATCAGATTCGCCCAATATACCATTGGATACAGATACTCAATTCAACCTTTTATTAATTATTATTTTTATATAAAAGAACATTTCATTCATCCTATTCCATTTATTCTCTCATTTTCCCTAACCGTTTTATCTTTTGGGGGTCTCAGAACTCCCGCAAGGATGTAGGATTAAGATTATTATACATTTTTACGCAATTGACCAGGGATAGGGAGAAATGGAGGTGAACACTTTCCTCTCTCCACATTCCATCGATACAGTCTTACATACTAGTGAGGATGTTCCTAGTTTGACCATTCTGTAGAGGAGATATAGCATCCCAATAGCAACATCAACCGAGCTGACTTGGCCATCAGTATAGTTGCCATATTACACACCCAACACCATTAACAGACCTCACTATATTTCTGTACCGCGACCTCTCAAACATGTCTGCGAATGGTTCTGATTTGACCATTCTGTAGAGGAGATATAGCATCCCAATAGCAACATCAACCGAGCTGACTTGGCCATCAGTATAATTGCCATATTACAGACCCAACACCATTAACAGACCTCACTATATTTCTGTACCGGGACCTCTCAAACATGTCTGCGAATGGTTCTGATTTGACCATTCTGTAGAGGAGATATAGCATCCCAATAGCAACATCATCAGAGCTGACTAGGCCATCAGTATAGATGCCATATTACACTACCAATACCATTAACAGACCTCACTAATCTCACTATATTTCTGTACCGGGACCTCTCAAACATGTCTGCGAATGGTTCTGATTTGACCATTCTGTAGAGGAGATATAGCATCCCAATAGCAACATCATCAGAGCTGACTAGGCCATCAGTATAGATGCCATATTACTTTCACTATGTTACAATACGAGGAAAGATATTTGTTATTATGTTAATACAAAAAATTTATACAAACTAATGACTGATAGTCAGGCGTGGTTGGAAACAGACCATAATAATATTTTACTTTACTTACCTCTCTACATTTTATTTATAGTCGGGTTTCAAAGAGTTGTAACCAGTTCTATAATATACCAATAGGATGCGAGTTTACAATATAATGGTCGCAGTGACAATTGTCGTCTCAATAGAGAGCTGCAACTAGTTCAATAATACAAAGGATGCGAGTTTACAGTATAATTGTCGCAGAGACAATTGCCTTCTCAATAGAGGGTTGCAACCAGATCAATAATGTACAGGATGCGAGTTTACAATATAATTGTCGCAGAGACAATTGCCTTCTCAATAGAGAGTTGCAACCAGTTCAATAATATACAGGATGCAAGTTTACAATATAATGGTCAACCAATAATAGAGAGCTGCAACCAGTTCAATAATATACAGGATGCGATATAATGGTTACAGCACTGACAATTGCCGTCCCAATAGAGATTTGCAACCAGTTCAATAATATACAGGATGCGAGTTTACAATATAATGGTCACAGTGACAATCGCCGTCTCAATAGAGATTTGCAACCAGTTTAATAATATACGACTTGTGGCTATTAAGTTCGTAGACTCTTCCCATAAAACGATGTGTGTTTAACTTACCCAACTTTAGTAGTTATCCCCTTCAATGTACTCCCCTCGTCTATCCCTACAACGTTCCAGGCGAATGACCTCCACAGTTATGGAGATCATTTTGTATGAGGCCTTTCATGACTTCTGCCGCTTTTTTCTTAACGGCATCTACGCTGTCAAATCTGGTACCTTTCAGGGCAGATTTGATTTTTGGGAATAAGTAAAAGTCGCACGGGGCCAGGTCGGGTGAGTAAGGAAGGTGTTCCAACACTGGGATGTTGTATTTGGCCAGGAACGTCTTCACGGAGAAGGCACCGTGGGCTGGCGCATTGTCCTGGTGCAGGAACCATGACATCTCATTCCACAATTCAGGTCGTTTCTTTCTTATTTTCTCGCAAAGGCGAGTTAGAACTTCAAGATAGTAATACTGATTGACAGTTTGACCTTCAGGAACCCATTCTAGGTGAATTATCCCCTGGATATCAAAGAAAACAATCATCATGGCCTTGAATTTTGACTTGCTCATTCGAGCTTTTTTCATCCTCGTAGAATTTGGGCTCTTCCAATACATGGACTGGCGCTTCGTTTCTGGGTCATAGGTAAAAAATCATGATTCATCGCATGTAATGACTCTTTTTAAGAAGTTGGGGTCACTTTCGATCTGATTTAGGGCGTCTGTAGAGAGATTTTTTCGAAATTCCTTTTGCTCTTCTGACAGGTTCTTGGGCACCATTTTTGCGCAAACTTTTGTCATGCTGAAATTTTCGTTCGAAATTTGTCTCACACATTCTTTATCAATTTTAAGTGTATCAGCCATTAGTCTAAGAGTTAATATAAGGTCAGAACGAATCATAACACCAACTTTTTCAATGTTTTCGTCAGTTTTTGAGGTTTGGGGGCGACCAGGACGTGGATCGTCCTCAACATCTTCCTGACCATCTTGAAACCGTTTAAACCACTTATAAAGCGTTGATCTTTTCAAACATGACTCCTGGTATACTGTATTTAACAAAGAAAAAGTTTCACTAGCACTTTTACGAAGTTTGACGTAAAATTTAATAATCACTCGTTGCTCAACGTTTATATCAATCATAAATTCCGGCAAAATTAAAAAAGGTGTCTTGCGCGTCGGGCTATCACAAAAGAACTAATTACAGTACAGGCATGCGACACCTATCAATCAAAATACAAGACTTGAAGCTGTCCAAACACATGTTCATCATATCTTCCTAGCATGCACATGCACAGCTTTTGCGTAGCGGCTCGAGTCTACGAACTTAATAGCCACACTTCGTACAGGATGCGAGTATACAATGTAATGGTCACAGTGACAATTCCCATCTCAATAGAGAGCTGCAACCAGTTCAATATTATACAGGATGCGATATAATGGTTACAGCAGTGACAATTGTCGTCTCAATAGAGATCTGCAACCAGTTCAATAATACACAGGATGCGAGTATACAATATAATGGTCACAGTGACAATTGCCGTCTCAATAGATAACTACAACCAGTTCAATAATATACAGAATGCGAGTTTACAATATAATGGTCACAGTGACAATTGCCGTCTCGATACATAGCTACAACCAGTTCAATAATATACAGGATGCGAGTTTACAATATAATGGTTACAGTGACAATTACCGTCTCAATAGATAGCTACAACCAGTTCAATAATATACAGGATGCGAGTTTACAATATAATGGTCACAGTGACAATTTCCGTCCCAATAGAGAGTGGCAACCAGTTCAATAATATACAAGATGCGAGTATACAATACCCACCTCTGGGTAAAGTAAATTGTAACATCGCGCCTGATGGTCTAATGGAGTAAAACATATTTTGTTGGAATATCTCAGGCCCATATTAATGACATCAATTTAACCTACTTGTTATCTAAACAATACTATCTTCTCATCTCATCTATCGTATATCTCCAATCGTCTTCTAATATATTACAGTCATTCCAAATATATTCTCAAATTTATTATCTTAAATTATGTAAATATACCTAATATACAGTATGTATACAGAAACGTGGTCCCCTTACAGCAGAGTTTCCCAAACTGGGGGGCNCCAAACGGGGGGGCGTGAAGGCAAGCCAAGGGGGGCGCGAGACCAGTTGAATTGTTAGTTAAAATAAAATTAGGTACACAATTTTTTTTTTTCGAAGGTAATTTCATTGAACATGATATTTAGAAAATTTGAATGTGATATTTAGAAAATTTGAATGAAATTTGACACATCAGCGTTTTGAATGAGATATCATTCAACAACACATTAGCGTTTTGAATGAGATAGCATTCAGCAACACATTAGCGTTTTGAATGAGATAGCATTCAGCAACACATTAGCATTTTGAATGATATAGCATTCAACAACGCATTAGCGTTTTGAATGTGATAGCATTCAACAACACAGTAGCGTTTTGAATGAGATAGCATTCAACAACACATTAGCGTTTTGAATGAGATAGCATTCAG
>CM022876.1:4483145-4496020 GCA_012654025.1 Pachypsylla venusta | reverse complement strand
ACTCCTCCCCGGTTTCAGAACCCACAATGTGTCAGAAATGAGGTTACACTCTACAAAACTAAACAGAGGGAAAAATTCAAAACAACAAACATGAATCGGAACAGCCAATCAGAAGTGGAATAAGAGTGAAGAACACAATGGCGGATTTGGGAATCAAGAAATACTTGGGTCACAATTCTTCATTTTCGCCATCTTGCTTCCAAATTGTTCCCGAAATAAAATGCGAAGTGAGTTGGAATAATCCATTATTCCAAGAAATAAAATTCGATTACTGTGTTACACTGATGCGGTGTTATTTTTGAATTACAGATGCGCGCACATCTTATAATTTCACTCTCAACGCGGCTAAAGAAGTATAACTTCAAAAAATCTTGAAGATTATTATTATTATTTACTGTGTTTCAGAGGGTTAAAAAACCGCTGACACATTACAAAATTGGGAACCAAAATACTCCCCACCCTTAATATTCAAACAAAAATTATAAATATGTATATAAAAAAAAAGTTAATCAAAACAGAAAATTATATTGACAAAATTGAAATAAACTGCAAAATTAAAATGACCTGTAAAGAAAACTGAAATTGTTATTAGTAGGTACCTGAAAAAGAAAGAAAAAAAGTTAGTTGGTGAACTCCTGTAGGCTATAGGGAGCAATTTCTAACAGACGATTTTTTAAGTACAACTTAAAATCTTTGTAGTTCATGCTTTTATTAGCATTATTTATTTTGTTATAAATTTTAATACCTTTATCCAAAATTGATTCCCCAAAAATCGATAATCTGGAGTGTATTAAATCTTTTGCATTCCTCGTGTTGTAAGAATGTGCCATTGTAGGTAAAAGATGTTTGTTTTTATGAATGAGGAGGCACATATCTAATATTACCTGACCATATAATGTTAATATTCTTTTTTCAATGAAATATTCTTTGCAATGAGCTATGTCCTCAAGACCATAGACAGCGCGAAGAGCTCTTTTTTGAAGAATGAATATTTCCTGAGTTTGATGAGAAGGTCCCCAGAAAGCAATACCGTAACTCATGATTGAGTGAAAATATGAAAAGTAGGTGATGCGAGCTGAATGTTCTCCGAGATGACTTCTGATTGATTTAATTGCAAATATAGAAGATCCTAATCGAGGTTTTAAATTTTCTATATGGGTTTTCCATTTCAGATTATTACTGAGATGAAGGCCTAAAAATTTTACTGATGACACTGCTTCAATATGGGAATTTTGAATGGGTATCCGCGGGAGTTGTGTTATTGAACAGTTATTGAAATATAGATAGGATGTTTTCGTGGTGTTTAAACAGAGCTTGTTGGAAATGAACCACGAATTAAGGGAGGTCAAAATTCCTGTTGCCTTGACAAACAGGTCCTCTTTGGTTTTACCAATAATGAGGAGACTGACGTCATCACAGTAGAGGGCGAATTCCGCGCTAGGGGCAGAATTTTCAATGTCATTGATATCTATAGAGAATAAGGGGGGCCCTAGTATTGAACCCTGAGGGACGCCCTCTTGAATTTATAAGAAGGGAGAGAAGGTTTGAGAAAGCACATTATTCCCTTCGTTTAAAACTTTCACAGATAGCCCTAAGTTTAAAACTTAGGGCTACTCTGTGAATATCAAATACATTTTTTCGACACTACTCGTAGGCTCCAGACTCACCTAATATTGAAAAATATTTAAGTTTTTTTTTTTTAAAGAAAAAAAAAATTTTGGGCTCATAGCTCCAAAAAATACAAGGTGCGTTATATAGGGGAAAAATAATTTTGTATTGTTTTCTATCTGTATAGCCAGTCCGAATCTAACAATATTAGAAAACGTTGAGTAGTAATTTGTTAGGAAATTCTGGTTGAGTGGATTTCATATTCCTAACGGTTCTCGAGATACAGGTTGAAAAATATTAACATTATTTAGAACGCCAGGTCGTAGAGTGGTGAACTTTGTACTCATTAACTTCTCTCTTTACTAATTTTAAAATGAATCATCGCTCCATTTTGAGCCTGGCCAGTAGTGGTCAAAATTAATGCTCCATAATATAAGGCGACTTTTACCGCTNTCAATCTGTATGAATCTTACTTGTATGTTGGGGGTGGTGTGAGACTTTATTCTCACTCTTTATGTATCTTACCTGTATGTTGGGGGGGGGGGTGAGAC
The DNA here is from genome assembly GCA_012654025.1 of Pachypsylla venusta. NCBI lineage: Eukaryota > Metazoa > Arthropoda > Insecta > Hemiptera > Aphalaridae > Pachypsylla > Pachypsylla venusta. The sequence goes on along the minus strand of CM022876.1, from coordinate 4,493,861 downwards.
TTTATTCTCACTCCGTATGTATCTTACCTGTATGAGGAAAGTAATTCTCTGGATGTTCTCCTTCTATCACAATAACGGGATTCATCCAATTCGATTCCGGTTTGAATAGAATGTACCCTTCACGGACATCATTGTACCCGTACCCTGTATACCTTATTTTAATGGCGGCTGCGAACACAAATTATAATATTAAATATATAATAACCTCGAGTAAAAGTGAAGAAGGAGTTTAATTTAAATCTTTGAATAACATGTTAATTATAAGTGTTAAAAAATATTAATTATTAAATAAATTAAATTTAAACAAAACACTTACCAAAAACACTATTTATATTAACCCGTCGGTAGTCACACTATGAGCGCAGCGCTCACATTTTTTTTTTTACCCTGTATAACTTCGGTAATTTTCATGTTAGATCGGTGGGGTTCGGTCTAGCTTCATCTAATATTGTTTTATCTATGAAACTCACAATAATTTGTTGTCACTGTACTCACAGTCTTTCTTGAATGAAGTCGTGTAATGTGCGCGCTGCGCTCATAGTGCCACTACTGACGTATATTTTATTTTCATAAAAATTGATTTGATTCTTTTCTCCTTTTTTCAGGAAAGACATTTTATTAGACGTCTATTTTCAGGAAAGCCATTTTTTGAATAAGTTTGTTGTTGTTGACCCTCTTCTACCCCTCATGTACCTACCTATATAGTTTTTTAGCATTTACAAAACAAAAGTAAAAGCTAAAAAGTACAATTTACGAAGACAAATTATACGTTTTTTCCCCATTTTTCCAGGTTGGAAGAACCAATGTTTATACCTATTTAACTAGAAGGTAGTATATATAGGTCAAAAAGTTCAAGGAAAATGTGCGGAATTAATATCTAAACCTCTTAAAATCTAGAAGGTAGTATATATAGGTCAAAAAGTTCAAGGAAAACTAAAATTTCCCAGGTAGAAAACATGTGAGCGCTGCGCTCATAGTGCGACCGTTCGCGAAATTTTTTAGGGCGCGACTGCTCGCGGGTTAATTTACGAAGAAACTACTTTCCAGAGTGAACACGACTCCTATTTAGAAAATTCAATATTTTACTCAAAGATATTACTTTTTGCACTGCGGAATATCTTCGTATAAAATTTCAGCTTTCTCCCTCATCCCGAAGTGATACTTCTTAACTATGGGTTTTTGGTGGAACCGACCCCCAGAGTGAGCATCACTCCTAGTTAGAAAATTCAATATTTTACTCAAGTATATTATTTTTTGTTATTCGGAAAACCTTTGTATCAAATTTCAGCTTTCTCGCTCATTGTGAAGTGGTACTTCTCAATTCCGATTTTTTGGTGGTGAAAACCGTCCATAAATCGGGGAGAAACCGGAAATTTTCAAATTTTATATTTTTAATGGGGTCTCTTTTGGGGGGGTCTATTCTTGCAAATTTTTCGTTATCTCTTTTAGTTTGCCCAGAAAAAAAAATTAAAAAGACCGGCTAAATAGCGTCATTTCTGGCGGTTACATGCGTGGTATAAAGTACGCCCAAAGTTTGACTTCAATATCATCCCTTAGAAGGCTTAGANATTTTATAAAATTGATGAGAGAGGTCTAAATGATATAATCTAACATTTTATAAAATTGATGAGAGAGGTCTAAATGATATAATCTAACATTTTATAAAATTGATGAGAGAGGTCTAAATGATATAATCTAACATTTTATAAAATTGAACGCAGGCAGCAACTCGTATTTAGTTTTCCAGCAATATTTACAATTTATCTATTAATGTTTTTTTTTTCCTTTTTTTTCGTTTAATATTCCTGGGTTATTAGCATAAAAAGAAAACCGAAATACCTACGTAGCTGCGGTGTAAATACAAACTAAAGGACCCGAAAACAGATAATAGATGTTCATTGTACTAACCTGTGACCTGCTTGAATTCTGCTATGTCAAACTGATATCCTTGCCTGCATGTTCGGATTAGATTTGGGCTCGCTTTTGGTACTGTAGCGGCAAAAAACATGCTCTGTTTAATGTTCGGATAATAATTCATTATAGTTTCATCTCGGCAGATTGTTTTAAATAGAGCTCTATTCTGATTTTTTATATAAATATCATTTCCGACGTTATAATAATTATACAAGAAATCATAAATATTAGGATTCCCTGATGCACGGAATTCGGTTTCAAACCTGAAAATTCAAATTATTATTTAAAATCAAAATTTGATTTTCAAAGTAATTGTATAACGATAATCTGGAATGTCGATAGTTATCGATAGTCGATTTCAAAAACTATCGATAGTTTATCAAAATCCATGAAGTAACACTAAAATTATTCAACCAATCATAGTATATTAAAAAATTTAAAAATTGACATTATCCATACAGTGTTTTTTAAATTATTTCTTGCATGTGGTACATAATTAGACATTTTAGACACTTCAGACAATTTAAAGTAGCTTTTAATGGTAGCTTTAGACAATCAATGTATTGGTTACATGCATTGTCAAGGGAGGGGGTATAAAGTACCCACGCCCAAAGTTTGGCTTCAATATCATCCCTTACAAGGTTGGAAAATATGGTTTGAAACAATTATTAAAGGTCTCATTAAAATAAGTATCATAAATTGATTACTAGCTCTTTGCTAAAACGCGGGTACTTTGTCCCCCCCCCCCCCCCCCTCCCCCCCCACTTGGTAATGCTAGGTTTAAGGTGGAACATTCATATTAATAATTTAACAAAAAGACTTAGGCGCTATATATATATTTATTTTTGACACTAAGAGGTTTCCTGAATCCATATACTAGGTACTAATGGAATTTTATTTTTTTTAGTACAGTCTGTCTGTGACTTCGTGACAAGTTGTGATAGTGTAGCTTTCCGGAACTTGGCCTGGCGCACTGCCGTGCGCTCAGATCACAACTTGACACGAAGTCACATTCAACAGTACTCAGACTGTCATCATCAGACCAGAGCTGTGATAGAACGATGTGAACACTATCACATCTAGACACGAAGTCACAGGCAGACTGTACTAGCGCAAAATAAAATTCCTTTAGTAGTGATGGATTCAGAAAACCTCTTAGTGTCAAAAATAAATATATATACAGGGTGTCCAAAAAGTCATGGAGGGGGGATATATCGAGAATGGCTGAAAATATAAGAAAACGCAAAAACACATACCCCTTGGATTTTAGGGGAATAATTTTAGACTAAAAAATGTTTGGCCTCGCTCAGCCGTTCAGGCTGGGCATCTGGGCAACAAATGACTTCAAAATCTTAAATGAGAAGGTATATCAAGTGACACCTTATTTTAAAGGTCTCGTTAAGACGATTTCATTACAGAGAATCAGAGCTCTCTAGGATCTACCGTTCACGAATTACAGGGTGGAACATGTGACCCATTCTCCTTGCGGCCGCACCGAAATTGTAGGTAAAAATGCCTAGAAATAAGTTTTTATGAACTCAAATAAGTAATTAAGTAAAAAAGATGGTTGTCCCACCCACTTTGACCTCGTAAATCGAGCCTTCTTAGACCAACCTATCCAGCTGTTTTGATAATTTTGGTCTAAGAAAGCTCGAATTCTGCGGTCGAAGTGGTCGGCACAACCATCTTGTTGGAACACTATTTTTTCTCAAAACTAGATTTTTGTCACAAAAACTAGATTGTGACAAAGCAATACTATTTAACACATTTACAACATGATTCCATTACACCAAGAACATTTACCAGTAATTTTATAGAATAAGTAAAGGGTCAGTGAAAATGTACTGATAAAGGGTCAGTGAAAATGTACTGATAAAGGGTCAGTGAAAATGTATTGATAAAGGGTCAGTGAAAATGTATTGATAGAGGGTCAGTGAAAACGTGGTAATGTCTAGTTTTAACACCATGATTTTACCCATGGATAACACGACCATGACTCTAAGGGGTCTTAACCCGTGAGTGGTCTTCTATAGGGAATTTTTCTCACACTGTCGGCAAAAACGCAATAACTTGGTAATCATTGGCTCCAACTTGTCGGGTCTCTCAGTAGCTGTTTAAAATATGTTTTACTTTGTGCTCACAAAAAATTGCCGACATATTATATTGCATTTCAGTTGCCTGAGGCAGTCGATGTGAGAATTTTTCTCACATCGCGACCAATCGCGTCGTAAATTTTTTGTCGAAATATTCTCGTCTTTTGTGTGGCTATTTATTTAGTTTAAAGTTTAACTTATTTAATTACATTTAATTAACTAATTACATATTAATGTAAACATAAAAATGACCCAAATAATTAATTATTTTAATTATTTAGGTACATTTCCAACATTTCATAAATTAATATAAGAAAAAAAAGTGACAAAATAGGGGATCGAACTGGGTACTATTGAAAAAAAAAAAAAAACTTGCTAAAATCGCTTCAAATATAGATCAAAGAAGATTTTGAACAAATTTTTTGAAAAAAAAAAAAAAAAATCAGTTATTTTCTTCGAAAAGAAAGGAAAACGCAGCAAAAACCGTTTGCGTTCTGCGGCAGAACGGGACCACTCACGGGTTAACAAAACTGATAGAATCTTAATGGGACAGTAAACAAAAATTCGCACCTATCAGACTTACGTGAGAAAATTCTGAATATTTTCGAATTTGGTGTTACTCAAGAATTTTTTATAAACCTTAGACAGTAGATTTCTCAGATTTAAAAGTTGCTGGTAATTCAGTTGCAATGCAGGAATTGTATCATTGCTCCATTTTGGCCTATTAGGGTCTCTGACAGATCCACAACCAAATTGAGGCTCCGGATTATTGCTGCTACTGCCTGAAATAGTATTATCCATATTCATTGTCGTACAGGGTGAGCCAAAAGTTCACCATATGGTTTAAAAATTTAATTTTTAAAAATATAGATAAATACTTTTTAGCGTTTTCCCATATCCTGCTTAAAATTAGAACGGCAACAGCTAGAACTTTAAACCTGTTGCCTATTCATATTAATTTCATACAAGAAATTTAAAAATACAACTTGGGTTGAAGTTTAATACATTCCCAAGTAAGACAGGATCCCATAAACTAACAGAGGTTTTCTTAGAGCTCTTGGGGATTTCCTCTATAAAAAAATGCATTCGTTCTTTTACCTCCTGGGTGATGTGGAAAAACAGAAGAATTCCAAACCTCTTAAAGAAGACAAACCTCTTAAAGAAGAGGCGTGATAGAGTACATCATTAATAGGCAGAGGCGTAGAAACTGTGGGGCAAACCTGGCGCCTAACAACCACCAGGCGTTCCTGCTTTGAAAACTGTCTTTGTAAAGCCCTATATTTATAGTTCTATATTTACACTTTTGTTTACATTAAAACAAACCAAATGTTTGTACAAATATTTTGTTTCATTTATTTATTACAACTAAATGGTTTGGGACCATCATTGGTTTATTTTGTTCATATATTTTGTTATGTAACTTTTGTTATATAACTGGGGCCACGTCAACAGGGGTGAAATTCTGCAACGATCTTGGTTTGAAAGTTTCCTTTTTCAAATTTCCGAACTTTTATATTTATTTATTTTATATTTTTCCAATAAGTATTCATGTTACCTTTATACGATTATGTTATTACACTTTAATAAAGAGGCAAATTGTTTGCGAAATGATTATAATAATAAAAACTTTCTAATTTTAATTTCTAATTTAATTAATTATTCTGAATCGATATTGTCAATTTATCTATATGGGTTTATTATTTTCAATAGTGAACCTTTGGAATCGTTAAGGAAAAAAAAATTACCCCCCCTCAAAATTTGATATTATACGTTTCAAGGTACGTAGAATCCAAAAATCAAATACAAAAAATCCGTTTGTCCGCCTTGATGGGCACTTTTGCCACTTACCGTTGACAGATTTGGATGAAATTTGGTATATAGGTCCCATCTGGGCTCTAATTGTGCCCCGAAACAATTAAATACACCCTTGGCGATTTTTGCCGCTTTTTGTCAGTTTTCAGTATCGCTGTCTATAAGGAGAATGCTAAGAGCTATAGATTTGAAGTTTTGTACGTATGTCATATTTGGGGTCTCAGCTAGCTCCAAAACTTTTGGGTTCAATCAAATTTACCGCTGGTGGTTTTTACCGCTTTAGAGCGGTTTTCATTGATCCTGTGTAACAAGAGAATGATAAGAGCCAGAGACTCCAAATTTGGTAGGTATGTCAAATTTAGGGTCTAATTACGACCCAGATTCGTCACGAGAACCCCCTCAAATTTTTTTTTGGGGGGTACCCCCTAATTATTATTATTTTTTTACACTAATTATGGAAAATAATGTCACTTAAATGACCTCCGTTTTCAGCTTCGCAATGATGAGCTTGTTTTAAAATTTTCCATAACATCATTCAAAATTTGTGGCTGTAGCGTTCAAATTTTTGCAACAATGTTGGCCTTGAGTTCAAGGATTGTAAATCTTTTTTTTTATATATTTATTTAAGTGTAATCAAGTGAAGTGGACCCCAAGGTAGCTACAATTTCTTGTGCTCAATTAATTTTGGCAGGGTCATTCCAAAGGTTTATGAATTCTTTTGATTAATTTCCTAAAGATTCTTAACCATTTTTTTAGAAGTAGCACAAAAATTTACAATAACAAATAAAATCAATGAGAAAAGATTGAAATTCTAAGAAAAGTATGTTTCATAGGTAAAGTAAGGCAGGTACCCGGGTACCTAATTCGGTCCTATTATGGTGTCAGAATCTTCGGTCCCAAAAAGGTTAAAGTACTGTTATTATTAAAGGCAGAATGTATTGGGGATTGGAACTTGCTCTTTTTTACATTTTTGTTTTTTGCGAGATATGTTTTTACATGTAAAAATATATATAATCTATAGAGGAAGTGTACTAAAAGTGGACCCCCATTTTGAATTCTCCTAATAAATCTTGGAAAGAAAACACAAATACTTTATTTTTCATGAAAAAGTAAAGAATAATAATGTTTTTAATGACTTAGTATAATCAAATATGCAATAAAAGGAATAAAAATTAAATATATTTATGTTTTTGTGAAATTGGTCAAAATTAAGGTTTTTAAAAAAGTTGTCTAAAAGTGGACTCCTAATCTGGACCCCTAAGTTCCCTAAATTGGACCCTACGTTCTTTAATTGAGTGCTGAAATATTTGGGCAATAAGAAAGTGGGACCTTATTTCAAATGTATTCTTGATTACACTTCATTAAATATATAAAAAAAAATCAGGGGTCCACATTCGGAACATTCAGAGGTCCGCATTCGGAACATTCACATTAGGAATTCAGGGGTCCACATTAGGAATTTTGGTGGACGAAACAATTTTTTTCACTGACATTTTAAATTAAAAAGCTTAAAGAGAATAATATCAGAAATTGGAGTAAAACAATGTAATTTAACACATATATATTCTACGTATGAACACTTACTAGGCGAAATCCAAATCAAAATACAGATCTAAAATCAATACTACGAGTATTACAACTGAAACTGTGGCCGAGTCAGAGATGAGATTTCTAACAATAAACAAATCATTTCCCCTCCCGCTCCCTCTCTCAAGTTACGTTATGTGAGAAATAGGCTAGGGGTCCACTTTATGAGAGGGGTCCACTTTTGGTACACTTCCTCTACTATATTCAAGATTAATTTAATAAAACTTGATCAGAGATTAAATGTACTTACCATACTCCTGAGCGAAACTCAAACCAAAAGCGACACCAAAAAACAAAAGGTAGGATGAGCTACCCCAACACATTGGAAGATACATTAGGTGAAGTTAAAAGTAAAGTTGAAATATTCACTTAATTTTTATAATAAGTTACTCTCCCTAATAATGAAAATCGAATAACTGTTTTGTGAGTACCTATGAAAGTAACAATTGCCAAACGAGGACAGTGTTGAATATGTCACACGCAAATAATAGAGCAACTGTTCATTAAGTACAGGAGAAACATCCAAAAACAAATAATAAAAAATGGTACGGAAAACCGTACTAGACCTTCTCATCCTTCATCATAAGTTTGGGTCGAACAATTTCAAAATAAAATTAGATGATACCATTCAGGGCCGTACCCAAGATTTTTTTTTTCGGTGGGGGGGGGTCCGAAGGATAAATAGCCCAGCCAGGACTAACACCTGAAAATGATGATCATGGAAGGTGATGTTGTTGTTATTATTATTGTGATCATCCGCTTCCAAGATATTTTTAAATAAATATAATATAAATCATTTTTGTTATTGATGATATTGTTGTTAATGTTTTTGTTGTTATTGCTGATGATGATGTTGTTCTTGATGATATTGTTGATGTTGTTGTTATTGTTATTGCTGATGTTGTTGTTATTGTTATTGCTGATGATGTTGTTGTTCTTGATGATATTGTTGATGTTGTTGTTATTGTTATTGCTGATGATGATGTTGTTCTTGATGATATTGTTGATGTTGTTGTTATTGTTATTGCTGGTGATGTTGTTGTTCTTGATGATATTGTTGATGATGTTGTTGTTATTGCTGATGATGATGATGATGATGATGTTGTTCTTGATGATATTGTTGATGTTGTTGTTATTTTTATTGCTGATGATGATATTGTTCTTGATGATATTGTTGATGTTGTTGTTATTGTTAATGCTGATGATGTTGTTGTTCTTGACGATATTGTTGATGTTATTGTTATTGCTGATGATGTTGTTGTTATTGTTATTGCTGATGATGTTGTTGTTCTTAATGATATTGTTGATGTTGTTGTTATTGTTATTGCTGATGATGATGTTGTTCTTGACGATATTGTTGATGTTATTGTTATTGCTGATGATGTTGTTGTTCTTGATGATATTGTTGATGTTATTGTTATTGCTGATGATGTTGTTGTTCTTGATGATATTGTTGATGTTGTTGTTATTGTTATTGCTGATGATGTTGTTGTCCTTGATGATAATGTTGATGATTTCTTTTTTCGATTCTGCGTATACCTATCTTGAAACGAAAAATGTCTTTCTATTCAATTATATTCCATGAGGGAAATAATAATTCATGTCTAGTGATGGCATATCTTTCAAAAATATATCGAATTTTCGAGATATCGAAATACAAATATATCCACAGATATATCGACGATATATATCGGTTCGTTAGAAATTAGAATTTTACGAATTGGTGGAAATGAAATTTTATCGCTTTATTAAGGACATTGAAAAAAACCTAAATTGGTATACATGTTACGGTAAAAGTAGATAGTTGGTAATTGTATACAATTACCGGTAAATGTAGGAAATTATTCTCAAGAGTTTAATCGATTCATGGTCGATCAAAACGTTTCCTAACCTCTCTGGGAGGGGGGGGGGCGTTTATCTTAACGCTTATATTGATAAAATAATAAATAAGAACAAATCAAAAAATTTTTCAAAAATTTCTCGGCATAGGTATTTAAAAAAATTCCAATTAAACATTTGAGAATAATTTCCTACATTTACCGGTAGTTGTATACAATTACCGATTATCTACTTTTACCGTAACATACATATTAAACTTATTATATTTTTTTTTGAAGGAAAGATTTTTTTAATTATTTAAATTTTCGTCGTTCGACTTTTTCATTTTGAGAATTTTTCATTCGAAAATTTAAATAATTAAAAAAATCTTTCCTTCAAGAAAAAATATAAAGTCTTCAAAGACATTCATATTAATACATACATATTAAACGATATATCGTGAAAAATATATCGATATGTGTGACGATATATCGTAAAAAATATATCGATATAATATATCGATACATCGGAAGAAAATATATCGATATATATCGATTTTCGATATGTCGTGCCATTCCTAGTCATTAGTCATGTCTACTTTAGATTATCGTATATTCTTGAGCTAAATTCCTCTTTAGGGCTATGTAAGCCCCTGCACCTAAGCCTCTTCTTGGCTTTTTGTACTTGGAAAGTAGCCTGTTTCCTAGCTAAGGTCTAAGATCTGCGAAAGCTTGATCAGCCTTTTGGCTAGATGTTTTGCGTGAATGTCAAGCCTGGGATGCAGCTGTCCCATATTTAGTCTCACGCTATTAGGGAGTTGCAAGCAAAGATGACGTGAGAAGCAGTCTTATCATCCTTCTCACAGAGTCTGCTCATAACCAGGTCTTGATGGAAGCCCATAGTATGCAGATGTTTTTTCAGACCACAGTGTCCAGTGACCAGGCCTGTGGCTAGTAAGAGTTACCATGCCAGGAATGGGAGAGTAGACACTGAACAGCAGACTGTGGCGTGGTAGAATTAGGTTAAGGAAGAAGACTTGAGCGTGTAACATATTACTTTAGCTTAGCATCCTCAAAGGGCGGAGTCCACCTGAGCTGATGGTGTAGGTAAAATAACACAAAAAGCAACTCTGTAATATGATTATGTTACTGATTTAACTATATTGCATCGATTGACATGGTTCTGGGGGCCCATGTCAATTATTAGCCTCTAAGAACAGATGTATGATTATGACAATTAGAAATTTCAGCAGCAAACTAAATTGATTTACAACTTCATCCGTCTCATCTGGCCACTTTTGGAAACGATGATGCTACTATTGATTGATTGACTGCGCCACTATATTGATTTACAACTTCATCCGTCTCATCTGGCCACTATTGGAAACGATGATGCTACTATTGATTGATTGACTGCGCCACTATATTGATTTACAACTTCATCCGTCTCATCTGGCCACTATTGGAAACGATGATGCTACTATTGATTGATT
>CM022876.1:4455570-4481459 GCA_012654025.1 Pachypsylla venusta | reverse complement strand
GAGAGTCACGGTCCTATATCTTAAATTTTGTCGCGACAACATATCAACTCAAAGCGAGAAAGTTTTAGGTGGCCATGTAGTCCTTATTTTAGGACATTTTCTGCAAAGGTATGACCAGCCATTCCAGAGTTACGAGTTCAAAACCGGGAACGGGTAAAATAAAATTTAGAAAATACTAAAAAGTAAAAATGGCCGTGCCTCTAAGGCGCCTGGTGAAACGTTTAAATCTTGATTTTTAAGGGTTGCGATATACAGGGTGTACACAAAGCAATACCGCCCCCCCCCCGAATTTTGATTGTTCTTGAAAAACAAAGATAACAATATAAACACCGTAGCGAAGCACGGGCGAAACAGCTAGTCTTACATAAAAATAAAATTTAATCCCAGGAATAAAATAATGTACCTAAATGAAAATAAAAAAAAACTTTGTCCTGCCTGACATCCCACACAGACAAATGTCCTTTGACAGTGTTTACACACACTAATTTCTTGCAGGTGGTATAGATAATTAGACAATTTATGGTAGCTTTAGACAATCAATGTGCTGGTACACGCATTGCCAAGAGGGGGGTATAAAGTACCCGCTCCCAAAGTTTAGCTTCAATATCATTTTAATAGGGCAAATTATCAGGTCCGACAGTCATAGATGGTTTCAGAGACCTAATGGTGGATAGAACATCTTCAGTAGAAATCTCCGGTGGTGAAAAGAAAAACGAAGATTCAGCAACTGACACGTCAGTAGAAGATACTGATGGTCCACTAGCAGGATTTTTGTAAACTGATGCAAAATATGAAGCGAAAGTGGAAGCAATACTAAGATCTTCCTTCAGTGTGACACCTTCAGAGACCACGACATAGATGGCGTGCCTGGGTTTCGTAACTTTACTAACATGTTGCCAAAAATCAGATTGAACATTCAAAAATGATTGTTGAATTTTTTTATTATACAAAGATTTGTCTCTGGAGAGAAGTTTCTTACTCCTAGTACGAAGCATGGAGAATTCATTATAGTAGGGACTTGCGTTACCAGCATCGCTTTATTTTCCTATGAACCCGTGCTTTCTGCTTTAGACCCAAGAAGGGTAAAATATCATTTTTGAAATTTTCACAGCAACCAAAAATGAATTTTTATCCTCCTTAGGTATAAAAAGTGTAAAAAATCAAAAACCAATGGTACCACGAGATTCAGCATAAAAAACTTGACTGATTTGATGTATTACACTCTTGGTTTTATCACTTTTATTCCGAAGAAAAATCCATGATTTTGCGGGTTTGATCAGAGATCCGTTTGTCAAAGTATCTAGTGAGGAGTCGATTGTGTGTATAATTTGACGTAAAATTTGAATATGAAATAAAAAATAGGGGTTTCAATTTAAAAATCGAAAGTTAGTTTCTGTTTACCCACTTTTGAGACACCCTGTAGAAATTTTAATTAAGCCAAAAAATAGAATTAATTTGTGTTAAAATTACATATAAAATTTCAAGTCTCTATCTTTAGCCGATAAAAATAAAAAAATCCGTTGCGGGACTTTTCGAACACTCTGTATACAGGGGGTCTCATAAATGCACAGGTTAATTTATACAGGGTGTCTCATATACTATGGGGGTAATCAAGTAAGTTATATCCCCACTGACCAACTGAATTTGTAAGACTTGTAGTACAAATAATATACAGGGTAGATGAGTGTTAGCCCACCAAATGGAAACTACATTTAAATACATACACCTTTGAAACAAATATGAGGACAAAATTTTGTTTGAATCAAAATATGGGTGTGTCATTAGAAACAAGTTTGCATTTGCGGAGACGCAGGACCAAATTAACTCTATCATAGGTCCCAGACTACGATATTGTTAGTCAGGCGCGGATATAGCCCTCTTGTATTAGGTATATTGTTCACTCGCACAATACACCTAATAGATTTTTTTTAGGGGGGGGGGGGCTCGTACCCTAGAGACCGGTTGTTCGAAACCTGGGCAGTACTTTTTAATGCAATTTTTATCGACGTACGATACCTTATTTGTTAAAAGCTGTAGAGCTTACCACAAATACCTTTCATAAGGGTGATAAGCGATTTTATAAGCGTGATGACGAAAAAAAGTGTGCCATGACGGATGACAGAATTTTTATTTACGTATTTCTATTTAGTCCCAGGATTGGGAATNCCCCCCCCCCCCCCAACTCGGGCGCATAATGTGTTCCGTGTGCAACTTAAATGAAGGAACTTAGTGGGTGGTATCATTCGATCAGGAATGTGATGGAGATCAACAATTTCTTGAGAGCCAATCTCGCAACTGATGCAGACGGCTGTAATGGCGAATCCAAGATGGCCACCACAACAAAAAAAGGTTTACTGCCATATCTACGCCGATTTTTTTTAGTCATATTCTGATGTTAAGGAAAAAAATAAATGTTCCCATAAATACTGTGGGAAGCCAATACTTTTGGTCCTATTGGGTTCCAAATTGTAAAAAATCAAAATTATAAGGGTCAAAATTACTAATTTTATGATAAAATATTGACCAAATTACATAATAAAACTCTGGAAAGTATTTTTTTAATAAATTAAAGTATTTTGTAAAATTAAAAGAAGTATCAAATCCAAACCATGAACCATGGCCTTCAAAATAGCGTCCAAGTTGGATCACAAAAAAGGTGGGTATATCAAATAAGCGCGCTCAGAACATGTGTATAGTCAAAATATATGTTTTTGAGGTCGCAGATTTCAAATTTGCATTTATAAATAACTTTTGACCTTTTAATCTCGAGATATTTTCAAAATGGCGGAAAAAGGGGGGGTTTATAAATATACCTCTGTATAGGGCATGTGCATACTCAAAATACATGTTTTTGAGGTTGTAGATTTCAAATTTTCAATTATTCATAATCTCTGACCACTAACACTAAAAAAATAATAATCAAAAACAAAATGGCGGACAAAAAGTGGGAATATCAAATGAACCCCTAAGGTGATGTGTATCATGCACGTAGAAGATGTGGGATGGACGCTCTATATAGATTAATGAATCCGACATCTTTAACAACTTTTTCAATATCTTGCAGCTTGACTTTATATTCACTACCGTTATACATCATCCCTGGTATCCCGTGTGCCTCTAGTATAGAATCCACTTGATTACGCTGAAAATTAAAAAAGTGATTTTAAAATTAATCCAAATTTATTCATCCAAAGCAAAGAAGGTTTTTGGAGAAACCTATCGATATAAAAGGGAAATAATGTTGTATGTTTGTGTGTAATTATGTAATATTGTTAATTTGTCCGGAATTTTTCGGCCAGAAAAATAGGAGATATCGAAAAATAAATTAGAATAGACCATCCTGAAACCGTGAGGAATTATCAGAATTCAATAAAGTCGAACCGTTTTTGAGTTACGGCCGATTTTCGGCCAAGGTCCCAAATTTTGTCGGGACAAAATATCAATTCAAAGCGAGAAAGTTTTAGGTGACCTTTTAGTACTTAATTCAATAGTTTGCAAAATTATGACCAGCCGTTTCAGAGTTACAAGTTCGAATCCGGGTTTGGCAAAATAAAATTTCGAAAATACTAATTGTTTACCCAAACCGATATGAGACATCGAGAAATTAATAGGAGTGTAATTTATGGGCATAGACAAATTTATAGGCATAGACCCTCCCATAAAAAAAACTTAGGGCAAGAAACACAAAAATATTATCAGATTTCAAAACTGTCCAACCGTTTTTGATTTACGGAGATTTTCTGATTTTTGTATGGGGATCACTAATTGTTTGTCGAAAATGGGAGGGATATCAAAAATTGATGGGAATAAAAAAAAAAAAAAAATGTACAACAGAAATATTATCATCAAAAAAAATGTCGAGCCGTTTGCGGACGAATTTCATATGGAAAAATCTATATCGAAAAAACAAGCAGAAACATTAAAACTAGATAGGGAAATAATTATCTCAGTGCTTCCAAATTTGCTTAAAATTAAAAAAAAAAATATATATATATATAGGTATATAAAACATACTTAAAAACTGAAAGATAATATATAAATGAACATCTAAATATAACCCGAATATTTAATAATCATAATGAAATCAATACTAATGAAGTTTATGAAAATAAAAATAATGTAAATTATACATTACTAAATAATCAAAATGGAATTGATAGAGCCAGTGATAATATTTCATTCAAAAAAGTTTTATAAAGATATTTTGATAGTACCTACATCGCGTGACCCTAGACAGCACACGATAAATAATTCTCAGTCAACTTCCATCCTTCGGGACGATTAGACTGATGATGTATCGAATGATTCGAAAATAGTAACTTCATAAATAGAGTTTTTGGTAAGTAATTTTGTTGAATTGGGATACTATGTCAAGTAAATCCATAATGAGGTAAAGAAAATACTATATCTTCACTTGACTATAAAATTATTATGATGTTAATTAGAGTTGACTAGTTTCGTACTCTCCTGAGCACATCATCAGNCCTACCTAGATACTATCTCCATCTCTCTCTCTCTCTCTTCCTTTAAAACTCCCAATATTCTTCTGTCTTCAAACTCACTTCAAGCTCTGATGATGTACTCAGGAGAGTACGAAACTAGTCAGCTCTAATTAACATCTTAATAATTTTTGGTAAGTGTTTTGTTTTAATTTATTTAAAAGTTAAGATTGAAAAGCCAATGCGGTAGCACGTTTTCCTAGGACTCCCATTGGAGAAATGCATCGAAACCAACAACTGATTTTGGCTCTCTTTTTGATATCAAAGAAGTATAATGAAATAGAGAATTTGATCAAATATGTTTGTCGATCACACTGTTTGGTACTGTTTGAATTAATTACCTAAATGACTAAATTTGGCATCACGACAAAAAGTACCTTAAGCATAATAAAAAGAAAAAGAAAAATACAAACCACATCCGATGAATGTAGGAAATAATTAAACAAATATGCTTTGTAAACTGTCCGAGTATGGACTTCAAATTTGCAATCAAACCCCCCTGTCCTGTCTTGCAACAAGTCGACATAAATTCCGGCTACAAAATTTCCGTTTTGGTCTCTTCTTTCTAAACTCCGAACTGGATTCAGAAGGTCTCTCCTATTTGTGGTGTACATCATCGAACAAAATGGTCGCCAAACATAATACAGATGATGACTATGTATTTCCCCATTAACCATATTTTTACTTTGGATATAGCACGATGTAGGCACAATTCCATCCTTCTGGGAAGGTAACATTCTGAATTGGGCCATGCCTGTGAAAACAATGAATTTAATATCACACACTAGTCAGTTGCTGGAAATATATATTACTATGGGATGATAAAAATTAAAAGCTTTTTTTTAATTTTTTTTTTTTTTCTTTTTTTTTGCAAATACCTCAAAAAAAGCAAGAGATACGAAAAAAAGGTATAGATTATAGAAAATTTAATTCTTCTTAAAGAAGAATAAAAATTTTCAATGCTATTTTCCGTTCTCTAGATATTTGCAAAATGCTAAAGAACTAAAAACTATCAGAAGTAAGCCAAAAATAAAGAACAACATACTAAGTAAGCGCAGTAAACCAAACCCAAATGGGGGAGGAATAGATTTGTTTACTTGGTCTGTTTTGAAACAAACTAGATTTTTGACAATAACAAATTGTCTCTTGATCTCCTGGTTCACAATAAATCATCGTCATTTCATATTATAGGTATTTTTACACTAAATAAATAATAAATACACTATGCCGATCGACAAAGCCGAATTAGTGGGAACGTTTCTACACTAATCCTAATCGTAGCAAATTCAAAGCCTAACAGGTCAGTTCGGATAAATAAATGGTACGGAGAACCGTTAACCCTAGCATTGCCAAGGGTTGGGGGGGTTACAAAGTACCCGCGTTTTATAGTAATCAATAGCTTATAGTAATCAATTTATGATACTTATTTTAATGAGACCTTTAATAATTGTCACAAACAATATTTTCCATCATAGTATATAAAAATATGTATGTTCTAAGCCTTCTAAGGGATGATATTGAAGCCAAACTTTGGGCGCGGGTACTGCGGGTAATGCATGTAACCAATACATTGATTGTCTAAAACTACCAGTAAAAGCTACCATAAATTGTCTAAAGTGTCTAAAATGTCTAATTATGTACCACCTGCAAGAAATAAGTGTGTGTAAACACTGTCAAAAGACATTTGTCTGTGTGGGATGTCAGGAAGGACAATGTTCTGGTTCTGAATAGATTTCCTAGGGTCTAGCGATTTTTTTTCATTTTCCTTTACATTATTTTATTCCTGGGATTTAATATTAATTTTATGTAAGATAATAATTGATTTACTTTATATTTCTTTAGTTTATAATAAAGTAATAGCGACTTATTGTAATAAAAAAAATCATTTTATCATTTATTTTGTTTGCGGGTACTTTGTACCCCCCCTTGGCAATGTACGTAATTGAATAGAGCTTGGCAATCCTAGGGTTAATCATTCTATTAGAATACCATCGAATGTAGATGTTGCTCTTCTAAAGTTTGAAGTCTATTAGTGATATTATTATTATTATTATTTTTTTCTGCTGCCGTTGACATTTAGTTTAAAAGGATTTCGCAGCCTTCGGCTGTATACTTTGTTCTTTAGCGATAATATTATTATAAAAAGATTTAGAAGCCTTCGGCTGTGGACTTTGCTCGTTAGTGATATTATTATTTTAAAAAGATTTGGCAGCCTTCTGCTGTGAACATTGCTCTTTATTGATAGCATTAGTTCAAAAAGATTAGGAAGCCTACGGCTGCTGGAGTTATTCTTTAGTGATAGTATTATTTTAAAAACATTTACCAGCCTTCGGCTGTGGACTTAGCTCTTTAGTGAATATATTATTTTGAAACCTTCAGTGGCAGTTTTATTTTAAGAAGATTTGGCAGCCTACAGCTGCTAACGTTACTATTTAGTGATAGAATCGAATGATTCGAAACCATTTTCTTCATAAATAATTATAAATACTATTTTTGGTAAGTGTTTTGTTTTAATTTATTTAAAAGTTAATATTTTTAACATTGATAATTAACATGTTTTTAAGGAAAATTGTAGTTGATACATAAACTTGTTTTAGGAAAATTGTACATAACGTTTATTAAGGATAATTCTAGTTGCTACATAACGTTATTTAAGATTAATTGTAGTTAATACATAAAACTATTTTAGGAAATTTGTAGTTGTTACAAAGTTTTTTAAGCAAAATGCTACAGAAAGTTTTATAAGGAAAATTATAGTTGATACAACACGTTTTATCAAATTAATATTAAGAAAAAACCGAAAAAAAGAAATTCTAAATACAAAATTACAGCCCGATCTCCCACAAATTGCTGGATATTTTCTAAAGGAAGTCCTGCGGAACATTTTTTTTAAAAAAAATCCTGGAATATATATCACTTTCAAACCCTTCATTGACTGAGCTAATAATTCTTATTCTTACCTCGAACATTTTCGATGAGGTAATCAGTTTGATTCTCCATCAATACAATCGGGTGCACTATACCACGGTTTGGATCCATCAAAATGTAACCCTCAACACGTAGAAAAGTAAATTTAAAGACAGCTAGAACAAAGGGGAACAGTATCATGTCAGTTCCTTGTGATAAGCCAAGCGTGTAAAAATTTAAGAAGTCTGGTAACGTGTACCGTGCTTTACTACTATGCTAAAAATTTAATAAATCTGGTAGGGTGTACCGTGCTTTACTACTATGCTAAAAATTTAATAAATCTGGTAGCGTGTACGGTGTTTTACTACTATGCTAAAAATTTAATAAATCTGGTAGCGTGTACGGTGATTTACTACTATGCTGAAAATTTAATAAATTTGGTAGAGTGCACGTGCTTTAATACTATGCTAATAAATGGTACGGAAAACCGTACTAGACTTTCTATTCCTTAATCATTCTGTCAGATTTCCATCGAATGTATATGTTGCTCTTCTAAAGTTTGTCTTTTAGTGATATTATTGTTATATTTCTATTTTATGTTGATGTTGACCATAATTTAAAAAAGATTTTGCAGCCTTCGGCTGCGGACTTTGCTCTTTAGTGATAGTAATATATATTTTTTTTTAATATATTTTATACGGGTCAAACCCTTAGTACAAAATATAATACACAAATAATAATAATAAATAAATAAAATAATAATAATACAATGATAAAAATGAAAATTGAAAACAAATGGATTTGAAATTGCAACATAGAATTTAAAGACAGAACATCACCAAACAAATTTGTACAAAACAAACAATCGGTATTGACCTAATGTTAAAAGATATTTTAACAAATAATGAAAACGTAGATCTTCTCAATAGAAACCATTTGATATACTCGGCCGCCGAAGTGTTTGAAGAAGAAATTAACAAAGATATTGAAAAACCAACTAGACGAAAGAACAAAAACAAAAATACAAACAATACTCCACCTTGGAAATTAAGAATTCAACAAAAAATCTCGAACTATCGGAAGGATCTATCAAAATTAACCGAAATTAAATTAAACAAAATGAGAAATGAATTTGAAATACAGAATCTATATACAAAATATAAAATAATGAATAATGACATAGAACTGAATCCATAACTGAATCCATAGAATGGTTAAAGGAAAAAGTGTTGGCACTATCACAACGTATTAGAAGATATGATAAAAGACAAAGGGGATATATACAAAACAAACTTTTTAATCGAAACCAAAAGAAATTTTATCGATCCAGTATTCACGAGGAAAATATTGAAATGGTAGAAACACCAAGTAAAGAAGAAGTGGAAAATTTTTGGTCTGGAATATTAGAATCTAACGTAACCCACAACGAAAATGAAGTGCGTAATAACTAAAAAATGACCTGGTGTGAATAAACGACAAATGATGTAACAAATGCTCTCAGAAAAGCTCTCAATTGGAAATCTCCTGCATACGATAAGGTGTACAACTTTTGGCTGAAAAAATTTACGAACACGCACGAACAGCTAGCAAAAAATTATAACCAACTGTTCCGCGACAACTGTGAGTTCCCGGAGTGGTTTTCCACAGGTATCACATACCTTTTACCCAAGAACAAAAATACAAAAGAACCACAAAATTACAGACCAATCACATGCTTAAATACAATGTACAAAAACATCACTTCTATCATTACTTTTGGAATTGAAAAGTGTGCAACGATTATGTTTAAAAAAGGAAAATTAAGCCAAACAAACAATGTCCAAATTGACACAGAAATAGAAATAAAAAAACCTTGATCTGGGCCAGACTTAAAAATGTCTAGGCATGGAGGAAGGAAATCTTCTGCAACATTTATCCATGAAACAAAACATGGAAAAAGAATATTTCTACAGAGTGAAAAAAATACTAAATAC
Organism: Pachypsylla venusta; assembly: GCA_012654025.1. NCBI lineage: Eukaryota > Metazoa > Arthropoda > Insecta > Hemiptera > Aphalaridae > Pachypsylla > Pachypsylla venusta. The sequence goes on along the minus strand of CM022876.1, from coordinate 4,472,080 downwards.
AGAACTTTCGGCCAAAAATAAAGTGATGTCGATTAGCAGTCTGGCAGTGCCAGTACTTTAATATGGCTTTGGAATTTTAAAATGGACGGTAGAAGAAATTAATATCATTGATAGAAAAACAAGGAAATATTTAAATATGAATGGCATGTTACACCCAAAAGCAGATATAGATAGACTATACACGAAAAGGAAAAATGGGGGAAGAGGACTCAGACAAATCGAGCAAACTTTCAAGTCAAAAATAATTAACACAGCTCTTTACATGGAAGAAAAAAGACGTCATGATGCTCTCTTGAATGTGGTTTACCTTTATGATCAAGTTCAGATAGCCTTTAACTCTCTACACATAAAGAGTGAACAATACAAGGCAGACATAAACCTAGACTACCATGGAGTTTCACAGTACAGAAAATGTAAAACCACAGTCAAAAATAAAATGAACGAACATCTAGAAAATAAATGGCAGAATAAAGCAATGCATGGTCAGTTTATTAGAAAATCAAGGAAGATGAAAACATTGATAAAGAAAGAAGTTTCCATTGGCTCACCAAAAGCAACTTGAAGGGTGAAACTGAAAGTTTAATTATATCTGCTCAAGATCAGGCACTAAATACAAGATACCACTCCGCAAGAATATAAAAATTGAATATAAGTAGTAAATCCAGAATATGCAAAATATTTGATGAAACTACTGAGCACATCATGTCTGGCTGCCCTGAACTAGCAAAGAAAGAGTGCATACAACGACATGATAGACTCTGCACGAACATTCATCATAAAATTTGTAAAACCATGAACTTGGAATTTGAAAATGAAAAATGGTATTTACACAATCCAAAACAAGTTACCACGAATGAAAATACCACAATTTTATGGAATCAACAAGTTATAACTGATAGGACAATATTAGCGAACAAGCCCGACATCATTATCCATGAAAAAGGAAAATATTGCACAATAATAGATATATCGATTCCATCAGATAGAAACATTCATAAAAAAGAAGCAGAAAAAATATTAAAATATAAAGATTTACAAATTGAAATTCAGAGGATGTGGAAAGTGCCGACGAAAATAATACCAGTAATAATAGGATCGACAGGTGTCATCACAAAAGATCTACAGAAATACCTCCAACAAATACCTGGACAACATAGTATTGAAGAACTACAGAAAACGGCAATAATAGGAACAGCACATATTTTAAGAAAAGTTTTAAGTTAGATTAGAGCAGGATAACCTGAGGAACATTGTTTGTTCCAGGTATATATGAACCTACCCAATATGGTGATGCGAAAAAAAACTTTCATGTGAATAATAATAAAATGCTCTTGAGTTTGTACAACTTGGAACTCATGACCAATATGCAAGAAATATTGTGAAAAAAAGAAAGAAAAATAATAACAAATAAAAAAAATAAAATTAAAATAAAATAAAAAAAATACTAGGAAAATAGATTACTTCAACTCCTGGTTAGCCTCTCTCATCATTCTGTTTAGCGGAGAGTTGTAACCATAATTCGACAAACATTGCTTTATGAAATAGGTTCGTCCGCCTCTAACGCGACGACAATATCAAGCGAGACCAGTTCCAATAGCTTAGCACAATCAACACCACCATCGACCAGTTTATTGAAAAACTTTGTATCAGATATAACTCTGCGTTCTTTTAATGGGGGTTAAATCAAGATAAGGAAAACTAAAGCGAAATAAGATAAAAACCTTCTTTGACCCTTTTGAGAATATTGGCATGAAATTCGTAGTAGGGCGACCAAACGATAGATCCATATTCCAAAAGGGAAAGAACTAATGATAAATACAGGATCTTAAAGGCATTAGAAGAGAGTCCTACAGAGTTTCTGTTGACATAACCAAGTAGTCGGTGACATCTCATTGCAAGGTTTGTGATATGAGATGTAAAGGAAATTGTACTGTCCATCAAAATACCAAGGTCTTTTATTTGATTAACTTTGACAACGGACACAGAGTTAATGACATAAGTGAAATCAAAGGATTTACTCCTGGTAATCACAATAACTGCTCATTTATGAAGAGTGTCATTCCATTGGTAACTAACCAATGGTATAAATTATTAATATCATCTTGCAGAAGTAGACAATCGGAATGACATTGTATTGACTTATATAATCAGACAAAATTTATGTTTTTTCACATTTGGGGCCCTACCGGGGCCCCAAATGCAAAAAATCTACAAAACACCATAAATTGTCAAATATAATATTTGGGCGGCTGTGCATACCAAATTTTATCAAAATCGGACGAATTTTATGATTCTTTCATTTGTGGGCCCCTGCTGGGGCCCCAAAACCAAAAGTACTAAAAGATACCGAAAGTTGTCAATTATAATACTTGGGCAACGCTGCATTTAAAATTTTATCAAAATCAGACAAATTTATGGTTTTTCACATTTGGGGACCTGCTGGGGCCCCAAATGCAAAAAAATCTACAAAACACCATAAATTGTCAAATATAATACTTGGGTGGCTGTGCATACTAAATTTTATCAAAATCGGACGAATTTTATGTTTTTATCACCAAAACCAAAATTACTACAAAATACCAAAAGTAGTCAATTATAATACTTGGACGATTGCGCATAACAAATTTTATCAAAATCAGACAATATTTATGTTTTATCATATTTGGTGCCCTACCGGGGCGCCAAAAGCAAAGAATCTACAAAACACCAAAAATTGTCAAATACAATATTTGTATTTGACTGTGCATACCAAATTTTATCAAAATCGGACGAATTTTATGTTTTTATCATTTGTGGGCCCCTGCCGGGGCCCCAAAAACAAAATTACTACAAAATACCAAAAGTTGTCAATTATAGTACTTGGACGACTGCGCATACCAAATTTTATCAAAATCAAACAAAATTCATGTTTTATCATATTTGGGGCCATGGCGGTGCCCCTGTCTAAAACGCACCCTCATGGGCCCACTTTTTATAAATAAACTATTGCCCTATTTACCTACCCATTTTAAATTTTCAAAATCGTTTGTGTGGTTTGGATTCTAGAGATTTGGTCCAATTGCGACGTTCTTGGTGCTAAACCGTGAGGGGGGAGGCTTACTTAATGCTGCGAAGCAGTGAATATAATGACTCGAATAATCTCTTTAGGCTCCAGACATCAATTGTTTTGAATTTAAAGTTAATAAACGGGACCGTTTTCTTTTAAAAGCGATATTCAATTGAAGGGGCTTATTGGGCCCAACTGAAGTGGCCCCTGAGAAAAACGCACCCAAATAGGCGTATTATTAATTTTTTTACATTTTTTTACTAATCTGTTTTATTTTAAAAGGGATTTCCATTTTAAGGAACATTTTGGCCCCTGCCGGCAACCCTGACAGGCATGCACCCTAGTGGGCCCATTTATTTTAGATAAAATGATTCCATAATTACTGATTTTAAGTTTCATCAAAATTGGTTATGTGGTTTGAATTTTAGAAATTCGGTCCTAAAACGGCTATTCGGTCCACTGGGGGCGCCCAAGGAAAAATATGGGTCGGGTTTTTTGTCCAAATGACCTGTGCGAAATTTCATCAAAATCAGACCAGCGATTTGGCTTCCAGAGCTCTGCACACGATTCCGAACGTACGTGGAACGTCGTCGGAAATATCTGTTTTTTGGACCCCATGGCTCCAAATATTTTCAAACTTAAAAAATGACTCCAAATAGTGAAAATATGGCCCAAAAGCAATAGGAAATGATATATTTGATCTTTATTTTCTCCACGAATACAATACTTTATCTACTATAGGAAGAGAAAGTAAAATTTAATAAATCTGGTAGCGTGTACGGTGCTTCACAACTATGCTAAAAATTTAATAAATCTGGTAGCGTGTACCGTCCTTCACCACTATGCTAAATATTTAATAAATCTGGTAGCGTGTACCGTCCTTCACCATTACGCTAAAAATTTAATAAATCTGGTAGCGTGTACCGTGCTTCACCACTATGCTAAAAATAAAATAAATCTGACTGCGGGTGCCGTGCTTCACCACTATGCTAAAAATTTAATAAACCTGGTAGCGTGTACCGTGCTTCACCACTATGCTAAAAATTTAATAAATCTGGTAGCGTGTACCGTGCTTCATCACTATGCTAAAAATTTAATAAATCTGTTAGCGGGTTCCGTGCTTCATCACCATGCTAAAAATTTAATAAATCTAGTAGCGTGTACCGTCCTTCACCATTACGCTAAAAATTTAATAAATCTTGCAGCGTGTAACGTGCTTTACCACCATGCGAAAAATTTAATAAATCTGTTAGCGGTTACCGTGCTTCATCGCTATGCTAAAAATTTAATAAATCTGGTAGCGTGTACCGTCCTTCACCATTACGCAAAAAATTTAATAAATCTTGCAGCGTGTAACGTGCTTTAAAACCATGCTAAAAATAAAATAAATCTGGTATTGTGTACCGTGCTTCACCACTATTCTTAAAAATTAATAAAGCTGGTAGCGTGTATCGTGCTTCACCATTTCTGGTACTTTCGACTTATAAAATGTTTAATAACGTTATTCCAAAATATATACAAACATCTTCTAGTTGTACCTACTCACCTGCCAGATGATTGTGAACAAAAGAGTACGGATCAATATCCAAGTTTAATTCCTGGGATTTTGCATATTGATCAGACGCATCGGCAAACGCTGTTACCAAATAAACATATTTCTTATACTCGGGAAATACAGCTAAAAATTTATTAATCACACGAATGACCCGGCCGTACACTGAGGAATCCTCATAAGTAGAGGCTTTGTATTTTTCAAAATGCGATTTGATATATTCAACATCAATATGAGTCCCTGTCAAATTGTCTCTCTCCACTTTTCTTTTTAGTGTAACATAATATCTGAAAATGTGTTATTAAAAAAAAAATCTGGTGTGAACATCACACGAATTTCTTTATACACACAAAAAAAAAAAAAAAAAAAAAAAANAAAAAAAAAAATATCGAGAAGTGTACATTACATAAAATTGGCATAGTAACATAAAAATCAATTTTCTAGCTTCTAGCAATTTTTTTAAAACCGCTAAAAAACACCAAGAGTAGATTAGATTTGAACCAAAAGTTTCATAAAATTGATATTAATTGGTACAATTAAAACCGCTAAAAAACGGCAAATAAACGGCAGCCGTTATTTCCATTTAAACCCAAGCCTCTTGGTTTGTTCCAAGCATAAGCTTGACGTAAATTCAAGTCTCTAGGACTTACCGGTCTTGAGATATCTTGTTTTCAAACTGACAGACACATTTGTTCTAAACTTATTTATTTATTTATTTATTTTTGCTTCTAAAGGTGCGCACACATATGCGCGCCGCGGCACGAACGCGGCAATCGCGCAGCAATGTTCGTCATACTTGGACGTGTTTTCACTGAGCGCGCAAGCACAACACACGGCAAAATGTTGTCTGTTTGTGGAAAATTTATTTCGGCGAACATTTTGACGAATCTGTGTTCCCAAGAATTTCCACAAACACAAATTAGTTTAGCATTTTCAAGAATAACAACAACAACAGATGATATTGTTATTGTTGTTGATGCTGTTGTTGTTTTTTGAAGTTATACTTCTTTAGGCGCGTTATAAAAAAATGATGAGAGTGAAATTTTATTTTTCTGTACCGCAAAACTGTAAAGTTTTTCACCCACGACGTTTGTTTCATCAACAAAACTCTATGCATTCTGAAACTACGTATCCGATTGCAATGAAATCTGGCACAGTTGATGGGTGCATTCCTAGAAATATTTTTGTCTAGGTCCCATCCCTCTACTGTTAAGCTACACCGAGTAGGGACAAACAATGAATGGGTGAGAGCAAATAAATTCACGTTTTTCGACCTAGGTGATATATAAAAATACTCATATATTATTTAGCATAATTGTTTGCAAAAATGTCTCTGCGATAATCTTAGACTTTCTCCTTCCCTCTTTGTCATACTCGAGGTTTTCCAAGCGTATGTAATGGCAGGCAATATGTAACAATACTTACATGTTGTTTACCATCATTGTTTGTAAATATCTCTCTGCGTTGATCTTAGACTTACTCCGTCCCTCTTTGACGTACTCGAGGTTTCGCAACCGTATGTAAGGCATATTTTTTTGGACACCATTGGTCTTACCTAGTCATACTGTCCATGCTGTTTGTTGTAATTTCATGCATAGTGTCTTGTTGAATAGAATGAAGTTGATTCGAAATATTTTTTATATCAGCCCATTCCTTTATTTTTACACCATGTATGAATTTACCCAGTGCAAGTCCACGCGGTCCAAACATTTCTTTACCCCGAAGTGTAAACTGGTCTTCGTATTTATATGTACAACCCCATTTTTTCGTCGCCAAACCTGTATGAAAAGTGTAGTAAATTTCAGGTAGGTATAATATTCGATTTAGGTGAAAAAAATGCTGTAAATTTCACGTATAATATTCGATTTAGGCTAAAAAAAAATGCTGTAAATTTCAGGTATAATATTTGATTTAGGCTAAAAAAGATGCTATAAATTTCAGGAATAATATTTGATTTAAAAAAATGTTATAAATTTCAGGTAGGTATAATATTCGATTTAGGTGAAAAAAATGCTATAAATTTCAGGTATAATATTCGATTTAGGTTAAAAAAAATGTTGTAAATTTCAGGTAGGTATAATATTCGATTTAGGTGAAAAAAATGCTATAAATTTCAGGTATAATATTCGATTTAGGTTAAAAAAATGTTGTAAATTTCAGGTATAATATTCGATTTAGATTAAAAAAAATGTTGTAAATTTCAGGTAGGTATAATATTCGATTTAGTTGAAAGAAATGCTGTAAATTTCACGTATAATATTCGATTAAGGCAAAAAAAGGTGCTATAAATTTCAGGTATACTATTTGATTTAGATTAAAAAAATGCTATAAATTTCACGTATAATATTCGATTAAGGCTAAAAAAGATGCTATAAATTTCAGGTATACTATTTGATTTAGATTAAAAAAATGCTATAAATTTCACGTATAATATTCGATTAAGGCTAAAAAAGATGCTATAAATTTCAGGTATAATATTTGATTTAGTTTAAAAAAGTGCTATAAATTTCAGGTATAATATTCCATTTAGATTTAAAAAATGTTGTAAATTTCAGGTAGGTATAATATTCGATTTAGGTGAAAAAAATTCTATAAATTTCAGATATAATATTCGGCTTAGGTTAAAAAAAATGCTGTAAATTTCACGAATAATATTCGATTTAGGCTAAAAAAATGCTGTGAATTTCAGGTATAATATTCGATTTAGGTTAAGAAATGTTGTAAATTTCAGGTATAGTATTCGACTAGATTACGAAAAATGCAGTAAATTTAAGTTATAATATTCGATTAGGTTACAAATATGCAGTAAATTTAAGTTATAATATTTGATTAGATTACAAAAAATGCAGTAAATTTAAGTTATAATATTCGATTAGGTTACAAAAAATGCAGTAAATTTAAGTTATAATATTTGATTAGATTACAAAAAATGCAGTAAATTTAAGTTATAATATTTGATTAGATTACAAAAAATGCAGTAAATTTAAGTTATAATATTTGATTAGGTTACAAAAAATGCAGTAAATTTAAGATATAATATTTGATTAGATTACAAAAAATGCAGTAAATTTAAGTTATAATATTCGATTAGGTTACAAAAAATGCAGTAAAATTTCAAGAATAATATTCGATTAGATAACAAAAAATGCAGTAAAACTTCAATAACAATATTCGATTATATTACAAAAAATGTAGTAAATTTAAGTTATAATATTCTATTAGGTTACAAAAATTGCAGTAAAATTTCAATAATAATATTCGATTAGATTACAAAAAATGCAGTAAAATTTCAATAATAATATTCGATTAGATTACAAAAAATGCAGTAAATTTAAGTTATAATATTCGTAATGAAGCTTAAAAATTACTATATCTTCACTTGACTAAAAAAACTTATAACTTATAATATTCGATTAGGTTACAAAAAATGCAGTAAATTTCAGTAATAAAATTTGATTAGGTTACAAAAAAATGCAATAAATTTCAGGTATAATATTCGATTAGATTACAAAAAATGCAGTAAATTTCAGGTATAATATTCGATTAGATTACAAAAAATGCAGTAAATTTAAGTTATAATATTCGATTAGGTTACAAAAAATGCAGTAAATTTCAGTAATAAAATTTGATTAGGTTACAAAAAAATGCAATAAATTTAAGTTATAATATTCGATTAGGTTACAAAAAATGCAGTAAATTTCAAGAATAATATTCGATTAGGTTACAAGAAATGCAGTAAATTTCAGGTATAGTATTTTAATTTTTGTCCCAGGTAATTAGGTATGTAAGAGAAGGGTTGGTTCCTGATGAAAGTAAGGATATGAAGAGCCAACGATCATACCACGTTGAATACACCAGTTTCCGTCAGATCACTGAAGTTAAGCAATGTCGGGCGTGGTGCGTACTTAGATGGGCGACCACTTGGGAACAACTCGTATCGGCTCATTTTTCCGGTCCAACCCAGGCTGGGTGAGGTCAATGTGGGTAGCCGGTTTGCAAGTTTCCAGCAAATGGAGGGTAAAAATCCCGTCTTGAATGAACAATAGATGTTAAAGAGACGTTAAGCCAAATTAAGAAAAAAAAAGAAGATATTAATCTAATATCTATCCTTTTTTTTAGTAAGATAGTAATATTTTTCATAATCATTTGAAGTTATAGTATTTTTTACTAGAATAAAAGAATGAGAATCCCTCCCCCCCCCCCCCAAAAANCCAAAAAAAAGACCAAGTCTTATGCAGAAATTGTTGGGACAACCTTCTCCCATGCAAAAAATATCGGCCTAACCTTCTTTCATCCAAAAAAATGTGATGAGATCCAAAAATTCCAAAATATATTACGACCAAGTCCTTATATTGTCAGTATAGATTTTACATTCAGGATGTTAGATTTCTTTCAGACCATTTCAAACACTCGCCTATGCTCATTTCCCCTCTTTGGAAGAACTTCCGCAATTTTCGGACTCAAATTTTAACGTTTAACACCGCAAATGTTTTGGTGATTTCAACTTTGCATTCATTCAGTAAGAATGGAGACAGTTTATATTTTTTTTAAAAAAAACTGGGCAACTTTAAATCGCGAAAATCTTTGCTGTATTAAACGATAAAAATTCCGAAAATTGAGGTGGTTCTTCCTAAGAGGGGAAAACTGAGATTGTAAAAAGTAGAAGAAAATCTTATTCTGACCTCTGGAGAATTTCAAAGCTATGGAATGAAATCAGACATTGGATAAATAAGGAAACTGTCGCCCATCCGAGGGATTGCGATATAATAACGCAGCGGAGCGAATCTCGAGATATTATAGTAGAGATCATGAATAATGATCTCGACATCTTTCAACACTCATCACAAGAACCAACAAAGAAGTTCAAACAGACTTCGTATGAGTGGTGAAATGTTTACAAGTTATGAGTAATCTTTACAAGTTATGAGTATCATAACACAAAGAACGACAAATATAGGGGACTGCTTAGCATCCCAACGGGCAGTCAAGTCATTGAGAGGTGTCACGAGATCACAAGCTGGTTATAAGTTATTCTGCAGCCCCACTGGAGCGTCGCTCACTCCACCGCTTGACATCCCAACAGTTAGTTAAGTCAGAGAGAGGTGTCACGAGATCACGAGCTGGATATAAGTTATATTGCAGCCACACTGGAGCGTCGCTCACTCCACTGCTTGACATTCGAACAGTTAGTTAAGTCAGAAGAGGTGTCACGAGATCACGAGCTGGGTATAAGTTATATTGCAGCCCCACTGGAGCGTCGCTCACTCCACCGCTTGACATCCCAACAGTTAGTTAAGTCAAAGAGAGGTGTCACGAGATCACGAGCTGGTTATAAGTTATTCTGCAACCTCACTGGAGCATTCCTCATTCCATGATCTTCCATACAGGCTGGATTTGACTCAAGGGACAACAAACTACAAGTCCGACGATAGTATTTAAAAGATTGCGGCATTTCAAACCCAGTCAGAGTTTATAATAACTAGGTAGTCACTTACTAAGTTGAATGTGAATTGTGATAACAAATAGTGCACAGAAAATGAATCTGACGAGTAAAACCATGATGTAGGAGAACTAACAAAATACGAAATGGATCACCAAATTTGTGTTTGTGATATTGATGTCAAAGCCAGCAATTATAGGCAGCTGCTATTTCAAGCATATTGTAGACAAACTAAATAATACAAGTGGAACACATCAGTGGCGACTCGTGAATATTTGGCCCGGGATGGCCTCATTATAATTTCAAAAAAAAAAAAATAAAAAAAAACATGCAATCCAAGCTAGTTTAAAATGCAATAGAAGTTAATTTTTTGGTATACCAGACTAATATTTTATTTACAATTTTCACACTACTCATAACGGAGCCAAGGTCTGTGCAACAATTTAGATGAGAAATTGAATTTTTATGTTTTCTCGCTCTTTCAATTAAACAATCAATATATTAACAGTATTGGGAGACGTGAAGAGTCTCCCATCCCTATTTCTAGCTTACCAATTCCGGTTCTTTGTATGATTAATACGTGCAAAAATCGAGCAGTGCAAAAACCAGTAAATTGCGTAAGGCATAAAAAAAAAATAGGGAAAGAAAATTTATAGATGTGTGTAACAGACAAAGTCACACAGGAAACGTCCCCGAAGACAGCGTTGGCATGTCCATGGCGCCCACTGCCGTCAATTCTGTTCGTGATAAGCTGATAGTTCTTCACCAAAACGTACAGAGTTCATCAAATAAAATTGGAATTATTGAGGTTTTTCTAGAGGATTTCGAACGAGTGCATGGTGTATCTGTGGATATTCTATGCTTCTCAGAAACATGGCTCAATGATTTCAACGTCAGCTCAAACAATATTTTGAACTTTAGCCATGCTTCTCATTTTTGTAGACAGGGACAAAGTTACGGAGGGGTTTCCATATTTATTCGAAACAATATTAAATGGACTAAATTAGTTACGAAAACGTCCCAAATTATTTTGGACTTTGAGTATACCACCCTCTTCGTCCCCGATTTAAAAACGGTAGTGGTGTGCATATACCGATCTGGTTCTCGTCATAGTAGTCAAAATTACGCGATGTTTTTCAGGCAGCTGAAAAGCTACTAGATGAGTTGATCTGCACTAAAAATAAATTAATTTTATGTGGGGACTTTAATATTGACACGCTAAAAGACAATGACATGGCAAAGGAGTTCATCTCCTTATTGTCATGTAATGGTCTTAATCTCACTATAAGGGAGCCTACTAGGGTGAACTCAGACAATCGGTCCTGTTTGGACAATATTGTAACGAATATAAATGTCAATAATATACAAGCACTCAATATATTCAGCTGTTTATCCGATCACACTCACAGCCAGGTGTTAATATATATGATCTTTCATTAGAGTTGAATCAACTTCGAAAATTCATCAGGTTTTACTCGGATCGCAATGTTGCCAATGAAAAATATGATAAGTTTTCTGAAATCATATGCAATGCATTTGTGCACTGTTTCCCCCTCAAGTTGGTGTCTTTAAACAAAAATACTAAAAAGACTTGGATCACTCAGGGTATACGGATATCATGTGCTAATAAGTGACAGCTCTTCCAGCTGCGCCAAAGAAATGCTGATCCAGGCTTTGAGGAATATTTTAAGAATTATAAAAAAATTCTTAAAAAAGTTATTCAAAGTGCCAAACAAGGGGATACCTGTACTGAAATTCTGACAGCGATTCCAAAAAAGAGAACCAAAGTTATTTGGGAACTCGCTAAATCAGAAATAAATAATAAGGGTCCTCCTCAGGACTGGAGGCAATTCTTTGGTGAAAATAATCAAATTAATCAGGAGATCACTTCTCATGCACAATTGTCAAACACATTCAATGAGTTCTTTCAGCGGGTTGGAGAGTCTTGTGTCAATTCTTTCCCCCACCAGTCTACAAATATCCTTCCAGAAGCTTTACGTGTCCTCCCAACTTTCCAGCTTCTTCCATGCAATGCCATTGAAATTGAGAAAATATTATTCACCATCGATAATAAACAATCCTGTGGCCATGATGAAATTCCCATCTCAGTACTAAAACCCGTTGTATCAATTCTTAGCCCCCATTTAAGTGACATCATAAATTCTTCTTTTGTTCAGGGTATTTTTCCTTCAAAACTAAAATTAGCAATTTTGATTCCATTGCATAAAAAGGGTCCTATGTCTTCATTCAACAATTATCGGCCCATTGCTTTGCTTCCAACCTTCTCTAAAATTTTCGAAAAAGTAGTCAAATATCGACTCACCCAATTTATTGAAACTCATCAAATCTTAACACCTGAACAATTTGGTTTTCGTGAGGGTAAAAGTACTGCTGATGCTATTGATAACTTTCTTCACACTGTTTATACAAATCTCGAAGGAAAAATGCTTACGCTAGGTATCTTCTGCGATGTAAGTAAGGCGTTTGACAGTGTGAATCACCGAATACTTCTTTCTAAATTGGAACACTATGGAATAAGGGGCGCTAGTCTTCAATGGTTCCAGTATTACTTGAGTGATCGGTCTCAAAAAGTAAAACTATCTGATTTTGATGATAATGGTATTTTGAGAGCTCATCAGTCTCCCGAATGTGAAGTTTTAAGAGGTGTGCCTCAGGGTTCCATACTGGGTCCAATCTTGTTCCTTCTTTATATTAATGATATCAAGCATTTTGTTTCTGGTGCTTTTCTTACACTTTTTGCTGATGATACTTCAGCGCTGATTATCGGAAAAAATTGGGATGAATTATCATCAAAAGCAATCCTTGTTTTAAAAGATAATATCTTTTAAAATGGTTTTCAAATAGTTGTCTCTCCTTAAATCTGATCAAAACAAATTTCATGCCATTTGGATTTCCGAGAACCTCCACTGAATTTCCCCCATTGTTATGTTCAGACCACCCAGGTGGCAATGAGATCCGATCCTCTTATGTGACCTAGTTTTTGGGTATCTTTATCGACAAAGGGTTAACCTGGGGCCAACATGTCGAATACATAAGGGGCAAACTAAACTCGGCCGTTTTTGCAATTAAAAGTATTAGAAATAATATTGGCCTCCACCCAGCCATATCCACATACCATGCCTACTTCCATAGCATTTTGGAATATGGTATTTCTTTCTGGGGTGGATCAAAGACAGCAAACAAATATATTTTTAAATTGCAAAAGCGGGCGATAAGATATCTCCTTAAACTATCTTATCGCAGGAGTAGTAGAGGCTTATTCAAGGAACACGGTATTCTTACCTTCGTTGCTACATTTATCCTCCGACTTTTGTCCCTTATGCATCAAAATAAAAATATTCTGTCCACATCCACTCACAACTACAACACAAGGGGACAAAATCTCTTGTTGGTTCCAAGAGTGGACTATACGAGTTACTATTACTTGGGGGTGAAACTGTACAATGCACTTCCAATTGATATGAAATCCTCGGATGACAGGGTATTTACAAAACTCCTCTTGGAAATGGAGCCGTACACACTTGAGGAGTTTTTCCCTCACATCTAGTAATAATTAGTAATATCTATTTTCATGTACATATAGGTACATTTTTTTTTTTCTTCTTCTTTCTTTCTTTATTGCATAAATCAAAAGATGTATTATTAATATATTTGTAGGGAGTATAAGGCTACGCTTCGCTCCGCCCAATAAATAAACGTTTAAAGGTTCAGTTCCATCTTAGGAAAAAAGAAGACAAGCAAAACAGAACAGTGTATTCCTTTCTTCACATACCACCAGGCATTCATTTATACAGAGTGTCCATAAAGTCTTACCCCACCCCCTATCTCGAGAATGGCTGAAAATATAACAAAACGCAAAAGCACCTATCCCTTAGATTTTAGGGGATTAATTTTGGACTAAAATATTTTTGGCCTCGGCCAGCCGTTTAGGCTGGACTGGCTTCAAAATCTTAAATGAGAAGGTATATCAAATGACAACCTGTTTTAAAGGTCTTGTGAATACGTATTCATCACAGAAAACCAGAGCTCTCTAGGATCCACCGTTCACGAATTACAGGGTGGAACATGTGACAATGGACCTTTGCGGCCGCACCGAAATGGTAGGTAAAAATGCCTAGAAATAAATTTTTATGATCCCAAATAAGTAATTTAGTAAAAAAGATGGTTGTCTTTGACGGCAGAGATCGGGTCTTCTTTGACCAAACCTATACAGATTTTTTGAAAATTTTGGTCTAAGAAAGCTCGAAATCTGTGGTTGAATTGGGCGGGACAACCATATTGTTGGAACACTATTTTTTACTAAATTACTTATTTGGGATCATGAAAACTTATTTCTAGGCATTTTTATCTACCATTTCTGTGCGGCGGCAAAGGTCCATTGTCACATGTTCCACCCTGATTGAACGGTAGATCCTAGAGAACTCTGGTTTTCTGTAATGAACTCGTATTAAAGAGACCTTTAAAACAAGGTGTCATTTGATATATCTTCTCATTTAAGATTATGAAGCCAGTCGGTGCCCAACCTAATCGGCTGGCCGAGGCCCAAAAATTATTAGACTAAAATTAATACCCTTAAAATCTAAGGGATACATGTTTTTGCTTTTTCTTATAATTTCAGCCATTCTCAAGATACGGGGGTAAGGTGAGACTTTATGGCCACCCTGTATATAAAAGGCAATGTCCCGAGTGACTGATGAACGTAGAGCCGAAACGATTAACCCTAGCATTGCCAAGGAGGGGGGGGGTGAGACCTTTAATAATTGTCACAAACAATATTTCCATCATAGTATATAAAAAAATGTATGTTCTAAGCCTTCTAAGGGATGATATTGAAGCCAAACTTTGGGCGCGGGTACTGCATGTAATCCCTTAAGAAAAACTGACCAAGTGTAAAGTCGGTATTACTTTAAACAAAAAATCCGTCTGTCCGCCGTACGCCGTGATGGGCACTTTTGCAACTTAGCGTTGACCGATTTGGATGGTATATTGGTTCCATCTGGGCTCTAATTGTGTCCCGAAACTTTTGGGTACAATTGAATACACCTTTGGCGATTTTTGTCGCTTTTTAGCGGTTTTCAGTATTGCTGTCTAAAATGAGAATGGTAAGAGCTAGATATTTGAATTTTTGAAGGTATGTAATATTTGGGGTCTCAGCTCCGAAACTTTTGGATTCAATCAAATATACCGCTGGCGGTTTTTACTGCTTTAAAGCGGTTTTCATTAATCCTGTCTAAAAAGAGAATGGTAATAGCCAGAGACTTCAAATAGGTATACCCAAATTTAGGGTATAATTACGCCCCAGATTTGGAATCGTCACGAGGACCCCCCCTCCTCAATTTTTTTTTTTTGCCAGAAAAAATAATAAAAAATAATTTTGTTTTTGATTTTTTTCGTGACTATTCCAAAGGTTCATTAGGTACTGAAAATAATAAACCAAAAGCTATATTTACTCGGGCTACTGTTGAGGTACAAATCTTTTGAAAAAAAAAAAAAAAAAAAAAAAAAAAAAAAAAATCCTTACAAAATTAGCACAAAAATTTAATGAAAAAAGAAATACATTCACCTGATCATAGCAGTGTCAGAGGGATGAGAAAAATATTCATGCAATTACATTGGAAATAGGTACCATTAGTTTTAGATGCAAATTATTTATACCTTTTTTTTCTTTTTTGGTCGAAAAAGGGAAGACATGGTATGATTTAATTTGTTTTTTTGGCTCAAAAGTCTTATCAGACACAGCTTTTCCGCGTCATAGCGTTAATTAAAAAAAGAAAAAAAAAACATGTCTTTTGACCCACTTTTTTGTATACGATTAATTAGATTATATTAATTAATCCGTCATCTTCACGAAAGATGTGGGATGGACGCTTTATATAGATTAATGAATCCGTCATCTTCACTAAAGATGTGGGATGGACGCTTTAAATAGATTAATGAATCCGTCATCTTCACTAAAGATGTGGGATGGACGCTTTATATAGATTAATGAATCCGTCATCTTCACTAAAGATGTGGGATGGACGCTTTATATAGATTAATGAATCTGCCATCTTCACTAAAGATGTGGAATTGACACTTTATATAGATTAATGAATCCGTCATCTTCACTAAAGATGTGGGATGAACGATTTATAAAGATTAATGAATCCGTCATCTTCACTAAAGTTGTGGGATGGACGCTTTATATAGATTAATGAATTCGCCATCTTCACTAAAGTTGTGGGATGGACGCTTTATATAGATTGATGAATCCGTCAGCTTCAGAAAAGGTATGGGATGGACGCTTTGTATAGGTTAATGAATTCGTCATCTCTCATAAGTTTATCAAAATCTTGTAGCTTGACTTTATATTCATCACCGTTAAACATCATCTCTGGGATCTCTTTGGCCTGGAGTACAGAATCAATTTCTCGACGCTGAAAATTAAAGAAGTGGTTTTAAAATTAAGGTA
>CM022876.1:4376738-4388222 GCA_012654025.1 Pachypsylla venusta | reverse complement strand
AGCTGCCAAAAGAGAATCCACCTTTGAATTATTCTGTGCCATGTTTGTACTATAATAGAAAGGTATGTATTATTTCAGCTGCCAAAAGAGAATCCACCTTTGAATTATTCTGCGCCATGTTTGTACTATAATAGAAAGGTATGATTTATTTCAGCTTCCAAAAGTGAATCATGAATCCACTTTTTAATTATTCTGTGCAATATTTGTATATAATAGAAAACTTTCATAAACTTTTCTTTCTGTTTCGAACAGCCCTTTGGCATAGAGAGAATCATGGGTGACCAACGCGTGAAAATGTTTTCAGCGTGCTATTAAAATCAACCATTTCGGATAAAAATGCTTATCGTGCAATTTGGGATATTTTTCAAAATATCCCAAATTGGGATATTTCCGAAAATTTGGGTGCGTAGAAGAATGTGCTCCTGAACGTCGCATATACAGTGCGCGAGAATGTGAGGAAGAATTTTGGCACCCCGATTCGCAACCGTCCCGGCAGGCGTAATCCTACGGAAATACTTCTAAAACAAGAGTTATTAGTAAATAATTTTCTGGACTCGTCTCTATAAATATAGAAGAATTCAAACTTACTCCAACTCTCGACTAAGAATTAAAGGTCTACAAAGTTAAAAAATTTAATTATTCCTTGGTTAGATAGTAATAATAATAATTTTGAAATTTATCAAATAATGAACTTAAAATACAAAGATGATTCAAATGTTCTCTGAGAGCTATTGGAAGGGNTCTGAGAGTAATTGGAAGGGATTGTAATTTAAACGATGTAGAAGGACTTACGTGGGGAGATCAAACAATTGTACTCTGAGAACCGTTCACTTTCAACTGCCACGAAAGTTGGTAGAATTTGTCCCAAGAAACTTTATTCTCCTCTTTCCTCTGATGTGTATTTTCTCTTCTTGGACAGAACATTAAAATGGGGTTTCTAAATAAATATTGGGTGCTGGTGACACTATCGTACAATATATAAACCGTCCACTTGTCTTAGAACAGAGGTGCCAAAACTGTACTTAGTGGTTTTGGTGAGAAAGCTGCCTTAAATTTAAGTTTTTACATCAGATCCCATGGCTCAGTGGTGACTGCACTAGTCTTGCTCTCGGGGCACCCAGGTTGGAATGCTGGCAGGAGCAATAATTTTTCTCTGTGGTTTGAATTTTTGGGAACCCACTAGGCCTCGTCTGGACAATAAGTAGCTATTGAGATAAATAAGCATAGCGACCCGGTGCCAGAATTTTAGATAAAATTACAAATTAGATTGATAATAATAGATATCGGGAAAATCCTACAATGCTGCAGTGAGCACCAAATTGAGACACATAAATAACACTAAAATCAGCATTTATTTATTCTAACGTTTTACGAGGCTCCCATTGTTTTAGTCGTACACCGCGCCACCGGTTTAACTTTATCCCTTCCCATTAAAAAAAACTGTCCAATATAAATTTGTTTACAGAATAAGAGATTGAATGATGTCATCGCTCTTGCATCAACTATATATCCACCCCAATATAATCATCCGGAAAAAAATGAACACGAATTTTATCTATCATTGCAGAGAGTTGGGTTTATTGCGTTGGATGAAAATTTCCTTGAGAACTTGGAAATATTGATTGTGGAAATCCAACTAACACGAACCAGAGTTTGTATTTATTTTTGGTATTTAGACCCATTTTTTTTCCGCCACTTACTTTTTTAACGGGGTAGCCCGTTAAAAAGGTCAACAAGACCAAATCTTAACACCCTAATGTATATACATGTATCAATGTATCATGCTATCTCCCTCGCTCCAAAGTATTTCTTATGGGGATTGTTTACTTTTTGCAATTTCTACCCCTTAAAATTAAAATTTTGCAAAATCGTTTCTTAATGCATACTTACATGATGCAACGAAGGTCCCTGCCAAATTTAAAGTATGTAGCATTAATAGTTTCGGCTCTACTTTGATCAGTCACTCAGGACATTGTCTTTTATATATAAAGAAGATTCTGCAAATGAAGGGTTTCTATTCTAGGCCAGAGCATAATCTATCTAAATACTATACAACCGCATCTGTAACTGACTCACCCAGAAAACTTTTTGAAAATTTTATTTTATATTCTGTATGGGGCATGGTATTAGATCATGTTTCCCCCCATCACCGTTGTTCTACGTTTTGTTAAACGTGTTTCCCAGACAAGTCCAAATTCATAAAACATAACATTTTTTTTTCATATTTTTCCAACCCAAAAACTGTAGTCAAGCCTACAGCCAATTCTACTTGTCGTAGGAAGACAGTTGAGGTATCATTGGAAATGGCACGAAGTAAAGGCCATTCATACCCTTACTATAATCACGCTAGCATGAATAACAAAAGAGATAATGCATTAACTAGCGAAAAGAAATCAAGAGTCGACCCCCTTTTATATTTCTTTCTTTATGCAGCAATATCATCAAAAAAATGTCAAACCGCTTTCGAATTTGAGACAATTTAATTATTCCAATATTAACGGGAATAGATAGCGAAAATTTGATAAGAGCAGACCCATTTTAAAATTGTGTCATTATTCTAGCAAAATTACAGAAAAATTAAACCGTTTTCGAGCAAGAACTACATTTCAAACTTCTCACTTTGACTTATTTTTGAAATTATGCTTCTTTAGGCGCGTTATGAAATATGATGAGAGTGAAATTTTATGATGCGAAGACATTACCGGCCAGTGATTTCCGCTAATCGCGAGCTCACAGTGATGCACTGTCACGGTCTAGTCACTAGACTCAGAGATCGATTCCCAAACCTACGACAATTTGGTCTAAGAATGGTGTCCATATGTTCGGCAGCTCATGCATATATTGTGAGAGTGTTTTTTATTTCATGAAATAAATAAAAACTAGAAATCGTCTTTTGCAGATATCTCTGTGACATCTTTTGAGATTGAACACTACAGGAATCGAGTTGACATCAACTTGCTTACTAATGATGCAGTAAAACCACAAGTTTTGCATCGCCAAGAAAAACAAAACGAACGTCATGTAAGTACGCTAAACCTAGTTTGTAGGTATCTTCACTTTCAATTCTGACCCTTTTCAACTAAACTTTATTTAATTCTTTTTCATATTCGCCTTAGGCATGTGCAATAGATTAAGTTTAACTTTTATCTTACTTTAATCCGTCAATGGAAATGTCTTTTATGGGCACCCGAAAAATTGTCAAAAATTCATATTTTTTTTCGATAAGTGACATGAAAGTAAAAAGAATTAAAACTTTCAATGAGGAGTTTGTTTGGTTTTCAAGTTTAGTTTAGGAAATACATCCGCGAAAATGGATAAAAGTTCATTTCGTCAAAATCTATACTTTACACCAAAACCGCTTGACCGCTTATAGCAGCGCTTCTTTACACCCTACAGAAAAAAAGTGTGTAGCTAAATAGGGGGTACTTAATTTGTTATCTTTTTGAACAGAGCATTTATTTTCGTAGGGTAACCATTTTGAGATATTTACGCAATAACAATTTTAGTCATAAATTTCACTCCAAAGCGCCGTCAAACATGACGGGTTAGAAATTTTGTAATTACTTTTGAAATTAAGCTCACAGGTAAAACAACATATCGAAAAATCAGAACTACCCGATATTTTGCATACCAGAATGTATCTACGTGTTATATCTTATGATGTATATTTTGTTTTTTTTTTTCTGGAAAAAGGCTTCTTAGTAGTTGAAAGCCCACAGAATCAGTTTATTACGAAATGGTTTTCTGTTGGGGACACCCTGAGGATAATTTTGCCATTTAGTGTTATTATGTACCTTATGAGGTAAATTTTGTCCCAATTTTGAAAAAGGGGCACCCCCTTAGTGACCGAAAGGCCCGGTTATTGTTTCTTACGACACATTTTTGAACTCGGGGGGTCCGTGCACTCATTTTGGCGTTCGAATTTTTCATGTACCTTATGTTGGCCCTTTTTCCAAAAAGTCTTCGGGACACCCTGAGGATCATTCTGGCATTTGATTTTTTCGCGTACCTTATGAGTTATGAGGTAAATTTTTGCCCAATTCTGAAATTTGGACACCTTCTTAGTGACCGAAAGCCCCCGAGCATGGTTTCTTACGTCACATGTTTAAATTCAGGGTGACCTCCTCATTCTGGCGTTTGAATTTTTCGTGTACCTTATGAGGTAAATTTTGGCCCAATGTCGATTTTTGGCGGGTCTGTAGCTTCTAAACGGCAACCAAGAAGGCCGGTTTTGATATTATCCCAGCGATGCACTTCAAGCCCACGGGTCGACAATTTTATACCTTATGAGGTAAGATATGAATAGACAGCTCCCGAACTATTAGTTTCGGAATGATTTTACGAAAATATGTCAACAATGAAGATGAGCACTGGTTAGAGGTGTTCGTAAGGCTATATTGGTTATTAAATAATATAAGAATGTTAGTACCTTCACATTTAAATTTCAATCTTGTGTATCAACTACAAATAATAAGGCGTGTCACGAGCGCTTTCGTCTGTTACGACATTCTCAAGTAGACCGATTTCGTAACAGACGAAAGCGATCGTGACTCTCCTTATTATTTGTATTAGATACAAAAGATTTTATTGTAATTTATATTTCATAACTAGCAGGATACGCCCGCTTCGTTTGGCGCCTTATAAGCATGGCCGTTTATAGTTTCAACCCCTTTTTTCGTGATAAAAAGTAGCCTATGTCCTTTCCTAAATTTTAGTCTGTCTCCATACCAAATTTCATCAAAATCGGTTCAGTAGTTTAAGCGTGAAAGCGTAACATACATACATACAGACAGAGTTACTTTCGCATTTATAATATTAGTATGGATGACTACAAAAATTCTAAATACCTACCATGAAGGTTGAAAATTAATTTTCAACCTTCATTATGGTTTTACTTGACATAATATCCCAATTTAACCAACTTATTCTAAATACCATTTCTAAAGGACACATTTAAGTAAATAAAGTATGAGGATATTGTGATATTGCTAAAATTGATTTTTTAGTAATATCACAGTATCCTCATAATTTATTAATTTAGAAGACGTAGAATTTCTAACTTGATGCATTCAGGAGGAAATATCAAAGCTAAGTGATTGAAATGGCAATCAAAGTTGCTATGGACACCCGAGAAGATTTGACCCCAAAACTGCAGAAAAATTATATAAAAAGAGATTTTTTTAAGAGGTGGGATCTGAAATTTTCGATCACTTACAGAAGAGGTTGAAAGCTCCCTGAATTTTTGTCTTCGCTATAAACGGTCCATGAGTTTGTAAAAAAAGAGGTCTCCCCATAATCCTTATTCTTCTTTATCATTACACTAAGGCAAACTTTTGAAGACGTCGCATCAAGAGCCGAACGAACGGCGCCGGCGTTCACCGAACGGCGGTATACTGATTTATTTACCAAGATAGACTTATTTTTTTTTTTTTTTTTTTTTTTTTTTTTTTCGTGACGATTCCAATTTTTCATTATTCAAAATAATAAACCATTATATTAAAGGCAGAATGTTTTGGCGATTGGAATAATTTGGCCTTTTTACATTTTTATTTTTTGCGAGATATGTTTTACAAGTATTTAATCACATGTAAAAAAAATCTGCCAATGTGACACATGAGTTTATTATTTTTCTGGCAAAAAAAATAAACCTTTTTTGGACCACCTCCAAATTTTTTGGGGGGTGGGGCAAAAAAATTGAGGGAGAGTCTCGTGACGATTCCAAACCTGGGGCGTAATTAGAACCTAAATTTGACATACCTACTAAATTTCAAATCTCTAGCTCTTACCATTCTCCTTTTAGACAGCAACACTGAAAACCGCTATAAAGCGACAAAAATCTCCAAAGGTGCATTCGATTGCACCCAAAAGTTTTGGGGCACAATTAGAGCCCAGATGAGAACTACACTTGCGTGCACAAAAACTACGTAACTAATTTTTCTTTCAAATAAGCCCTCTATATCTGTTGTTATACTACACAGAATGTTTTAAGATATGAATTCTGAAAGGAAATATTCTCAACTTTCAAATAAAAGTTTCCATTTTGTTTACTCCTTTAAAACGTTGAGAATATTTCCTTTCAAATTTTATATCTTACAACATTCTGTGTATTATAACAACAGAGATAGAGGGCTTATTTGAAAGAAAAATGAGTTATACAGATTTTGTGCACGCAAGTGTATATACCAAATTTCATCCAAATCGGTCAACGCTAAGTGTCAAAAGTACCCATCACGGCGGACAAACGATTTTTTTTTTATTCTGATTTTGTGCAAGTATGTCTTGCAGATCCCATGATTTGAACGAAGTCTGTTAAAATTGATGATGATTTTTCGTCCAAAACCTCCTTTAGCAAACCAAGTAATAATAAATAGGGATGGGCTAGTCATCCACGAGTCGACTCACTCACGAGTCGAATCATCTTTTTGAAATGACTCGAGTCATGTCGAGAGAGTCGAAAATCCCATCCCTAATAATAAAGGTAATGAGAATGTTGTGGCCTTTAACCCTACAATGACCAAGGTATTTTTTGTCACAAGTAAGACCAGCAAGGGGGACAAAAAGTGCCCGCGGTAGTTTTCAGCTATAAAACCAATTTAAATAAGAAAAACTATGTTGATAATTCTCTTTCAAAGTAAATAAAATTGAAATTAAACTCTTCATTTATAATTTTAGTCTTAAAACAACAGTAGCGGCTCGTCAATATTTTGTCCGGAGGGGCTACATTATATATAAACATAAATTTATATTTACCTACCTGGAGACTGAGACACATATAATTGTTTAAATAGCCAGCGTCTATGGCACGTTAAATACAACAGTTCCCGTTAGATCACTGAAGTTAAGTAACGTCCAGCGAGATGTACCATGTGGGTGTTCACGTGGGTTCGCGCCCTCGTGATGCTGGCTATTTTTCCGGCTCAACCCAGGCTGGCTAAGGTCAATGTGGGTGGCTGGTTTGCAAATTTCCATCAAATGGAGGGTGAAACCCCGTCTTGAATGACCAATAGATGTTAAAGAGACGTTAAGCCAAATTAAAAAAGTAAAAAAATATTTAAATAAATGTGTCTCAGCTTAATTTAATTCTAGGAAACACTAAACACTGTCTCTAAATTTATATTTATAAACATAAAACATATAAACCGTAAGAAAAGGTTTATTTAACTTTCGTTTATTTAGCTAGCATTATACTTTATAATAAAATAAAATATTTTATAAAACTAGTACGTAATTTAAGATATTCGTTTATTTATGATGTATTTCAAATATTCAAATTTCAAAAGATTATTATTATTTACTGCGCGATAAGAGATCGTTTATTTATGACGAATTTCGTTTATTTATCATGGGATTACACTTCAACCTAATTATTATTGTTTACTCCCGATAAGATAAGAGATAACAAAAAATCAACTCTATGAGATTTTGAGGTTAGCTTTGGAAGAGAAAAAAAAACTAGAAATTTGCTCCATATGACAGAGAAAGAAAACAAAAAAAATCCCTTTCGAGTTGGCTGCATATTAAATGACAGAAAATGAAAGAAAAAAATCCCACTCAAATTTTATTAGACCCAGTTGGAGACCACTGATTATATTTTGTGAATTTTGATACCCCATGACTTTTGGGCAGGCTCATTTTTTGATTTTAGACATGCTAATGATACCTGAATATATTCGATATTCGAATAATGATATTCGAATTCTAATGTAAATTTTCTTCAGTTTTGGAGCTATAAGCTTAGCGCCCGTTATATTATATACTCACTGTGAGACATGGTGAACATACGATATTTTTTTTGTAGGTGAACAGCAGAAATTTTAAGCAACTCGCAAATTTAAAAGGATATATTTTTCAAGTTTTTTCCCTTTTTGGGGGAAGAAGAATACTTTGGTAGGTATAAAATTAAATTACAAACAAAATATTTTTATGCTTTATTTTCTGTAATTTTTGGGGGGCTGTGCCCTTTTGCCCTTAAGGAGCAGCCGCCACTGTAAAACAACAAGAAAAAATAGGAAAAAAAGAGCAAAAACTTGATCTTTAAAAATCACCTTTAACATGAGTTTGCCGACTGATTGTAGAATGACTAACCTTATTTATTTTTATTAGCAACTCAAAAATATAAAAAAAAAAATTAAGAAAAGAAACAAATGAAACCATTATCTATCATTTGATTTGCTCAACTGACCCTCAAGTCTGAGTCTGTGACTTGTATACAAATGATACAATGGAGTCGCTATGGTTTTTAGTAGTCCATTCTGCAGACTATTTTTATCAATATGGCCACAAAAAGTCGGCAGAGTACATTTTAAAAGGCACAATGACTTTACCAATTTATTTTTTCAGACATACAATGAGGTGGAAAACAAAAAGTGTACATTTAGTTTTTTAATTTTTTGTACCAAGTAAGACCAAGGGGACATTACCATAGGTTAATAAATCATATCTTTGACAATTAGCTTGGATATCAAGCCTCTGGTACCAAATAAAAAGAAAATCTGGGCTTTTTACCCAACCGCGGGCAAATTTTGCCCCCCTCGGTCATTCTAGGGTTAACAAGCAAGTTGATATCAACTCGATTCCCTCACTGTTCAATCTCAAAAGATGTCGCAAAGATGTCTCCAAGAGACGATTTCTAGTGTTGTTTTTTATATGATTCATGAAATAAAAAACACTCTCACATATGTATGAGCTGCCGAACATATGGACACCATACTTAAACTCAATTTTCATAGGTTTGGGAGTCGATCTCGGGGTCTAGTGACTAGACCGACACGTGACAGGGCATCACTGTGAGCTAACGATTGGAGGGAATCACTTGCCGTTACTGTCACTGATTAGTGTGTATGCTCCCCTTAAGCCACACGTTGAAGTTTTTTGTCGGAACTGACACCACGGAAGAGATGATGCACTAATAAAAAACTCTGCCAATGTGAGGGGGAGGGATTCTCGTAACGATTCCAAATCTGCGACCTTAAATTTGACATTGCAAATCTCTAGCTCTTACCATTTTCCTTTTAGACAGCAATACTGAAAAACGCTAAAAAGCGGCAAAAATCGCCAAGGGTGTATTCGATTGCACCCGATAGTTTCGGGGGAGAATTAGAGCCCAGATGGGACCTATATACCAAATTTCATGTAAATCGGTCACCGCCAAGTGGCAAAAGTGCCCATCACGGCGTACGGCGGACAAACGGATTTTTGGATTCTACATACGTGCCTTGAAATTTATAATATCAAATTTTCAGGGGGGTATATATTTTTTTTTTTCTCTCGTGTCGATTCCAAAGGTTCATTATTGAAAATAATAAACCAAAAAATGGGTGTACTAATGTACGCGCGCGAGAAATTATACTTCTTTGGTATCATTAAAAATACGGTTTTAATTTCATGCAAATAATTTAATTACAATAAAAAATATTTTAAAAATAAATTTAATAATATTTCAAGAAAACAAACTACCCCACCCGGGAGTGAACTCAGAACCTACCAACTATGAAACAGGGGTCT
This sequence comes from Pachypsylla venusta, assembly GCA_012654025.1. Classification (NCBI taxonomy): domain Eukaryota; kingdom Metazoa; phylum Arthropoda; class Insecta; order Hemiptera; family Aphalaridae; genus Pachypsylla; species Pachypsylla venusta. The sequence continues at coordinate 4,378,718 of CM022876.1, read as the reverse complement.
TGCCATTGAGCCACAATGTTCTATAGAAATAGAATGAGAAAATACAATATTTAGTTGGAGGGGTCTGTGTTAATTTTGTGTTACAGATGCGCGCGCATCTTAAAATTTCACTCTCATCATTTTTTCATAACTCGCCTAAAGAAGCATAACTTCAAAAATAAGTCAAAGTAAGAAGTTTGAAATGTAGTTCTTGCTCGTAACTCGAAAACGGTTTAAAATTTCTGTAATTTCGCTAGAATAATGACACAATTTTAAATTGGGTCTGCACTTATCAAATTTTCGCTATCTATTATCGTTAATATTGGAATAATTTGTCTCAAACTCGAAAATGGTTTGACATTTTTTTTGATGATATTGCTGCATAAATAAAGAAATTTTAAAAGGGGTCGACTCTTGATTTCTTTTCGCTATCAAATGAAGTTAATGCATTATCTCGTTTGTTATTCATGCTGATGGCCTTTACTTCGTGTCATTTCCAATGATACCTCATCTGTCTTTCTACGACAAGTAGAATTGGCTGTAGGCTAGACTGCAATTTTTGGGTTGGAAAAATATGAAAAAAAATGTTATGTTTTATGAATTTGGAATTGTCTGGGAAACACGTTTAACAAAACGTAGAAACAACGGTGATGGGGGAAAACATGATCTAATACCATGCCCCATACAGAATATAAAATAAAATTTTCAAAAAGTCTTCTGGAAGTGCCGGAAAAAATGGGTCTGAATACCGAAAATATATACAAACTCTGGTTCGTGTTATTATGTACAGGGTATCCAAAAGTCCGGTACCATCCGAATATCTTTTGAACGGCTTTATGTGGAGTTTTTTTTTAATTTTGCAATGTATTATATCCCAAATTTTTCAATGCCGGGTCCAATGTGACCCCAGTGGGCCCAACTTTTGTTTTTTTAAATACGAACCCCCATCTTGTAATACAATTTCAGAAAGACAATAGAATTAAAAGTACACGTCTAGCGTGTTTGTTTTCAAAATGGCGGCCATTAGAAAATTTCAAGATATGACTTCCAAGAGTGTCTAAAACTAGGCGAATTATTTCTAAAAGTAGGCGAAGTGTCTAAAACTAGACGAATCATGTCTAAAAAAACAAGTTCCTCGACATTGGTGTCCTATGCAATCATTCAATATCCCAATGCAAATAATTCGCCTAGTTTTATACACTCTTGGAAGTCATATCTTTGAAATTTCAAATGGTCGCCATTTTGAAACTAAACACGCTAGACGTGTAAATTTTGTTGCAAAGTACTTCTAATTCTATTGTCATTATGAAAATAATGGGGGTTCATATTTAAAACACAAAAGTTGGAGCCCCTGGGTGCATCATGGGACCCGTCCTTGAAAAATTGGTTACTCCAAGCTCAATTCAACAATCAATAATTCCAAGTTAACAAGGAAATTTCCATCCACAGCAATGTGCCCAACTTGTTGCATTGATGAATAAAATTCGAATTCATTTTTATCCGGATCAGTTTTTTGCGGTGGATATATAGTTGATGCAAGAGCGATGACCTCAGTCAATCTCTTATTCTGTAAAGAAATTTATATTAGACAGTTTTACAAATATATTGAAAGAATGGTTTGAGTCATGGGCGTAGGAAGGGGGGGCAGATGCCCCCCCCTAGAAATTCTAAAAAGTATGCAGCACGGAAGGGGTATCTTAGATTTACACTAGATAAAATGATTCTTGGAAGCAAAAAAGTCATCAAAAGTTCAGAAATACGATAAATGCCACATTTTGTCCCTAATCCCTGCCCACTGTGAACAATCAAATGTAACTGTGGCAAACTTGTCGCATCCTTGAATCGTATTTGGTAAATTTGGTGGGAAAATTAAAAAAATATAACAAACGTTTGTAACTATACGAGTTTCCATCTGTTTTTTTTTTTTTTTTCGGTTTTCCGTCTATTTTCCCATTGTAAAATCAATATTATTTTCTTTGTTTTTTCGGCATATTCTATTAA
>CM022876.1:4365628-4376640 GCA_012654025.1 Pachypsylla venusta | reverse complement strand
CCCCCCCCTAGGCCAGATGCTGGCTACGCCCTTGTGAGTTAGATCCCTCGTAATGGGAGAATGGTGGCGGAATATCGGAAAATAGAGGGGTTCAACAAAATATTGGTTCTCTAGGCATAATGAAAAAGAAAAACTTAAATAAAAAATGCTAATAACCTCTCATAAGTTAAGGGGGAAACAAATTAGTTCTGGTGGTATACAATACGATAAAATATACCAAGTTTGTATTACTACAACAAAAGACCCCCCCCCCACCCCCNCCCCCCCCCACCCTGAAAAAAGAAAAAATGGTTCAACCTACTGGAACATGTTCTTCAAATAGGCAAACTGTATTTGTAAAAAATATACAAATAAATTTTTATACAAATAAAATTTATCTTATCTTATCTTTATTTTTATTTGGTCAATGAGAAGGGCCAAATTTAAAGGTGTATAATCGGTGGCGCGGTGTGCGGCTAGAACACCAAGCCTCGTAAAACGTTAGAATAAATAAATGATGATTCTTCGTGTTATTATGTCTCAATTTAGGTGCTCACTGCAGCATTGTAGGATTTTGCCAATTATTATCCATCTAATTTGTACTTTTATTATTATCCATGTAATTTGTACTTTTATTATTATCCATCTAATTTGTACTTTTATTATTATCCATGTAATTTGTACTTTTATTATTATCCATCTAATTTGTACTTTTATTATTATCCATCTAATTTGTACTTGTATTATTATCCATCTAATTTGTACTTTTATTATTATCCATTTAATTTGTACTTTTATTATTATCCATCTAATTTGTACTTTTACCGAGTGCTATTATTATCCATCTAATTTGTACTTTTACCGAGTGCTATTATTATCCATCTAATTTGTACTTTTACCGAGTGCTATTATTATCCATCTAATTTGTACTTTTACCGAGTGCTATTATTATCCATCTAATTTGTACTTTTACCGAGTGCTATTATTATCCATCTAATTTGTACTTTTACCGAGTGCTATTATTATCCATCTAATTTGTACTTTTACCGAGTGCTATTATTATCCATCTAATTTGTACTTTTACCGAGTGCTATTATTATCCATCTAATTTGTACTTTTACCGATACGGGTCGATGCTTATTTATCTCAATAGCTACTTATTTTCCACGCGAGGCTGAGTGGGCTCCCAAAAATTCAAACCACAGTGAAAAATTAATGCTCCTGCCAGGATTCGAACCTGGGTCTCCCGAGTACAAGACTAGTGCGGTAACCACTGAGCCATGGAAACTGATGTAAAAAGTTTAAGCCAGATTTCTCAAACAAACCCTTAAATACAGTTTTGGCACCTCTGTTCTAAGACAAGTGGACTGTTTATACAGGGTGTCCATAAAGTCTCACCCCACCCCTCGTATTTCGAGAACGGCTGAAAATATAAGAAAACGCAAAAACTCGTATCCCTTAGATTTTAGGGGGATTAATTTTAGACTAAAATTTTTTTGGCCTCGGCGAGTCGTTTAGGCTGGGTACCGACTGACTTCAAAATCTTAAAAGAGAAGGTATATCAAGTGACACCCTGTTTTAAAGGTCTCGTTAATTCGAGTTCACTACAGAAAACCAGATCTCTCTAGGATCTACCGTTCACGAATTACAGGGTGGAACATGTGATCCATTCCCTTTGCGGCCGCACCGAAATGGTAGGTGAAAATGCCTAGAAATAAGTTTTTATGATCCCAAGTAAGTAATTTAGTAAAAAAGATGGTTGTCCCGCCCACGATGATCGCAGAAATCGAGCGATTCATCTGTTCCTATTCATCTGTTTTGAAAACCAAACCTATTCATCTGTTTTGAAAATTTTGAAAGCTCGAACTCTGCGGCCGAAGTGGGCGGGACAACCATCTTGTTGGAATACTATGTTTTACTAAATTACTTATTTGGGATCATAAAAAAATATTTAAAGGCATTTTTACGTACTATTTCGGTGCTGCCGCAAAGGGAGTGGGTCACATGTTCCACCCCGTAATTCGTGAACGATAGATCCTAGAGAGCTCTGGTTTTCTGTAATGAACTCGTATTAACGAGACCTTCAAAAAAAGGTGTCTTTTGATATACCTTCTCATTTAAAATTTTGAAACCAGTCGGTGCCCAGCCTAAACGGCTGGCCGAGGCCAAAATATTTTCAGTCTAAAATTAATCCCCCTAAAATCTCGGGGATACGTGTTTTTGCGTTTTCTTATATTTTCAGCCATACTCGAAATGCGGGGGGTGGGGTGAGACTTTATGGACACCCTGTATATTGTATGTTAGTGTCACCAGCACCCAATATTTATTTAGAAACCCCATTATGATGTTCCATCCAAGAAGACACAATATATATCAGAGGAAAGAGGGGAATAGAGTTTCTTGGGAAAAATTCTACCAACTCTCGTGTCAGTTGAAAGTAAACGGTTCTCAGAGTATGATTGTTTCATCTCCTCTCGTAAGTCCTTCTACATCGTTTAAATTACAACCCCTTCCAATAGCTCTCAGAGAACATTTGAATCATCTTTGTATTTTAAGTTCATTATTTAATAAATTTCCAAATTATTATTATTACTATCCAACCAAGGAACATGGGCGTAGGAGGGGGGCAGGTGGGGGCAGCTGCCCCCCCTAGAAATCTCCAAGAGTATGCAGCACGGAAGGGGCACTCTCGTTTATTTTCTCAATAACTGTTCTCTCGTCAATTTTCTCAATAGCTGTTCTCTCGTCTGTATTCCCAATAACTGTTCTCTTGTCGATTTTCTCAACAACTGTTCTCTCGTCATTTTCTCAATAGCTGTTCTCTCGTCTGTATTCCCAATAACTGTTCTCTCGTCGATTTTCTCAACAACTGTTCTCTCGTCAATTTTCTCAATAACTGTTCCCTCGTCAATTTTCTCAATAACTGTTCCCTCGTCGATTTTCTCAATAACTGTTCTCTCCTCCATTTCTCAATAACTGTTCCCTCGTCAATTTTCTCAATAACTGTTCTCTCGTCAATTTTCTCAATAACTGTTCCCTCGTCAATGTTCTCAATAACTGTTCTCTCGTCTATTTTCTCAATAACTGTTCTCTCGTCTATTTTCTCAATAACTGTTCGCTCGCCAATTTTCTCAATAACTGTTCCCTCGTCTATTTTATCAGTAACTGTTCCCTCGTCTATTTTATCAGTAACTGTCCTCTCGCCTATTTTCTCAATAACTGTCCTCTCGCCTATTTTCTTAATAACTGTTCTCTCATCAATTTTCTCAATAACTGTTCTCTCGTCAATTTTCTCAATAACTGTTCTCTTGTCAATTTTCTCAATAACTGTTCTCTCGTCTATTTTCTCAATGACGGTTCTCTCGTCTATTTTCTCAATAACTCTTCTCTCGTCAATTTTCTCAATCACTGTTCCCTCGACATTTTTCTCAATAACTGTTCCCTCGTCAATTTACTCAATAACTGTTCTCTCGTAAATTTTCTCAATAACTGTTCTCTCGTCTATTTTCTCAATGATGGTTCTCTCGTCTATTTTCTCAATAACTCTTCTCTCGTCTATTTTCTCAATAACTGTTTTCTCGCCAATTTTCTCTATGACTGTTCTCTCGTCAATTTTCTCAGTAACTGTTCTCTCGTCAATTTTCTCAATAACTGTTCTCGTGTCTAGTCAGTTATTTTGAAAAATATCCCCAATTGCACGATAAGCATTTTTAGCTGAACAATCATTTTAATAGCACGCTGAAGACATAATAACGCGCTGTTCACGCATGAATCTTTATAAACTAAAGAGTTGTATGAAAAGGAAAGAAAAGTTTTTGAAAGAGAATGATTTTTATATAAAAAGAAATAATAGTTACCTACATACCTTTCTATTATAGTCCCAACATGGCGCAGAATAATTCAAAGGTCGATTCCCTTTTGGCAGCTGAAATAATACATACCTTCTTATTAATGTACCAACAATTCGCAGAATAATTCAAAGGAGGATTCTCTTTTGGCAGCTGAAATTTTAATTCTGGATTTTCTGATCTGGGTAGTAGCTCTACGGAAATGGTCATACGTGTGTCTCCCTCTTCATCATAGACAACCAACATTTTTAATGGATTTATTAATTCCTTTCTAAATGTAAGACGGTGTGGAGAACAAAAAGGTAATGCGATAAAATAGAGATGCCTTTTTTGATTCGCTAAATTTTGGGCTTGAATAAAGTTAAAAGGATTTATATGTAGCGCACCTTCTTCGTCTTGAAAGTTGACTGGAAACCATCGGTAAACGAGGGAACCTGAATGGGAAGAAAAAATAATCATACGAAATGAATTTTCTAAACAATTTTGTGTTAGGCGCAGCTTTAAATCTTTAATTTTCACAGCACTGATATTGTTAGAAGAAAATTTGGCATAAATTTATCAGTAAAGCAAAGACACCCTATTGAATTTTATCCCGCTCGATGGCCAAAAAATGTCGAATATTATTCGGCTTGAAGGCCCAAAATGATGACTTTTATTACAATCACAAAGGCTAGTAATAAAGGTAAAGAACATCGTTAATTTGCCGGGACACAACTGTGGTCCTATACTTACTCAAGTAAATGAAGAACGGGAATAAAGAAATAGAAAGGGGAGACAAATGTGGTCATCTACTTACTCAAATAAATGAAAAACGGCAATAAACAAATAGAAAGGGAGACAAATGAAGAACGACTATAAGGAAATAGAAAGGGAAACAAATGTAGTAATCTACTTACTCAAGTAAATGAAGAAAGGCAATAAAGAAATAGAAAGGGGAGACAAATGTGGTCATCTACTTACTCAAGTAAATGAAAAATGGCAATAATGAAATAGAGAGGGAGACAAATGTGGTCATCTACTTACTCAAGTAAATGAAAAACGGCAATAAACAAATAGAAAGGGAGACAAATGAATAACGACTATAAGGAAATAGAAAGGGTGACAAATGTGGTCATCTACTTACTCAAGTAAATGAAGAACGGCAATAAAGAAATAGAAAGGGAGACAAATGTTGTAATCTACTTACTCAAGTAAANGCTCCAATACACAAATTCATCCGTTCCACTTTATAAAACACTGGGGGAATGAATTCTAATAACAGAAAAACTATGACGCTCCAATACACAAATTCATCCGTTCCACTTTATAAAACACTGGGTGAATGAATTCTTATAACAGAAAAACTGTGACGCTCCAATACACAAATTGATCCTTTACACTTTATAAAACACTGGGTGAATTAATTCTTATGAGAGAAAAACTATGACACTCCAATACACAAATTGATTCTTTACACTTTATAAAACACTGGGTGAATGAATTCTTATAACAGAAAAACTATGACGCTCCAATACACAAATTCATCCGTTCCACTTTATAAAACACTGGGTGAATTAATTCTTATGACAGAAAAGCTATGACCCTCCAATACAAAAATTCATCCGTTCCACTTTTAAAACACTGGGTGAATGAATTCTTATAACAGAAAAACTGTGACGCTCCAATGCACAAATTCATCCGTTCCACTTTATAAAACACTGGGTGAATTAATTCTTATGACAGAAAAGCTATGACGCTCCAATACACAAATTGATCCTTTACACTTTATAAAACACTGGGTGAATTAATTCTTATGAGAGAAAATCTATGACGCTCCAATAAATTCACAAATCTAATATGGATGGTCAGGCGAAATATGACGCTCCGAACTACACAAGTTGATATTTTACAAAAGCACTTTTTTCAATGTTATCAAGTTGGCAATCTCTCTCTAGCTTGTGTTTGCTAGTTAGAGCAAATACCGCATCAGCGATAGTGCGTGTGCCATATTTTAAATAAATAAATTTCCTAACACACCCAGTGTTGTGATTTTAAGGGAAACTTGGCTCCCTCTGCCAAATCTAACACACCTTAACAAAACTTGTTACAAAGTATCAGTAAAGCAGAGGCACCAGTTTTGCGATATTAAGGGAAACTTGGCTCCCTCTGCCAAATCTAACACACCTTAACAAAACTTGTTCCAAAGTATCAGTAAAGCGGAGGCACCAGTTTTGCGATATTAAGGGAAACTTGGCTCCCTCTGCCAAATCTAACAAAGCTAAACAAAACTTGTTCCAAAGTATCAGTGAAGCAAAGGCACCAGTTTTGCGATATTAAGGGAAACTTGGCTCCCTCTGCCAAATCTAACAAAACTTGTTCCAAAGTATCAGTAAAGCAGAGGCACCAGTTTTGCGATATTAAGGGAAACTTGGCTCCCTCTGCCAAATCTAACAAAGCTAAACAAAACTTCACCCAAAGTATCAGTGAAGCAAAGGCACTAGTGTTGTGAGATTAAGGGAAACTTGGCTCCCTCTGCCAAATCTAACAAAGCTAAACAAAACTTTATCCAAAGTATCAGTGAAGCAAAGGCACTAGTGTTGTGAGATTAAGGGAAACTTGGCTCCCTCTGTCAAATCTAACAAACCTAATCAAAACTTGTTCCAAAGTATCAGTGAAGCAAAGGCACCAGTTTTGCGATATTAAGGGATACTTGGCTCCCTCTGTCAAATCTAACAAACCTAAACAAAACTTGTTCCAATTATCAGTGAAGCAAAGGCACCAGTTTTGCGATATTAAGGGATACTTGACTCCCTCTGTCAAATCTAACAAACCTAAACAAAACTTGTTCCAATTATCAGTAAAGCAGAAGCACCAGTGTTGTGATATTAAGGGAAACATCGCAAAAAAAAAAAAAAAAAAAAAACAGCGAACCATCGAGGTTTGTTAATGGAAATAGCAGCTCTAATATCATATGCAATAAAGGAGGAAAAATGCTGAAATGATAAGCCAGTGTACATCTCTCGCATGACTGGAGGCACCCAGTCCATACCAAACTTACATAGGGAAGTACTGTGCGACGTCATCTCGAACATGAACATAAATAAGAAAAATCATACTGCCAGAGATGAGGACCGACAGCAATATAATGTCCTAGGATATTTCCACAGATGGGACACTATCAGGAGAAAGGGAGTGCATTAGATCCGAACGACTGAGACCAGCGCCTGTTTGAGATTTTCCCACTAAAATATTTTTAATTTTTGACAATTCTTCGCAACGAAAGTCGCAGTTTGTTTATGACATAGGTACAATAATTCAGAATTCAAAATTAATATCACGGAGCGACACGACCGTCCAGTGCGCCATCTCCGTGATAATGTCATACATTGATTTTCGAAGTTCTTCTGATTTTCTGAAAGTACTTCTTGTACATAATTATGTTTTTTAACAATTGATTTTAACAATTTACCAATTTTTGGAATATAATTATTCAAATACAATTTTCAAATATTTTTCAATTTTTACAATAATTTTTGTGGATTTGAATTTATTTCATTGATCAACAAATGTTCACTAAAATATTTTAAGCATTTACCTGTCTGGAATTCCTGTGCGTTATTTTCAATCATTACTACAGGTTCCATTACGCCATGAGCAGGGTCCATGACGAGATAACCAATTTGACCGTCCATTTCAAATTTAAAGATCACTGTAACACAAATAACAAAAGAACAGTTTGTAACAGAAATACTTGCCAATTGATAAGATAACAGAATAGAGAAGAAAGTGTGCGCCATAGAAATCTGATTATTTTAAAAATGATGCTACAGAATGCAATTTTTGGGGTATGATTTATTCAACACTATAGCTGTTCTGCCCGTGCTTCGCTACGATTCTCATATTGATATTTTTATTTTTCAAGAAGAATGGAATTTAGGGGGGGGGGGTATGGGTTTGCGTCGTGTGATTTTCAACCCTTAAAAAACCAAGATTTAAACGTTTCGCCAGGGGCCTTAAAGGCTTGGCCGTTCTGGCTATTTAGTCTCTCTTAACTATAATCATACCTTTGCAAAAAATGTCCTAAAATAAGTACTACACGGCCACCTAAAACTTTCGTGCTTTGAGTTGATATTTTGTCGCGACAACAGTGCCTAGAAATAAGTTTTTATGATCCCAAATAAGTAATGTAATAAAAAAGATGTTTGTTCCGCCCACTTTGACCGCAGGGATTAAGCCTTCTTAGACCAAACCTAACCAGCTGTTTTGAAAATTTTGTTGTACAGTAGTACAACAGTTTTGTAGGTACAACCATCTTGTTAGAACACTATTTTTTACTAAATTACTTATTTGGGATCATAAGAATGTCGTGAATTGCTCAATAGCAATAAAATCGTTTAAAAATTTCAATAATATGAACAGTTCTCGAGATAGTTGCGGGTCTAATTTAAAAATTTAAGCAAAATTTGGAATTAAATCTTTTTATATATATACTAGGTGTGTCCGAGCTACGCTTCGCTCCGCCCAATTATTTTTACATTTGCTTTTAAAAAAAGGCTTGTCCCGTAAAAAATCTAAAATACCCGAGCTAAACGAATACCTGCTAAATGATTATGTTCAAATTCTTCATTATTGAATAACGTATAGAATTGGCGCTCTAGAAACGCATTGGGTGCATCAGCATATACAGTGGCCATATATACATTGTCAGTGTACTGAGGATACTTGTCGATAAATTTATTGATTACTTTCAATGTCATACCGACTACTCCATTGTCTTTATTGAAATACGGCGTGGAATTATAGTAGTATTCTCGGAAATTGTCATACGAAAATCGTTTTACTGGAATTGTATTTTTCCTCCTGACTTCTTGAATTCTTCTATAATATCTGCAAGAAGTGAATGTTCCCCTTTAAAAAAAACATGTAATTCAAGGGGGGGGGATACTTTGAGAAAATATTTGAGGGTGGGGAGGGCGGTTGAGATCAACTTGGAAAATACGAGTAAGTACTAAATAGGCATACAACACGATAACTAGTAAGTGACCTATTAGAGAACAAGTAATGAGAGTTACAAGCATAAATTTAGCGCCTCAAAGTTCGAATTTAACAAAACTATTTGATCAGATCGATTCAGATTGAATAATCATTTACATTTTCCAGACTTGGAGGGGGGGCGTTTCACCCATTGCCCCCCCCCCTCTGTATCCGCCAGTGGTAATTCTTTCAACTTGGGTTGGACTTTCGATATAAAATATCGATATTTTGTGTTTTCAATAATATCGATTTTTTCTTTCCTTATCGGATATCGATAAAACAAAAATATCGATAAATCAGAAAATCTGACAATATAAAATAGAGATATTTTATGTATTCAATAATATCAATATTTTCTTTCGATATCTGTTTTTGATTTTTTTTTTGATAAAAATTATTTAAAAAAGAGGTCTGTGGTAGTTACTGATAAACCATGGCATGAAAATAAAAATAATAAAATGACAGTGTATTTTTGTTTATTTTTCGTATCTTTAAGGAGTAAAAATGACTCCTCATAAGAGTGATGTGTGGAACTATTTCAAACAAATTGATGGAAAAACAGCTGAATGCAAACTATATCAGAGAATATTAAAAACATCAGGTAACACATACAACTTGAAGATGAAGGCTTACATTAATGTATGATTGGGGCCAAGTTTATTGTTGCTGCTGGTGTATCCCACATTTAAATTTATTATTGCACGTTCTTCTGTCTCAATTCGCTCAAAGATGACTTTACACTTGGCCATTTTGTAAAGAGACAGTATTTTACAATTGCCCTTAGATTTGGCACTACACAGGATGGTCAATTTTCCAATAGATTTAATTTCAATGAAGATTACAAAGTACAAGTATTTTTCTCACTGAAAATCTTGACGCTATTATATGTATACTAGCTGTGTTGCCCGTGCTTCGCTACGATTCTTATATTGCTAGTTTTGTTTTTCAGGGACAATGGAAATTTGGGGGGGGGGGGGTATTGTTTTGTGTCCAGCCTNTTGGGGGGAGGGTATTGGTTTGTGTCCAGCCTGTATATTGCAACCTTTAAAATCCAACATTTAAACGTTTTGCCTGGCGCTTTACAGGCACGGCCATTCTGACTATTAGTATTTTCTAAATTTTATTTTACCCGTTCCCGGTTTCGAACCGGTAACTCTGGAAAGGCTGGCCATATTTTTGCAGAAAATGTCCTAAAATAAGGACAAAAGTGTCACCTAAAACTTTCTCGCTTTGAGTTGATATGTTGTCGCGACAAATTTTAAGATATCGGACCGTGACTGTCCTATTTTGGTGAATAAACTATAAATTTGGCCGTAACACGAAAACGACTCGACATATTTTAGTTCTGATAATTTTCCTGGGGTCGTAGATCATGATTTTGGGGGGGTCAATTGCCATCTAATTTTCGCTAGCTGCTACCGTTTGGGCTGTGGTATTGTAACAGACAACCCCTCATAGGTACACACAAATTTCTGATTTATATATTAAGATATCCCCAGGGTCGTATCCAGGTCAGGGTTTGAAAGGGTTCCCCCCCCCCCCCCCCGAAATTTTTTAAAAGGTTTTGATTTTTCCTATAATCCCTGTACAGAGTGTTCAAAAAGTCCCGGGACGGATTTTTTTTATTTTTAACTGCTAAAGATAGAAACTTCAAATTTTGTATCTAGTTCTAGCACAAATTATTCTATTTTTTGGCGTAACTCTCTCTGTAGCAATTCAAGGAAAATTGCGATTTACTGTAGCTAGTGTACACTAGCATAATTCGGGGCGCGGCACCTGTTTGTAACTTATCCGCGTACCCCTCTTTTTAGTGTAGCTTGCCTACGTATCTTTTGATATTAGGTCTTTATATTTAAAAGGTGTCAAATTTACTTTCGTATAATATGTTGTGATTCTAAATAGTTTATGTATCTCACTGTTGATAGGGAGACCACAGCGAGAAACATGTAGTAATAGTCCCTATTGTTTTAATTATGTGTCTCTATGAAGGAAATAAATGGTATGGAAAACCGTACTAGACTTTCTCTTCCTTAATCATTCCATCAGACTACCACCGAATGCAGATGTTGTTCTTCTAAAGTTTTAAGTTTTTTAGTTATATATTTTAGTTATTGTATATTTCTATTTTCTGTTGATGTTGACCATTCTTTTAAAAAGATTTTGCAGCCCTCG
>CM022876.1:4344618-4356534 GCA_012654025.1 Pachypsylla venusta | reverse complement strand
TTTTTTTTTTTTTTGACGATGAAAACATATAAATTTTTTGGACTTCCTGGCTACAAGCAATTTCAAACTTTCAAAATGACCTAAAATATTGAAAACTAGCAGTTGTGCCCCGTGCTTCGCCACTGTGAAAATTTGTAGAATTTGACTGAAAAATTAGCTTTACCTCGAAAACGATTTATCATATTTCTGATAATTTATTTGATGTCCAGAATTCTGCGCCCATTTCACTTGGCGCATTAGAATCATGGCCGCTCCCGTGCTAACATTATTCAATGATTCCATACAAAATATTCCGCAAACGGCTCGACATTTTTTTTTTTTAAAAAAAAAAATTTGATTTAACATCTATTGATCATTCGTGACGGGGGTTTTACCCTCCATTCGCTGGAAACTATCAAACCAGCTACCCACATTGACCTCACCCAGCATGGGTTTGGCCCCAAAAAATTGCCAGTATCACGAACCCACGTGAACACCCACAGGGTGCAACCTCGCTGGACGTTGCTTAACTTCAATGATCGAACGAGAACTGGTGTATCCAACCTGCATAGACCCTGGTTTAATGCTGATAATATTTCTGGGGTCTCATTCTATATTTTTTTTTTTTCTTTTTGAGCGGGCGGTCGTTTCCCATAATTTTTTGATATCCCTCCCGTTTTGGATAAACAATCAGTGGTCCCCATACAAAAATCGGAAAATCGTCCGTAATTCGAAAACGGTTGGACAGTTTTGAATTCTGATTATATTTTTGAGATCTTGGCCAATGTTTTTTTTATGGAAGGGTCTATTCCTATCAATTTTTGATATCTTTTACTTAGACAATTAATATTTTCTAAATGTCATACAAAAATCGCAAATCGGCAGTAAATGGCCGGACATTTTTTATTTATTTATTATTCTGTTAATATTCCTGAGGTCTCAGACTATAGATAAGGGTCTATGGCCATTCATTTTCCGATATCTCTTACAGACGAATATGTGATGATCTGATGATGCCCGCCTGTCATCATCATATATTCGTCATCATCACGCGCTGAGGGGCAACCTACAACGTAGTTTTAGGGCCCCTCCGTGTGCTATGGAAAAGATCTACATGGGTGCTGTCGTCCCCAAGGTCCTTTATGCGTGTGGACTTTGGGGGCACCGAATAGGGCACAGCCATGTGAAGAAGACGTTGCTGACTCTCGAGCGCTATTGCAATTTAGGCATTACGGCCGCTGGCATGTTTACTAGCGGCCCGGCTTTGCAGGTGCTTGTGGGAAGGTCGCCCCTTGACCTGGTTGCGAGTGAATGGCATGTTAGAGAACTTTTGAAGAGTGGCATGGCTGAGAGTGCTACGCACCTCGGCAATGAGTACACGTTAGATAGTGGCCCCGAAGGGCGCTCCGGGAAGCTACTATTGAAGAATGGCAGAGGCGCTGGGAACAAGAATCCCGCGGTAGGTCGACGTTCGCTTCTTTCCGATATTTCGGCGAGATTGGGGGTGTCGATACGGCGTGAGCGGGGGCTTGCAGCGGTTCTGACGTCGCATGGAGATTATCGTCCTGAAGAACTATTCTGGTTCGGGGATGATGATGAAAGAGAAAATGCGGCGCTCTGTCAGGAGTGCGGCAGTCTGGATTATGTGAGGCATCGAATATTCGACTGTCCGCTATATGAGGACGCCAGAATCGTCCTCAGGGAAGAATTCCTCAGACTGGACCCAGCCAACACCTGGCCGCCGGAGTTGGAGAAACTGGGACTTTCTACTGGGGTCCATATGACGCTGAGTAGGTTCGCTCCACCACTGTCCTGGGGAGCGTAGTAGTGTGTAGTGTGAAAGAAACTATAAGAGTGTAGCAAAGTGGTGGAGCTAGGTCAGTGCAAGCTGGCCGAATCCACCTGCTGAGCAAGTTTCCATCCCGCTGGGATGGATAGGGACACGTTGTGTCAACCCACACGAGGGGTTTCGGGGGGCATCAGGCGCCCCCAGTAGACCAAATGATGAAGATTAAGTGTTGTAGGCTTAAGGTCCCTGAAATATGGGACCAGGTACGGTCCGCAAGGATACAAGGCAACACCACTGTAAAATCGACACGCTTCAGTGTAACTGATCTCTTACCGTTTTGGCTAAACAGTGATACCCATAAAGAAAAATGGAAAATCAGCTGTAACTCGAAAACGGTTTTGAATTCTGATAATATTTCTGAAGTCTTAACCAATGGGGTTTTGGGGAGAAGGTCATTCCAAGCAATTTTTTGTTAGCTCTTAGCGTTTTAGAATTTTCTTAGTTCCATACAAAAATTAATTCCAAACAAATTTCCGACCTCACGAGGGATCAAACCCTAGTCTACTGCGGGCAATACTAGTGTGATGACCACTACTACTAGGGATGGGCTAGTCATTCACGAGTCGAGTCATGAGTCGACTCACTCACGAGTCGAGTCATGAGTCGATCACTCACGAGTCGAATTATCTTTTTGAAATGAGTCGACTCTTCAAAGAGTCGACTTACGAGTAGATTTTTTGTTGACTGACAAAGATAATAAAGGGAGAAATATTTTTCCGGGTGTTTGTTGTTTACTGAAGGAAAATGTTCTTTTATTCTGGTGACGATTGATTGTGATGTCTTTTTAATGTATTCGCCGAAGTTGGGGACGTTTATTTGGCAGATCCCCCTTTTGTCATTTGGTTTTATCATGCTTTTCTTATCGAATAAGGCGTTTTTGAAAATTGTCACACGAAATGAGTCGAGATCGAGAGTCGACTCATTGGTCGACTCATATTTGTGAGTCGAGTCGAGTCATGACGACTCACGTAGGTGAGTCGAAAATCCCATCCCTAACTGCTACACTGTTGTGTTCACAAAAACATTTGAAGCAAAATTACCTCTGACGATGTCCCTTGCATTGCTTTCCATAATTACAACAGGATCCGTTAGGCCATGAGCAGGATCCATGATGATATATCCAATATCATTATACAACCCAAACTTAAAGATTCCTATAACAGAAGACATGAAAATATATTGCTTTCCATCATTACAACCGGTTCTATGATACCATGAGCAGGGTCCATGATGACATATCCAATATCATTATACAACTCAAACTTAAAGATTCCTATAACAGAAGACATGAAAATATATTGCTTTCCATCATTACAACCGGTTCTATGATACCATGAGCAGGGTCCATGATGACATATCCAATATCATTATACAACTCAAACTTAAAGATTCCTATAACAGAAGACATGAAAATATATTGCTTTCCATCATNGTAATTTTTCGTTATCTCTTTTAGTTTGCCCAGAAAAAAATTGCAAAAAGACCAACTAAATAGCGTCATTTTTGGGGGTACCTTGCTCCCACTTGAACTTTATTTTTTCTTTTCTTTCCGATTACGCACCTACATACTAAAAGGGATCTGTGTGCCAAGTTTCCAGGTTTAGCCATTGTGGAGCTACGTTGATTATCAGTCAGTCAGTTAGTCAGTATACCAACTGGTCTTTGCGTTTTATAAGTATAGAAGATATATTCAAAAAAAGTCACTCCACATATTTTTCTCGTGGCTGTGGAGAGACCTGAAAAGTGCACTTTGTGACGTGAAGTAATATATCACTTGTGCAACGCTCATTGTATTTGACATGGCGGGCGGAGCGCTGCCGCGCCCCTCAATACCTATATAGGTATATATATCGGGTGTTCCAAAAGTCCGAGACCACCTGAATATCTTTTGAACGGCTTTATGTGGAGTTTTGAAATTTTGCATGGTATTATATCCCAAATTAAACCACCTGATGGTGTGACCAATTATTTAGGGGCAGGTCCCATGTGGCCCCCAGGGGGCCCAACTTTTGTTTTTCAAAAACGAATCCCCATCTTGTGACACATTTCCAGAAAGACAATAGAATTAAAAGTACTTTGCAAAAAAAATTACCTATATCAATAGTTCATCTATATCATGAGTATATAATTAGTGAAATAGAAAGTCTTACCTGCCAAATGATTCCTAAAAAATAGTTCATATATATCATGAGTATATAATTGGTGAAATAGAAAGTCTTACCTGCAAATGATTCCTAACAAATAGTTCATATATATCATGAGTATATAATTGGTGAAATAGAAAGTCTTACCTGCCAAATGATTCCTAACAAATAGTTCATATATATCATGAGTATATAATTGGTGAAATAGAAAGTCTTACCTGCCAAATGATTCCTAACAAATAGTTCATCTATATCATGAGTATATAATTGGTGAATTAGAAAGTCTTACCTGCCAAATGATTCCTAACAAATAGATCATCTATATCTTGAGTATATAATTGGTGAATTAGAAAGTCTTCGTTTGCGTTGGCATACACACTTGCCATATAAACATTGGCACTAAACTGAGGATAGGCTATCAAGAAGTGTTTGAGTACTTTGACTGTGAGGCCGACTACACCATCGTCATGTGTAAATTTAACACTATGGTTTTCGTAGAAGTGCTTGAAGAAAGAATATGGGATATCATCTGAGGGTACTTTAGCTCTTCTTCTGATCTCATGAAATCTTTTATAAAATCTAGAGGAACATGTAATGCTATTATTAGTAACTAGCTGAGTACCCGCTCTTTGTTTCGAGAAGATGAGAGAAAAAATGATAATAAATCTGACTCTTCATTAATAATAATCGACGTACAACCGTTTAAATGCGATCAGAACATACACATAGATTACATATTACATACACGTTTGTTAACCTAAATGTAGAACATGGGGAGTAGTAACTGGTTGTTAAGCTGTGTAGAACGTGTTGGAAGTAGCATTAGGTTAGGTCTGCGCAAGGTTAGGCTGGGTCTGCAGACTTCAACACGCATTTTATTTTTTTTGGAACCTAACACATTACTACTCCCAACACGTTCTACCCAACAAACTTGGTATTCAATTCTATTAAATTTTATCGGCACTAACCGCTTTTGTACATAATTTTATTTAAATCAAACTAAAATTTGAATTTCCATACAAAAATTGGAAAATCGGCCTAAACTTGAAAACGGTTGGAGGTCTTTGAACTTGTGTTATTTTTTCTGGGCTCCCAGCCTTTTTTTTTGGGTGGGGGGGAGGGGTCCATTTATATCAAATGTTCTATATCTCTTACCGTTTCTAATAGTATTCTATGATTTTCCATACAAAAATCCCGGTTGACCCGGTTGTAGAGTTCTGAATTCTGATAATTTTACTGGGGTCCTGGTCTATGTTTTTTTGGACGGGGGTGCCTTCATTTTTTTATATATTCTACCGTTTCAGATAGTATTCTATGATTTCCATTACAAAAGTAGCAATTGTATTAAATGGATGATTTTGAACATCATAAAGAATATATCTGATTTCTTTGATAATAAAAGAGAGAGAGATGTCTGGTCCACATAAACTAACCTGGTCATACTAGCAATTGTATTAAAAGGATGAAATTGAAGAACATCATAAAGAATGTGTCTGATTTCTTTGATAATAAAAGAGAGAGATGTCTCGTCCACATAAACTAACCTGGTCATACTAGCAATTGTATTAAGAGGATGAAATTTAAGAACATCATAAATAATGTGTCTGATTTCTTTGATAATAAAAGAGAGGGATGTCTCGTCCACATAAACTAACCTGGTCATACTAGCAATTGTATTAAAAGGATGAAATTTAAGAACATCATAAAGAATTTGTCTGATTTCTTTGATAATAAAAGAGAAAGATATGTCTCGTCCACATTAACTAACCTGGTCATACTAGCAATTGTATTAAAAGGATGAAATTGAAGAACATCATAAAGAATGTATCTGATTTCTTTGATAATAAAAGTGAGGGATGTCTCGTCCACATAAACTAACCTGGTCATACTAGCAATTGTATTAAAAGGATGAAATTTAAGAACATCATAAAGAATGTGTCTGATTTCTTTGATAATAAAAGAGAGAGATGTCTCGTCCACATATGCAGCTGGTATTGTATCAGTTGCAAAAGCAGTTTCATTACAATTAATTACATTTTTAGATGGAAGTTTTAGCCAATCCATGCTATCAAATGGGCAACCGAATATCCGATTTCCCAAACCTGAAAACAGAAAAATCAAGAAAGAAACTAATGATTGATCTAGATGTTTATTATGTCACAATGTTTGTGAGCATCATTGCATTACGAGGTATTATATCATTTACGAATGCAGTTTCATTGTAATTAATTACATTTTTAGATGGAAGTTTTAGCCAATCCATGCTATCAAATGGGCAACCGAATATTCCGATTTCCCAAATCTGAAAACAGAAAAATCAAGAAAGAGAAGTACGGCCTTGTTTGTGAGCATCATAGCATTACAAAGTATTCTCAAAAGTCACTCCAATATTTATCACTAAGACTAATCTACACTTTAACAGGTTTACATTATAATACTACCACTTGACCCTATCACCATAGCTCCTCAATTGCCCTCAAGAGGCTGAGTTACCCCCAAACACAACGAGACCAAGTGGAAAATTTGAAAAAAAAAAAAAAAACCTATCAAAATTTCGACCAATCCAGGAATTGAAACCGGAACCTACCTGGTGCAAGCCGAGTGTGATGCGCACTTTGCCACGGAGATGTCAGATGTATGAATTGAATTATAGGCAAAGAAAATTGTCTGTCTAATATTTGATGAATTTAAAATTGTTTTTTTAAAAAAAACTTACCACAACAGATCTCCCCGGTTTCATGGATACAAGGCCGTGACCAGGGGGGTCAATGGGGTACAGACCCCCCTCCCCCGAAATATGATTTTTTTTTTATGCATGACCTACGTAATATTGTAAGGTGCAACACATCATTATCGTCAACAACAAAAACAACAACATCGTTAACAGTGTATGAAAATACAATGCTGCAGTGAGCAAACATAATGAAAACAACAACATCATCATCACCACCAACAATAATAACGACAACAGGTACAAAACTTGTATTCAATATAAGGAAAATTAAGCACAAAATATTGATCAACTTGTAAATAAAATAAATGATGCTGTTCTTTATGATGTCACAACTTTGGTGCTCACTGCAGCATTGTAGGATTTTCCCAATATCAATCATTATCCAATTAATTTGAATTTTTCTATTTTACCTACAATGCTGGCACCGCCTTGGAATAATGCTGTTTCTTTGTGTTATGATGTCACAACTTTGGTGCTCACTGCAGCATTGTAGGATTTTCCCAATATCAATCATTATCCAATCCCTTTGAATTTTTCTAGCCTTGGAATAATGCTGTTTCTTTGTGTTATTATGTCACAACTTTGGTGCTCACTGCAGCATTGTAGGATTTTCCCAATATCAATCTTTATCCAATTTCTTTGAATTTTTCTATTTTACCTACAATGCTGGCACCGCTTTGGAATAATGCTGTTTCTTTGTGTTATTATGTCACAACTTTGGTGCTCACTGCAGCATTGTAGGATTTTCCCAATATCAATCATTATCCAATTACTTTGAATTTTTCTATTTTACCTACAATGCTGGCACCGCCTTGGAATAATGCTGTTTCTCTGTGTTATTATGTCACAACTTTGGTGCTCACTGCAGCATTGTAGGATTTTCCCAATATCAATCATTATCCAATTCCTTTGTATTTACAATATATAACTACAATGCTGGCACCGGATCGCTATACCCATTTATTTTTTTAGCTACGCATTATCCTCGCGAGAATGAGTGGGCCCCGAAAACATCCAAACATCACAGACAAATATTTGCCCCTGCCAGGATGCGAACCCGGGTCTCCCGAGTGCAAGACTAGTGCGAGACCAATGAGCGATCTGAGATGGTATATCTATAATTATCCAAGTACCTACCTTCCAAATTTCAGCCTGTTGTAAGATGTTTGGGACAAAAACACTGATCGACGATTTGGTTGAAAAGGGATTTGTTTTCGACAGTTCGGTTCTCGCGAGATATAAAACGTCTAGAGAGAAGGCTCTCGCTAGGTTTATCTCTGGTGGGATCTCGAGTCCTGCTTTCTACCGCGAAGACAGGAAAATTTATAACTTTAAAAACAGGTCCAATATTATAAGACTGACGATCCACGGTTTCCACCACAGATTATGTACCACTGAAAGGTATCACGATCTCTCGCCGAACTGTATTTGCAGATTTTGCGGAGGTTCTACATCAAGCAGATACCATATTTTTGAGTGCGACCTTTGTGACGATGAGGAAATATCAGCCATTCTCAGCAATTTGTTTTAGAAGTACGTCATTATATTTTCATTCATATTTGTTCCTTATATTACCTTCATTATACATATCTTGGTTTAATTTTTGTTAATTGTTTAAGAAAATATCGTTATTTATCTCATTGTCTATAGGCCACAAAGCTGAGGGGCCAGAAACATCCAAACAACAGTGACCAATTTCTCCGGCTAGGATTTGAATTCGGGTCTCCCAATTTCAGGAATAATTCAGTGATCACTGAGCCATGCGAGTTTATCTCCGATACTTTACAATTTACCAGTTTCTGACATGAAATAAGTGGGCTGTTAGACAGAAGATCACACAGAAAATGTAGCTGACGAGCAAACTCACGATGAACTAAATGTAAACATTAACAGTTTCTGAGATAAAATAGGAACTTACAGTTTTCAATGTGGACTGTTAGACAGAAGATCACACAGAAAATGGAACTGTTGAGCAAACTCATGATGAACTAAATGTAAACATTAACAGTTTCTGAGATAAAATGGGAACTTACAGTTTTCAATGTGGACTGTTAGACAGAAGATCACACAGAAAATGGAGCTGACGAACAAACTCATGATGAACTAAATGTAAACATTATCAGTTTCTGAGATAAAATAGGAACTTACAGTTTTCAATGTGGACTGTTAGATAGAAGATCACACAGAAAATGGAGCTGACGAGCAAACTCATGATGAACTATATGTAGACATTAACAGTTTTTGAGATAAAATAGGAACTTACAGTTTTCAATGTGGACTGTTAGACAAACAGTTTCTGAGATAAAATAGGAACTTACAGTTTTCAATGTGGACTATTAGACAGAAGATCACACAGAAAATGGAGCTGACGAGCAAACTCATGATGAACAAATGTAGACTTTAAAAACTAAGAATGAATTTCAAAATTTTTTGATCATTTGAACTCTACCGAACCGTTTTTATGTTGGTAGAAATGTCGTGACTAGAAATTATTAAGCAACCTGTGATGAACGGAAGCTAAAAAAACTAGATCACTGGAACAGACAACATGAAAAAACATTGCAATAAATTTCCCCCACGAAGTGTTAAGTAACTCTGAGCACTAAAGTCAAAGCAGTGCCCGCCAGAACGACATATCTTTCTTCTCCTAATTTCAACCTCCCTTTTTAACTCTCTCTAGGGATATTTTCTTTCGATATTTATATCAATTACGCCTTTGTACTGAAGGCGTAATTTCTTCCAATCTTCGTACTGAAGGCGGAATTTCTTCCAATCTTCGTACTGAAGGCGTAATTTCTTCCAATCTTCGTACTGAAGGCGTAATTTCTTCCAAACTTCGTACTGAAGGCGTAATTTCTTCCAAACTTCGTACTGAAGGCGTAATTTCTTCCAAACTTCGTACTGAGGCGTAATTTCTTCCAATCTTCGTACTGAAGCGTAATTTCTTCCAAACTTCGTACTGAAGGCGTAACTTCTTCCAATCTTCGTACTGAAGGCGTAATTTCTTCCATATGACTTGCTAACTTTCCATGAGGAAAAGTAAATCATACTTGAGATTGTAAGAAGTTAATTGAGGGTGACATCCTCACGGGCCGAGTCCACCTGAGCTGATGGTGTAAAATAACGCAGAAATCAACTCTGTAATATCATTATTGCAGTGATTGTCATGGTTCTGGGGGCCCATGTAAATTATCAGCCTCCAAGAACGGATGTATGATGACAATTAAAAACACAAGCAGTATACTACATTACTACAACTTATGTAGAGCTGCTGTCTCATACATCTGTGGCTACCATCGGATATGATGATGCCACTATTGAATGAATGAATTGAATTTATATCGATACCAGGGATTAAATAATATCGGTTATCGGAAGAAAAATGTCAATATCGATATCGAATCAGAATGTCATAGGAAGGGTCCTAGAGCATATCAGATCCTTTGTGTTGTATAAAGTGGATTGACACTTCCTCCTCTATTTTCTTCTTTTTATTAGAGTTCTTCTCTGCAGAGATTAGATTCTCTTTTTGCTGCAGAGATTATATTCATATTGAGAACGGTTTTTATTATTTTACATTCCATTTGCTGGTTTTTAAATAATCATAATCCGTAAAATAAGCTAGCAAAATTTAAATTAAGCTTCAATTCTCACATCATAATTTTTTAAACTGGAATCCGAATCGATATCTCTCGATTTTGCCGATATCGATGTTTCCTTTGCGATAATATCCCGATATCGATACCGGTAAAAATATCGATATCGGATATCACATAAGGACCAATATCGCAACAAGCCTAGATACAATACGGTAGACCAAGATGGTTGGGGCGAGAGGGAGAAGGAGAAGGAGAGGGGGAGGATGGGGCCCTATGCAGATGGATTCAGGAAAGAATTTCCGATCCGACCCCTTAGTAAAAGAAGAAGAAGATGCAAAAGGCCATGTCTTCTAGTGTCGGCTACATGATTATCTATTATCCTGACGCTTTATTCACATCAAATTTATATTCAAGTAAAAATTGGTGAGAATTTGGTATCAGAAAATAATGCCATGTTTTTGTTAGTTGAAGTTCATTAGTGAATTTGGTGCATGTGTGCAAAACAATAGTTTTTGTTTTTCCCCACAGCTGGGTGGTTTCAACTCTTCCAAAAAGTTGATCTATGTGTTGTGTGTTTATTACATGCAATACTATTGACTAGCTGTTTGCCGTCAGGGGCGGAACCACGAGGGAGAGTTCTTCTCAAGGCCGTACCCAAGGGATCCAGCCCCCCCCCCGAAATTTCAATCGTTTTTTTTTATGANTTTTTTTTTTTTTTTTTTTTTTTTTTTTTTTATGAAAATACTCTATTTTGCACATGACTTATAATATAGGTTGATTTTTTTGCTACTTGTTTTTTAGCGTTTATATTTGTGACAGTTCGCGCGTGATTCTTGACATGTGTCAGAGTAAAAATTCTCAGTTTGGTTTACCATTTTACCATGAATAGACAAAAGCCTGAACAACGTTTGCAAATTATGGAAATTTATTATCAAAATTCGTGCTCTGTAAAAAATGTGTTTCGCAAGCTATGTCCATTTTATGGTCGTCATTCCCACCGAGCAGGCTATTTAGCTCATTGAGACCAAATTTCGTACCGGTTTCACTTTATTGGACATCAATCCACCAAATCGAATCCATAGAGTGCGTACCGAAGGGAATATTGTTGCTGTAGCCGCTAGTGTTGATGAAGATCGCGATATGTCCATCCGGCGTCGATCGGAGCAATTGGGTTTCTGTTATTCGACCACCTGGAGGTTCTGACTCTTTTTTTTGCCTAAGATGCAAGAATTGGAATTGGACGAATGTGGTTCCAGGAGGGTGCCACATGTCACACTGCACGCGAAACCATGCATCAATTGAGAGGCGAATTTAGTGAGCAGTTAATCTCACGTTTTGGTCCTGACTGGACCAAAACTTTGGGTAGCAATCAATATCGTGTGATTTGACCCCATTAGGCCGGCCATACACGCACCGATAAGTCTGTCGTGTATGGCAGGATCTGCAAAGATTTTGTCTCCGATTTTCAGATCTGTGCAGATATCGAAATCTATTGATCCTGCCATACACGACAGACTTGTCTGCGCAGATAAGTCTGTACAGACAAGTCTGCACAGGCTTATCGGTGCGTGTATGGCCGGCCTTAGACTATTTTTTGGTTGACTATGTTAA
>CM022876.1:4309102-4324169 GCA_012654025.1 Pachypsylla venusta | reverse complement strand
TTGTATCAAATTTCAGCTTTCTCGCTCATCCCGAAGTGGTACTTCTCAATTCCGATTTTTTGATGGTGAAAACCGTCCATAAATCGGATAGAAACCGGAAATTTTCAAATTTAATATTTTTTATGGGGTCCTTATAAACTATTTTTTGGGGGGGGGGTCTATTCTCGGTCATTTTTCGTTATCTCCTTTAGTTTGCCCAGAAAAAATTGCAAAAAGACCCGCTAAATAGCGTCATTTTTGGCGGTAACTTGCTCCCAGTTAAACTTTATTTTTTTCCTTTCTTATTACACACCTACATACTAAAAGGAACCTGCGTGCCAAGTTTCAAGTCTCTACGTTTAGCCATCGTGGAGCTACGTTGACTATCAGTCAGTCAATCAGTCAGTACGTCAGTATATTAACTGGGCTTTGCGTTTTATATGTACAGATTAGTTTATAAATAAACTATGTATAATTTAGTTTATAAATAAACTATTTATAAATTATTAGTTTATGAATAAACTGTATAATATCAATAATCATGCTATTTGAATGCAGTTATTAAAAAGGAAAGGGGATAATAATAATTGTACATTAATATTAATACATTAATAATTGTATATTCATATTAAAGTTTTGAAAAAAGTTTTGCGTCCTTAACGAAATTAATACATTTAAGAACAGAGTTTTGGTCATGTTGCAATATTTGATCTAGCGAGTGTTCCAATTTCCACTTATATTGTGTCTGTTATTATCTGGTAAATATCATACGTCCATTATAAATTTTGTATATAATCGATACATTATTCCTATGGAGACAGTTGTCCAAATGAAAGTATTATTGAAAACGAACAAGGTAGGTGTTTATAGTGTCTCGACAGATTCATCATGAGGTATCCATATGACGTCAGAGTTAACATAAAATAAGAAAATTGGTAGCAGATTGACGGTGATCCAAAATGCAAATAGTTAGTAACATAAAAAAACCTTTGCTTAGGACATGTTTTTTTGAATGGGGATTGATTTCAAACGGAAGCCAGCGTCTATGGCACGTTTAAGACACAAGTTCCCGTTAGATCACTGAAGTTAAGCAACGTCCAGCGAGGTTGTACCATGTGAGTGTTCACGTGGATTCGCGGCCTCGTGATGCTGGCTATTTTTCCGGCCCAACCCAGGCTGGGTGAGTTCAATGTGGGTAACTGGTCTGCAAGTTTCCAGCGAATGGAGGGTGAACCCCGGGCTTTTCAGGCGGGCTGAACACCGATTTAGAATTTCACTTTTAAATTGTGAAAAAAAGGCCTATCTGTTTGAGATAGGTAGAAGACCAATTTTGGATGCTTTTACCTTTGACAATGGCTCACTGTCTTTTCTAACCATGTGGATTTTTCGGGCGGTTGCGTATCTTGGACGTTGGGAACTTTATTATGATCATATTTTGCTAAGCCTAGTTTTATTGTATGAGGGAATCGTAGTTTTCATTGTAATGTGTCAGAGTTACCCTCTAAACACACCAAATAATTAAAATCAAATAGAAAATCGACTAAAATGCTATTAAATAATACGCCTAACGCCTTATATGGCACGTCGTAATTGTTTACAGATTTTGATGAAATTTGGTACGTAAATCACGCTTGGGGTGTGTGCGCCGAAACTTTTCCTCATTGTCAGTAACATATCGAGGGTTCCAAACTAAAATTTTAGACCCAAAATTGGACCCACATACCAAATTTCATCAAAAATCAGTCAACGCTAAGTGACATCCACGGTCCGCGAGCAGATTTTTTTTTAAATATCAAATTTTGAGGGGGGTATTTTTTTTTATATATATAAATTTTTGGATTCTACGTACCTTGAAACGTAAAAAATCAAATTTTGAGGGAGGGGGGTATTTTTTCGTTTCCAAAGGTTAATTATTGAAAATAATAAATCAAAATGCGATAACAGTGACGTCACTATTTACTCCGGAAGAGCATACCTTGTGTTCTTTAGGTATCATGTCTCTCAATAATAATTTCAATCAGACAACATCATTCTTCTATTCTTAACCTCGCTCCACTAGCACGTCATGATTTTCTGAGTGTTCCCATTTTGTCTATGATACAAAAAAAAAATCTACGTTGAATTTTGACATCCGTGACGACAAAAGAATCGTTCGCTGATTCAGTGGCATGTGTAATTAAATGGAGATGTTCCCACTACACGTTTTTAGAAGATGAATTATGATTTTTTTTTTTTTGCAAGAGTGCAAAAACAACCTTCCGTCAGTTTTTGGGGTCCCCAGCGGCCCAATATTGTGTTTTTTTGGAAGAATGATTTTTATCTTTTTAGCGGTTTGTTGTAGAAACGTAAAATTTTGATATGTTATGGCTGGTGTTAAGGGCTTTTCGATTTTGAAAAATTTGGGAGCCCTGGCACTACCGGGGGCGCAATATGGTGTTTTATAGAAATGATTTTTATCTTTTTAGCGGTTTGTTGTAGAAACGTAAAATTTTGATATCTTATGGCTGGTGTTAAGGGCTAAAATATTGGGCCTCCCCCCCGGGAGTCCCAATATTTCTTTTGAAAATGATTTTTTTAAATTTCCAAAGAGAAGATTCTTTTTTTGGGCGTGACAATTCCAAACATAACACTCTTTTTTGGGTGTGAGAATTTCCAATTTATAGTCGACAGATAATGTTCCTAATGGGAACACTCAAATTTATATGTATATGCCAACGACAGAAAAAAAAGACAGTCGCGAAGAGCTAGTGGTAACAAGAAGTTATTATGCGCAATGTTTAATATCTATGATGATGCGCATGCGCATGAGAATGTCCATGCGCATATCCGTACGCTGGCGGTAGTCTCATAGGTAACCGATTATACAATGTATTACTACTATCGGGTTGGTGGGCCTTATCTCAGTAACCACTTGCTTCTTTATAGTCTGACCCTTCCATCGTGAAGAAATCCTCAAGTTTCCATTGGAGTGTTTCAAATGTAGGTCGTTTCATTGGGTCCTTATGCCAACATTCTAACATGATATCGTACAAAGGATTAGGACATCCTGGAGGACATGGCATTCGGTAACCATGTTCTACTTGATGAAGAACTTCAGCGTTTGTCATGCCTGTGGAAAGAGAGGAAAAAAAAACAATGAGTCAACCATTTTTGTCCAGATGTTGGGACAGAGCCGTAGACAGAATATCCGGGCCGGGGGCAATTTACGGGCCCCTCTATTATTCTTTCATCTAAAATCACCGAAGTAGGCAATTCATTTAGTTGATGTGAAAAGACGGTTACGCTTCTTCTTGGTAACAAATAATTCGATTATCCGATGTTAATGTTTACGAAATATACCAATATTTATGATTGCTGTACAAGCTGAAAGGTCGCACTATATTTTAAAGTCAGTGTCCTGCAATAGCCATTGTCCCATATTAGCCCACTATCGCTAAACTTCTGATTTTGTGTGTTTGAATTTTTTTCAAAACTTTTAAGTTGATTTATTTATTATTCAGAAAAAAACTTGAAAAAATTCATTATGATAATTTTCTCAAAGGGCCTCGGGGGGATTTCCCCCCTCTCGCCGGGCCTGTGTTGGGGTTATTTTGGTTGGGGAAGCCGGGTTCCCCCCCCCGTCTATCTATTTCAGAATTAGTAAACTCCTTTTGAAGATAGACCCCAAACTGGGAAAGAAAATTAGAATAGAAATAAAAATTCTAAAATCTTGATGACGTCATCACTATACACATACCTGGATAAGGAATTCGGCCATACGTCACCAATTCTGTCAACAATATACCAAAGGACCAGAAAAAGATGACGTCATCACTATACACATACCTGGATAAGGAATCCGGCCATACGTCACCAATTCTGTCAACAATATAACAAAGGACCAGAAAAAGATGACGTCATCACTATACACATACCTGGATAAGGAATCCGGCCATACGTCACCAATTCTGTCAACAATATACCAAAGGACCAGAAAAAGATGACGTCATCACTATACACATACCTGGATAAGGAATCCGGCCATACGTCACCAATTCTGTCAACAATATACCAAAGGACCAGACATCAGATTTGATGGAAAATTTACTATAATTGGCAGCCTCTGGTGCGGTCCATTTGATTGGAAATCGAGCACCAACTCTTGCTTCATATTCATCCTCTTTGATCAATCGGGCCAATCCAAAATCTGCAATCTAAAAAAAAGAAATCACCATCATTAGATTGGTAGTTATTTTTTGGTTTATTATTTTCAATAATGAACCTTTGGAATCGTCACGGGGAAAAAAAATACCCCCCCCTCTCAAAATTTGATATTTTACGTTTCAAGGTACGTAGAATCCAAAAATTGAATTAAAAAAAAATCCGTTTGTCCGCCGTGAGCCCTTTTGGTGACTCGGGTGACGCTTGCTTACCTTTACAATATTATTGTCAGCAACGAGCACAAAAAAAAATCCATTTGTCAGCTGTGAAGGGCTCTTTTGGTGACTCGGGTGACGTTTGCTTACCTTTACAATATTATTGTCAGCAACGAGCACAAAAAAAATCTGTTTGTCCGCCGTGAAGGGCTCTTTTGGTGACTCGGGTGACGTTTGCTTACCTTTACAATATTATTGTCGGCAACGAGCACATTCCTGGCAGCTAAATCTCTATAAATATAATACGTTTGCTTACCTTTACAATATTATTGTCAGCAACGAGCACATTCCTGGCCGCTATGAATATAATACGTTCTCTATGAATATAATACGTTTGCTTACCTTTACAATAATCTCTATGAATATAATACGTTTGCTTACCTTTACAATATTATTGTCAGCAACGAACACATTCCTGGTAGCGAAATCTCTATAAATATAATACGTTTGCTTACCTTTACAATATTATTGTCAGCAACGAGCACATTCCTGGCAGCTAAATCTCTGTGAATATAATTTTGAGATTCTAAGTAGGCCATTCCTGCGGCTATCTGAGCAGACATATCTATCAATGTGGGCAGTTTCAATCCACGGCCTTTACCTGAAAAAAGAGAGGAAAAGAAAATCATTTATTTGAATGTGGGCTCTAGCAATATCAAACGTTGCCAGCGTTTATGACACGTTGAGTACACCAGTTCCCGATAGATTAAACTAGAGTTAAGCAACGTCCAGTTAGATTTTACGAAGTGGGTTTCTGCAGAGGTTCGCGCTCTCGTGATGCTGGCTATTTTTCTCGTCCAGTCCAAGATTTTTATCTTTTCAGCGGTTTGTTGTAGAAACGTAAAATTTTGATATGTTATGTCTGATGTTAAGGGCTTTTCAAATTTGAAAAATTTGTGGGCCCAACCAATATTTTGTTTTTTGAGAATGAGTTTTTAAAATTTAATATTTTTTTTCTTCTATTAATGACTACAAAACTAACGTGAACACCTTACCTATCTTGATCGACTAATTATTTTTCCTTATAAGACTTTGGAATCGATCCCAAAAAAACATACCATTTTCAAAATTCTACAAAACCCTGACCCACCCCCTGGTAGTGCCCCACAAGTGGCGGTGTGTTTCTTGACTCGTGGATACATACCGGTCCCTTTACCTTGTAAATACTCCAACAGACTGCCATTCTTCATCAGTTCAGTAATGATATATATAGGTTCCTCCATAGTACAGACGGCATAAAGTTGAATCAATTTCAAATGTCGAAGCTTTTTCATAATTTGAGCTTCAGCCAGGAAATCTTTTGGATCCATTGTACCTAAAATACAAAAAAAAAAAAAATGTATCAATCAATCAATAGTGACATCATAAAATGTATCAATCAATAGTAATATCATAAAATATATCAATCAATCAATAGTGACATCATAAAATGTATCAATCAATCAATACTGACATCATAAAATGTATCATACAATCAATAATGACATCATAAAATGTATCAATCAATCAATAATGACATCATAAAATGTATCAATCAATCAATAATGACATCATAAAATGTATCAATCAATCAATACTGCCATCATAGTATGTATCAATCAATCAATCAAAAATCCAGCTTAATAACCTGTTACTACTCCCCATGTTCTACCTATGTTAACAAACGTGTAGGTGGTATGTAATCTATGTGTGGTATGTTCTGATCGGGATTTATTATAATTTAATCTCTCATCTTCTCGAAACGAAGTTCGGGTACGTTGCTAGTTTAGTATACACAGTGTTCAAAAAGTCCCGCAACGGATTTTTTTATTCTTACAAGTCTCTAACACAATTTAATCTATTTGTGGCGCAATTAAAATTTCTACAGGGTGTCTCAAAAGTGGGTAAACAGACTTTCGATTTTTAAATTGAAACAACCATTTTTTATTTCATATTCAAATTTTACGTCAAATTCTACACACAATCGACTCCTCACTCGATACTTTGATCAAACGGATCTCTGATCAAACCCGCCCAATCATTGATTTTTCTTCGAAATAAAAGTGATAAAACCAAGAGTGTAATACATCAAATCAGTCAAGTTGTTTATGCTGAATCTCGTGGTACCATTGGTTTTTGATTTTTTACACTTTTTATATCTAAGGAGGGTAAAAATTTCATTTTTGAAATTTTAACATCAACCAAAAAACTACATATAAAATTTCAAGTCTCTATCTTTAGCCTCGAGTGTTCGAGAACTCCGTATATTGGTGACACGCATCGTCATACCTGGTTTTAATGTTTTGATGGCAACTGGCGTTGTGTTGTTCCAAAGACCTTCCCAGACTTCACCAAACTGACCATGTCCTAATTTTCTTACAAATTTCAATGAGGATCTGTCGATCTCCCATTGGTCTCTGGTACTGTGTGACAATCCACCGGTCACGGGTTTCTCCACCTGAAACAAAAAGAGGAATTGCTATTCATGCTGTCCACAGACCAAAGTGGGGCCACAGTCCAAAAGAATCACTTCCGAATAAACAAAGTGGAATCCAGTCCAAAAGAATCACTTCCGAATAAACAAAGTGGAATCCAGTCCAAAAGAATCACTTCCGAATAAACAAAGTGGAACTACAGT
Source organism: Pachypsylla venusta (assembly GCA_012654025.1). Taxonomy (NCBI): domain Eukaryota; kingdom Metazoa; phylum Arthropoda; class Insecta; order Hemiptera; family Aphalaridae; genus Pachypsylla; species Pachypsylla venusta. Next base: position 4,317,158 of record CM022876.1, on the reverse strand, counting down.
CCAAAAGAATCACTTTTGATTAAACAAAGTGGAACCACAGTCCAAAAGAATCACTTTTGATTGAACAAAGTGGAACCACAGTCCAAAAGAATCACTTTTGATTAAACAAAGTGGAACCACAGTCCAAAAGAATCACTTTTGATTAAACAAAATGGAACCATAGTCCAAAAGGATCACTTTCGAATAATCAAAGTGGAACCACAGTCCAAAAGGATCACTTTCGAATAATCAAAGTGGGGCCACAGTCCAAAAGGATCACTTCCGAATAATCAAAGTGGGGCCACAGTCCAAAAGGATCACTTTCGAATAATCAAAGTGGGGCCACAGTCCAAAAGGATCACTTCCGAATATGTTCTAGGTTGGTAAGGTCTGTATTCAAATGGCCTTATGGTGATCTGTATTGCGGACGACACTATTAGGCCAAACCTGGTACCAAACATCCGACTCAATACCAGACCCAAACAGCAACATCAGGAGCAACTCAATTGAAGTAAAAAAAAAAAAAAAAAAANAAAAAAAAAAAAAAAAAAAAAAAAAAAAAAAAAAAAAAAAAAAAAAATAGACTCTTGAGTTGAAGGCTACCACTAGGTGAAATTACTGCCTGAGGCATTTTCTACATCTAGCCCTTAGAGCTCTATTTTTGTGTCAAATACTCAAATTAATAAGGAAAAATTCCTGTCCCTGCTAGGGGATTAAATTCACACCCTCTTGTATACCAGACGAGCGCTTAACCACTGATTCGCTTAAGTCAGCCGCTCTTTCGTCTCATCTTAAAGGGGGGTGCCTTCGTTGGAACGAAAGGTAGGTGAATTTTCATACGTTGAAACAATCACATGGTAAGAATTGTCAATTGGTGGTAAAATATTAATGTAGACACAGAGGGAAGCAAACAGCTTCATTAGATGACGGTCCTAAGCACGTGTGAATACAGAAGATTTGGTGTTAGGAAGGGCATCCAGCCTTTAAATGAGTTTTATTTTGAATGAGATAGCATTCAGCAATACATTAGCGTTTTGAATGAGATATCATTTAGCAACACATTAGCGTTTTGAATGAGATATCATTTAGCAACACATTAGCGTTTTGAATGAGATAGCATTCAGCAACACATTAGCGTTTTGAATGAGATAGCATTCAGCAACACATTAACGTTTTGAATAAGATATCATTTAGCAACACATTAGCGTTTTGAGTGAGGCAGCATTTAGCAACACATTAGCATTTTGAATGAGATAGCAACACCCATGCCCATTCATAATATATAATGTAAAGGGAGGGGGCACCAAACCAAAAAGTTTGGGAACCCCTGCTCGACAATATAGCTGGTATAGATAATATCTAAATTAAAATAATTACTTAATTACTGTTTATAGTGAGAGAGTAATTAAATGATAGAAGGACGCTGACAATGAAATGGAAAATAGTTGTTATCAGACCGGGTCCTAACGAGTAATGATGAGAAACAGTTGTTATCAGACCGGGTCCTAACGAGTAATGATGAGAAACAGTTGTTACCAGACCGGGTCCTAACGAGTAATGATGAGAAACAGTTGTTATCAGACCGAGTCCTAACGAGTAATGATGAGAAACAGTTGTTATCAGGCCGGGTCCTAACGAGTAATGATGAGTTATCAGACCGGGTCCTAACGAGTAATGATGAGAAATAGTTGTTATCAGACCGGGTCCTAACGAGTAATGATGAGAAACAGTTGTTATCAGACCGGTCCTAACGAGTAATGATGAGAAATAGTCGTTATCAGACCGGGTTCTAACGAGTAATGATGAGAAACAGTCGTTATCAGACCGGGTCCTAACGAGTAATGATGAGAAATAGTCGCTATCAGACCGGGGTTAACAGTTGATATCAGACCGGGTCCCAACGAGTAATGATGAGAAATAGTCGTTATCGGACCGGGGTTAGGATTGAATAATATTGAACAGGGGTATATATGAAGGTCAAAAATTTTAAAAAAAACGAGAAGTTACATTTACAAAGAATTTACTATATATTTTGAATTCTAATGATAGCTACAACATAAAGTAAGTATACATTTGGCTACCATCATCGAACATCGATGATGTCACCTAATGATGATGATGATTCCCAGAAGTGTGGCTTTATGTATCAATCAATGTTGTCAATTATTGCAGCCTTGGCACTGGACAGCGGGCACCCATTGTGGTTTTGGAGAGCACCGACAATTATACTGGTTTGCTTCCCCATTTCAAAAGATAAGCATTGATATTATGATACTATAAAGTGAGAAATAGTGATGGCACATCGCTCAAGAATTTATCGATATATCGAATTTTCCATATATCGTTTTTCATATATATCGATATACGAATATATCGATATATATTGGATCGGAAAAAGTCCTGATGTTCGCGTGAACCTAACGTGACCACCCACATAGTAAAACCTTGCTGCACGTTGCTTAACTTCAGTGATCAACTGTATATTCCACGAACCATAGACGCTGGCTGTTAAAATATTTGAATGGGTAGAAGATTGATGAATTTATTATTTGTACAGTATCTTAGTAATGCTGTGATGCCCACACAAATTGTGGAGAGTCCTTACAGCAAATATTAACTTTTAAATAAATTAAAACAAAACACCAAAAACACCATTTATTTTAATTTATGAAGAAACTAGCTTCGAATCATTCGATTCATCATCAGTCTACTGTTATGATGAATCGAATGATTCGAAACTAGTTTCTTCATAAATTAAAATAAATAGTGTTTTTGGTGTTTTGTTTGAATTTCTTTATAATATTGTGTTTTCTGAATATGATTTTTATCTTTTTTTTTTGTAGAAATGTAAAATTTTGATATGTTATGACTGGTATTAGGGCCTTTTCGATTTTGAAAAATTTGGGGGCCCTGCCCCCCAGGGGGGGGCAAACTATTGTATTTATTAAAAATGATTTTTATCTTTTTAGCTGTTTGTTGTAGAAATGTAAACTTTTGATATGTTATGGCCGGTGTTAAGAAGGTCTTTTCGCTTTTAAAAATTTTGGGGTCCCTGACCCCTCAATGGGGGCCAAATATTGTGTTTATTAAAAATGATTTTTATCTTTTTAGCTGTTTGTTGTACAAACGTAAACTTTTGATATGTTATTGCTGGTGTTAAGGGCTTTTCGATTTTGGAAAATTTGGGGGCCCTGCACCCCGGGAATCCCGGGGGGGGGCAATTTAAATTTTTGCCTTTGAAAATGATTTTTTAAAATTTGATTAAGATATTTTTTTCTATTAATGACTTCAACACTAACGAGAACATCTGATCATCTTGATCCACTAGGTAAAATCTATGGCTCTACTTACAATTACTCAATGACTCATACTGTATTTTTAAATTGTATATTTCCACAAATCTAGTAATGTATATGCCTAATTGCAGACAAGCTACAATTATCAAACAATTACTAACGTAGATTGTATATTTCCACTAATCTAGTAATGTATATGCCTAATGTAGACAAGCTACAATTATCAAACAATTACTAACTTAGTATCAGACTTCTTATCACAAAACAATACTTATATTATTAGTGCAGGCGCTTGGTGGACTTGAGTATGCAAAATCCAAGGACCGCATTCTGGCAATGGATTTGAGTTCAGAATACCTTCCAGATTAACAATCCGGATGTTGCGGAAGCCATATTGGTCCAATTTTTTTATGCCCCCTCCCCCTCCGCAGGGGGCGTGGCGAAGGTCACTTTTTCTCCTATATCTCGAAAATGGTTACTTGTAGGGTATAAAGTATAAAAAGCAAAAAGGAATATTTTTAAAAGCAAATTTGATCCTCTATAATTTCTTTTCCCGGGTTATTGCTGTGAAACGAAGCATTGGTGTGCTACAGACCAAAATTTAACGAAATAGGGGTAAATTTTCATTTTCTCAAAAATATGCGGTGGGGGTTGGGAAGATATCTCGAAAACTATGAGGGGTGGAAAAAAACGAATAGAAGTAAACTTGTAGGAAATTTAAATGGCTCCAATTTTACCGAGAGTACTTTGTATCCTACAAGTAACCATTTTTGAGATATAGGGGAAAATTTTAAAAAGTGACCTTCGCCACGCCCCCTGCGGAGGGGGAGGGGAGCATAAAAAAATTGGACCAATATGGCTTCCGGTAACACCCGGAAGGTATTCTGAACTCAAATCCATTGTCAGAAGGCGGTCCTTGGATTTTGCATACTCAAGTCCACCCAGCGCTCGGTCTATATAGGAAGACACTCAGCTAATAAAATCTAACAAGTCTGCCTTGGTTGCTCAGTGGTTAATTGCTCGTCTGGTAAACAGGAGGCCGTGGGTTCAATCCCCCGCAGTTACTAAGTACTATCACAAAACAATACTTATATTATCCCTAATTAGGAATTTACAGGGAGACACTCAGATAATAAAATCTACCAAGTCTGTCTCGGTTCCTCAGTGATTAATCGCTCGCCTGGTATACAGGAGGGCATGGGTTCAATCCCCTGCAGTTACTAAATATCAGACTTCTTATCACAAAACAATACTTATATTATCCCTAATTAGGAAAATACAGGGTCACAAGTAGAAAATAAAAAACTTTTTAACATTTGATTAAGATATTTTTTTCTATAAATGACTACAACACTATCGTGAACACCTGATCATCTTGATCCACTAGTTCATTCTGTTTGTTTTTNTAAAAGAGAAAGACACTGACTTAACACTCATCGCGATTTCTCCGCACTGGTACGTCCTAAGAGGTTGAAATTTGGCATGTAGGTCACACTTAGGTCTTAGATGCGCACTAAGGAAGGATTTTTAAATATTCGAATTGGGGCGCCCGCCGCGTAGGAAAAAGGGGCGCGTTTACATATGAAAATCAACTTTTCATCACTGTTTCTCCGTACCGGTACATTTCCGGCGGCTTAAAGTTTGTATGTAGGTTCGCTTTATATTCTAGATGTGCAATAAGAAAGGATTTTTCAATATTCCAACTGGGGTGCCAGCCAGGGTGGTAAAGGGGCGCGTTTACATATGAAAATCATATTTTCATCACTGTTTCTCCGTACCGGTAAAGAATGGTAGGTAAGAGCCAGAGACATCAAATTTAGTAGCTATGCCAAATTTAGGGTCTAATTTTCCAACTGGGGTCTGATTTGGGGTCTGATTTTCCAACTGGGGTGCCAGCCACGGGGGTAAAGGGGCGCGTTTACATGTGAAAATCATATTTTCATCACTGTTTCTTCGTACCGGTAAAGAATGGTAGCTATGCCAAATTTAGGGTCTAATTACGCCCCAGATTTGGAATCATCACGAGAATCCCCCCTCAATTTGGGGGGGGGGTATTTCTTTGCCAGAAAAATAATAAACCCATGTGTCACATTGGCGGAGTTTTTCCTCCGTGACTATCGTCCCAGTTAAAATATCAAAAATCCTTCTTTTGCACATCTAGAACTTACAACAAACGTATCATCGATACTTGAGCTTACAATATTATAGCCTGTAGCGAAGCACGGGTAAAAACAGCTAGTATTCATATAAATTAGGTGAACATTTGGGGACAACCAAATGTTGGCCATATAAATGTGCAAAGTCTACAGTTCACAGGTCACTATTGACACACCCCGTACAATAAATCTACTGCTTCTCCGTATCACACAATTATACATTGTTGTACCTGTTCACTATCCAATTATCCTCTTCTGTTAATTATGCACACGAGTGTACCTGTACACCAACTATACTATCTCAATCATACCATCATATACCACACACATGACAACAAAAATTATACAGGGTGTCCCAAAAGTCCGAGACCACCTGAATATCTTTTGAGCGGCTTTATGTGGAGTTTTGAACTTTTGCATGGTATTATATCCCAAATTAAACAATCTGATAGTGACTAATTTTTCAGGGCAGGTCCCATGTGGCCCCCAGGGGGTCCAACTTTTGTTTTTTAAATACGAACCCCCATCTTGTGATACATTTTCAGAAAGACAATAGAATTATAAGTACTTTGCAAAAAAATTTACACGTCTAGCTTGTTTGGTTTAAAAATGGTGACATTTGAAATTTCCAAGATATGACTTCCAAGAGTGTCTAAAACTAGGCGAATTATTTGCACTGGGATATTGAATGATTGCATAGGGCACCAATGTTAAGGAATCTGCTTTTTAGACATTTGCCTAGTTTTAGACACTTCGCCCACTTTTAGAAATAATTCGCCATGTTTTAGACACTCTTGGAAGTCATATCTTGGAAATTTCAAATGGCCGCCATTTAAAACCAAACGCGCTAAACGTGTAAATTTTTTTGCAAAGTACTTCTAATTCTATTGTCTTTCTGAAAATGTATCACAGGGGGTTCATATTTAAAAAAACAAAACTTGGACTCCCTTGGTGCCACATGGAACCCGTCCCTGAAAAATTGGTCACACCATTAATTTGGGATATAATACCATGCAAAATTTCAAAACTCCACATAAAGCCGTTCAAAAGATATTCAGGTGGTCTCGAACTTTTGGGACACCCTGTATATATCCATAATAGACATGCTTCTGGTAGGATCAATAATTAGACTCATGTCAATTATTAGCCTCTAACAGAGAATAATCAGAAGTAACATTAAATTCAGTTTCTGTGAAAAAGTAGGTTGATCAATAAACATCCTTGCCGGATCGTAAGGAGGGCTGGCCCTGACCGTTCTTTGGAAGCGACTAGGCGTTACTACAAGCGACTTTACGTTACTAGGAGCGTACAATCTATCAAGGGGGGGGAAACCTCAATTGGCTCAAAGGAATAGATGTTTTTGGCACCGGACTTTAGTCTATACCTGCTGTGTCGCTTGTAGCGATGTTAGCTCGGGGGAGAACTTTTTATTTTTGTGATTTTTTTATTTGTAATTTTTTCCTTTCTTATTAGAAAGGATTTGTAATTTTTTCCTTTCTTACCCCCGAAAATGACGTTTTTTACCGGGTTTCTTTGCAATTTTTTTTCTGAACAAACTAAAAGAGATGATGAAAAATGACCGAGAATGGACCTCCTCCGAAAATAGTAAGTAAGGACCCCATAAAATCTTGATTAAACATTGAAACCTAATAGATCTCGATTCTTAGGTTCCTTCGGTAGTTCAGAAGCAAAACTGGCGCTCCGGGTACGTGCCCTATTGGTCCCTTTGTAACTCAGGACCTGGGTGAAGGTGAGGCCCAGGGGGAGAGGAGGCCAAAATGTGTGAGGAAAAATATGTGGGCCCTAATGGGCCCGCGGATCATGGGGGGGGCAAAAATATGAAAGAAAAATACATGTAAAATATGTGGGCCCCAATGGGCCCGCGGATCATCGGGGGAAAAATATGAAAGAAAAATACATGTAAAATATGTGAGCCCCGATGGGCCCCTGGCTGATCGGGAGGGCAAAAATATGAAAGAAAAATAAATGTAAAATATGTGCGAGAAAAAAATATGTGGGCACCAATGGGAACTATTGCCTTTTGATTGATAACTTCTATTGCCTTTTGATTGATAACTTCTCAGTTTTACACTGCTTAGGCCTCGTAATACACAATCCTCTTATATAAACAAAAACTAACAATAATATTATTATCTAACAGAAAATTTTAATTTTGAGCCCTTCTTCCAATGTGCCCGGAAAGCCCCCTGAAACCCCAGTACGCCCCATCTTACCTGAATGCAAGGCTTCCTCAGGTTCACACAGAGTCCATCCGCATCTTTGCTGTAATGTTCCACTAATTCTTGTAATGTTCGGAATGTTGTTCGCCTGGCAATGAAAAATCCGCCTTCGTCAAGTTGTCGGATTCGATAATGTTTAACTGTGTCACCATCCCGCATAGAAGAAAAAATGTCAAATTATAATTAGCATACGGGACTGAATTCATACACAGATTCAAAACAAAAATATTCATCAAGTTGTCGGATTCGATAATGTTTAACTGTGTCACCATCCCGCACTGAAATCAGAAGAAAAAATGTCAAATTATAATTAGCATACGGGACTGAAATCATACACAGATTCAAAACAAAAATATTCATCAAGTTGTCGAATTCGATAATGTTT